>OY992897.1:17143164-17145664 GCA_963921405.1 Cepaea hortensis
TCATGGTCATAATATCCACTTCTCTGCTGACAAAGAAACTGATCTACGAGATACAGCCTCCCTTTGTCCCTGAGTAGCTCAATGAACATTTGTCCCTGATTGTTAATATATTTCCCAATCCCCGTTGACAAAGAAGGAAAATGTGCTGATTCATTCTCCCTAGTAACGGGTATTGTAAATATATAAGTAAAGGATCTACAAGCCTAAATGTCTCTCTGTTGTAAGATACTGTTTCTTGACGATCATAATAGTACATTTTTGTTGTGGAAAGGAAAAAGTTAAACTAAAGATGGTAAAACATAAATGATGACAATAATACTAAGAATGAATGATTGAGGACAATAATACACATTAAGAATATAGAACTCTCTGTGAAAAGAATGAGTTTGAACATGTATAGTATGAAGTGTGAGTGTGAACTTGATGGGAGTGACATGTTGATTAATCTACGCACATTTGTGCTTAAAAATGTGTGAACATGTGTGTGTGAGTGTGTGTGTGTGTGTGTGTGAGTGTGTGTGTGTGCATTTGGCCTGTGCCTGCTCCGTGGTGATGAAGTTACGGACGCAGTTTTTAGTCCCACATACCCGCATTCAAAACACAGCTGCCGGCGATTTGGCAGCATATCGCCTTGCGTTTGAAGGTTTTACAAATTGGTTTGGGTACTGGTCGTTCATAAAGCAATGGCAAACTTTTTTTTTCCCCGCATTTCCATCCTGTTTCAGGATATTGCTTTCAACACCAGCATCTTTCAGCTGTATGTTGATTCCTAGGCTAGATCACGCTCATCAGCACGCCACGACTTTCTGAGCGACCGGCTCCATACTCTCATAAGTCACTTTTGCGATTCGAACCACTGCTAATTCTCGTCGCGTCACGTGACGAGAGTATTCGGGGTTAGCGGAGAAAGCTGCTAACACTCGGCCATTGAGCCGACCAATGGCAAACTACTGAACGTAAACTTGCAAAGATATCACAAACACCCAAACAATTCTGGGGTTTACTGCGACGTCCTGCATAGGATCGCAACTACCTTTCTTTTCTTAAATTTGGCCTGTAAAAAGTAAAAACAGGCCGGAAAAATATTTCCCGGAAAACAATATACATGTCATATCACAATACAGGATGAAACCATTGAATATTATATCGAAGAATATAGAAATATGAGTTAGAAAATTCTCACTTGTCTAATATAGATCCAAAAGTTTTAGAAAATCTTTAAAGATACCATAAGGTTTTATCACTTTGTTTATAAATCATTTAATTGAAGATAATTTCGTTAAATATTTTATAAAACTTTACGATAAATATTATTATTATTATATAATTACATAATATAGCAATTATACTGTAATTTAGTAATGTCCCTTGACAAAACTTATGTTGTTAAGTCCCTTTGCAATATTTTAATTACGTGTCTTTCTGTTTAATGGGGTTATATTTGGTACAAACTTGTGTTGTTACAAGGTGCCTTGCGTGTTCTCTTTTACTTTGACTAAAAACAACAAGACCCCGAGACGTCAAATGTAGCAACATTCTCTAATTGTTTGTGTAATGACTGCATAATAGTTATTACTTTTTTTTTTGTGTGCATATCCTTTACAGGACATTGCTGTCAACATCAGCATCTTTCAGCTGATTGTTGATTTCTTGGCAAGATTACGCTCAGTAGTTTGCCATTGCTTTCTGAGCGGCCGGTTCACATACCCCGTAAGTTACCGTCGCGATTCGAATCACTGCTGATTCTCACCTACGAGAGTATACGAGATTACGTAGAGAAGTCGCTAACCTCTTAGCCACGAAGCCGGCATTTATTACATTGCATACATTAATCCATCGCAACAATTAAATGCGGTTTTAATTCAAACGTTGCATGTATATAGGAATTGTGTGTATTCTTGTCAAATATTAATTGTGAGAACCTACAAACAAACGTTTCTAGTAATATTGTGTGAGTTATTTCTCTTGGAATAATAGGACCGTTCATGTGTATTAGATTGTTCCCCTTTAGTTTACAACAATTACGAGCACTCAAATCCTTGGACAGAAATATTTCGTTATAATGTTCCCCTATACGCAAGAAAGCGTACATTGTTCAACTGTAAGTACGCTTTCAATACGGAAGCAAAACTAACGTGGTGGCTAGATTCTCGCCTGTCGGCTCGGTAGCCCTGAGTTCGAATCTTCAGCAGTGCGGGATTTTACAATAGATCTGACCTCCCTGGTTGTACTTAGCTGATGAATGAATCAACCAAAAACAAGAAGTAGATTGTGAGCTTTACTAAAACACGATTACAAGAATCAATTTGGACGTTGCGGCCCAAGCCTTCGTCAGCACAGAACAGACAAACACAAACCAACACACAACTACATGAAACACACTACACGACAATAATCGTAGGAAGGAGAGTAGCACGCCGCGTAAAATACACACACCCACGCGTGCGAAAAATGGACTGTACAAATCGACAAAAATCTGACAAACTACGAAGAGGAAACG
>OY992897.1:17150664-17230664 GCA_963921405.1 Cepaea hortensis
CTCTCAGGATTCCGGTACAAGATCGCTATCCACCTCCCAAAGTAAGGCTTAAGTTGCATTGTGTTAATGTCTTGTGTAGATAAGAGTGGGACATTCTGTCAAAGGCCTTCTCCTGGTCTAATGACAAAAGGGAGGCTTGACAGTCTTTCTCCTGTGTGTATGTGATGATGTCTCTAATGAAATGTGTATGTTGGTGTATGTTCCTATGTGGTACTCCGCATTGTTGGTCAGGGTGTATGAGCTTTGGCATGTAGGGTAAGTTTGTGGCTCAGTGCCTTTGTAATTATTTTATACTCTGTGTTCAGTAGTGATATTGGTCTGTAATTTGTAATCTGTGTTTTGTCTGTATTGTCTTTGGGTAAGAGTGTGATGTAAGACATGTTGCAGGTATCTGGTAGTTGTTGTTTGTCAAAGACTTCTTGATAGACTTTAAGAAGAAGACCCCTTTAGATAGACAAGTAGTGTTGGTAGAAATTCTATCGTTAAACCGTCCGGTCCTGGTGTCTTGTTTTTGTTCGTTTTGTTGAGTGCTTTTGTTGTGACGGTCGGTGTTAGTTCTGTGTCTAGTCTGCTTTGTCTTTGTCTGACATCTTTTTTACTGTATTGTAGAAAGTTATCTTGTATCTGCGTGTCTACTGTCTCTGCTGTAAATAAATGTGTGTAGTATTCATTGAATGCTTCTATTATTTGTGCTGGTTCTGTTTGCGTGTTGCCTTGCATGTCTATTATTTTGCCTATTTGTCTGCTGTGCTGTATATTTTGTTCAATTTCCATGTATTGTTTACTGTGGGTCTCTTGTATGATTGTGTTTAGCTTTGTTCTCAGGAGAGCACCCAGATATCTGTGTTGTTGGTGCCGCTCTAGTTGTTCCTCTGCTGTGTGCAAGTGTGGTGCATTGCTGTCTGTCTGTTTTGTCAGCTGTATGGCTGTTTGTATAAGTTGTTCCTGTCTTAATCTGTCTTTGTGTATGATGGATGTTATTTGCTGTGTTCTGCTTCGTATTGTATTTTTCAGTAAGTCCCAGTATTGTCTCATGTTATCAGTCGGCATGTGGTCGGTGTATGTGTGTAAAAGGTGTGTCATGTATTTTACGTATTTTGTATGCTTTTGAAGTGTATTGTTAAATTTCCAATGTAATGAACGTTTAAATATCTGTGTGTTTATGTTTGTACTGATATGTGCTAATATGGCTTTATGGTCTGTGTACTGTAATGTCTCTTGTAGATGCCGAGTGTTTATTATGTGACGTGTTGCAGGTATTTATATATCCTATCTAATCTTCTTCCTGTGTGGTGTATCTTATTTCTGTGGGTTGTTTCTCGCTTATTGTTATGTTTGTGTCTGAATGTGTCTATTAAGGAGTGAGTGTCTAAAATATTTTGCAGTGTCTCTAACTGGGTTGCGCCTTCTCTGTTCATTCTCCTCATCTGTGTCTTCATTTCTCCGCCTACGATATCAAGTGTCTGTAAGACGCAGTTGAAATCTCCACAGAGGATGATGTTCTGACCTCTGTATGTATGGGTGAATAGTGTGTCTAGTTCTTCATAAAACTGTGGCTGGTAGTTATAATTTGGTGGCGCGTGTATGTTGACAATGGTATATTTGGGTGAAGTGTTACTTATTTGTGCTATGCTGATTCTACCCTGGCTATCTCGGTTTGTTTTGAGTATGTTCCACCTATATGATGTTTGTAGTATAGCTGACCCAGACCCTATGGTGTGGAACGCTAAACCGAAAAATGCATGCCTCAGTCGTAACTGTGTTGTGATTTGTGTGCCATGTGTATCTGAATGTATATGTGTCTCTTGTAGTAAGATGAAATCTGGTTTGTATTTGTGTATAAGTGTGCAAATGTGTTGTTGTTTTGTACGTATACCTGCGATATTTAAACATATTATCTTGATGTCGTCACCCATCACAAGTATCAAACAAAAAATTTATGTTGAGTATAAATTGATAATTGACATTAATAATAAGATAATTTTAAAAAAGGTTGTATGTAGCTGTTTAGTGTGTCTTTGTTGCTTCCGGAATCTCTTCATCGTCTGTGTCAGTGGTGATGAATAGTTTTCGTAAAGATATGTTGTCGTCTTCCTTTGTGGTCTGTCTTTGTCCGTTTGTTTTTCCTGTTGGGATGTCTTGTTTGTTTACTTTCTTTGTGGAGCTATGGGGAACTCTTCTCCACATTCACTGTTTTCCGTGTTTTTCCGTTTTCTATTGCGCTTGTTATGAGTGACTTCCTTGATACCGTCTGTAGTATTTGCCTCTTCGTCGTTTGTAAAGCACTCCTCCGCTTCCTCTTGGTCTTTCTACTTGGTCGAGGTCGTTGGTGGGTCTGGGTTTGGGGTCGTAGTTTGTTTCGATTTTGTCTGGGTGGGCGGGACAGGCTGGGTGGGTTATCTTTTTAACAGTCCTGGCAGAGCTGGAAACTCGTCTAGGTTGTTTATGGTTAGTGTTGGCTTTGTTGACTTAGCTGGACATTTATTAGACCAATGGGAATCTTGCCCGCATGTCAGGCAAACTGTCCTCCGCCCTGGCATGGTCACCAGGATTATATGATTCTGAATTTTCTGCCGTCCCTTTGCTGTTATGTTGACATAGTGGGGTATGGTTTGTCCTTCTTTAGGATGTACCAAGGCTCCCCATTTCCCTGCTGAGTTTTTAATTCTGAAAAGAACCAGTGAAGATTCTATAATTTTTATCTACTTTTCATAGAACATATAAAGATGACCAATGTATTTAAATAGTTTATAGAACAGTAAGATAAATACTGCATTTTTTAAAATTGCACAATATAGTCATGCTACTATTAGTAATGTCTCTTGACATAACTTATGTTGTTATGTCCCTTAGCAATATTTAATTACATGTCTTTCTTTTTAATGTGGTTGTATTTCGTACAAAATTGTGTTGTTACAAGGTGCGTTCCTTGTTTTCTTTTTTTTTTTTTAAATGTTGCATATACCTTACATGACGTTGCAGTCAATACCAGCATTTTCAGTTGCTGTTGATGTACTAGGCAAGTTTTGCGTTCAGTAGTTTGCCAATGCTTTCTGAACTACCGGCTGCCATACCAACACGTTATAACACAACGCGACACGGTCTGCTACACAAATCGGTCGCAGCTGCGTTTCGAACGCCTGGTAAGCGGCTCACGAACCGCGTTCGCAAACCTTTTGCCACGGAGTTCGGTTTTCTTTTACATTTACAAAATACAACAAGACGCCCAGACGTCAAATGCAGCAACATTCTCTAATTGTTTGTGTAATGTCTGCATACTATTTATTACATTTTTTTTCTTCATATCCTTTACAGGACATCGCTGTCAACAGCAGCATCTTTCAGCTGTCAGTTGATTTCTTGGCAAGATTACGCTCAGTAGTTTGCCATTGCTTTCTGAGCGGCCGGCTCACATACCCCGCAAGTCACCGATGCGATTCGAACCACTGCTGATTCTCACCGTCATCACGTTATCGACGAGAGTATACGAGATTACGGAGAAAAGTCATAACCTCTAAGCCACGATGCCGGCATTTTTTACATTACATAGATTAATTCATCGCAGACATTAAATGCGGTTTGCATTCAAACGTTGCATATCAATAGGAATTGTAGGTATCCTTTTCAAATTGTAAGTGTTTATTGTCAGAAGTGCAGTACGAACACAAGAAGGAATATCAGATATGTTCACAGTCAATACAGGAGGGGGACAGGGATGTGTGCTCTCTCCCCTGCTATTTAATGTCTACATGGACAGAATATCCAAAGAAGCAAGTCTTGACAGAACAGATTCAGAAAATTTAGAACTCTTTACTCCAGATTAAACAACTGATCCACAGGCAATAAATGAACTTCTATTTGCAGACGATCAGTGCCTGTTTTACAGCGATGAGGGCACACTACAACATCATAGTAACAAAACCCAAGTAATGCAAGTTAGCAGATCACCTGGCCCATTAAGTGTACAGATAAATAGCACAACTCTGAAACAAGTTAAAGAATTCAAATATCTTGGAAGTATGATCACAGAAGATGGCAAATTGGACAGAGAAATCGAAATCAGATGTCAAATAGCTAGTGTACTTACATATCAACTATCATCCATACGCACTTAAAACTATGGCTGCAATGGACACAGAGCAGAGATTGGAGCGCATACAGAAAGAGGCTATGCCGGTCATTCTGAGATGCACCAGAGACAACCCAGTTGTGAGTATGCGTTACATCCTTGGTTTGCTGACTGTTGCTGGTAGACTCAAGGTGATGCAGGCGAGGAAAGGAGTGGGTCAGAGTGCCAGCGGAGCAGTTAGTCTTGTGCATAGTTATAATCACATTGAGCAGGGAGTGCAGGGAGTGGCCAGCAAGGGCCACGGAAGTGGAAATCCAGCAACTAATTCAGGATAATGCTCGTCCGGGTGATGTGATTATCTACACAGATGGTTCGGTGTTGAGAGGTAGTAGAAGTGCTTGGTGGTTCTTGGCAAAGGCTAATGGTGGACGTTTGGTGCAGGAGAGTCTGGCATATGATACCACATCTAGCTTAAGAATGGAGGTGGAGGCAGTCAATGCGGCTCTCCGCTGGATGGAGAATACGACGCACACACACATCGTGATTGTAACTGACTCAGAAAGCATGCTGAGTAGGGTGAGGACAGGCAAGCTTCGTTGTCTGTGAATTTCTTCATATTTGGCAGGATTATTTTTGTTGAGTCTTCTTGTTTCCATTAGGTGTAAAATTTCTTCTGTCATCCATTTATTACGACCCACCTTCTTTAATTTTGGAATAGTTGTTTCTGCAGCCAAATTGATTGAATTATTCAACATTTCCCATTGATCATCCACATCCTGGAATAGGATCTCTAGATCAGACAATATATCAAATCTGTTCTGTACTTCTATGTTGAATTTGTTTTTTATTTCCTTGTCATTACTCAATGTACACAAATCATATTTAGTGTTTCCTGTTATATACTTGACTTTCTTCAACTTTATCCTCAGTGTTCTTTTAAGTAGTCTGTGGTCACTATAACAATCAGCACTAGCAACTGTTTTTGCTATTGTTAGTGCGTTTTTAAATCTTCTGCTAATCAGAATGTAGTCAATCTGGTTTCTGATCCTGCTATCAGGAATCCTCCATGAACATAATCTTCTAGGATGTTGCTTAAACCATGTGTTTCCTACAATCATTTCCTGTTCTTTTGCCCACTCTACGAGTCAGTATCCTCTTTCATTTCTCTCTCCTAAACCATAGTTTCCTACTGTGTATCTATCACCTTTATTTCCTACTTTTGCATTGAAGTTCCCTAATATGATATTTATTTCTGAATTTTTACATTTCTTTAAGGCAGACTCTATGTCATTATAAAATTCCTCTACACTACCTTCACTGGATTCTCCTGCCTCTTGGGGCATATACTTGAATAACATTTATGTTAAAAGGTCTGCCACTTAATTTAACTAGTAGAACTCTGTCCGACACGGCCCAATAACCTTGAAAAGATTGTGATCTTTTCCGGTCCAAAATAATTGCCACTCCCCTTTGTCGATCTTCACCTCCAGAATAAATAATCTTAAAATCTTAATCTATCTTGATGCCTGCTCCTATCTATCTCGTTTCGCACATCCCTAAAATATTAATTTTTTTCTCTTTGTAGTTCTTGTTTTATGTTCTCTAATTTGTCGTCGTCGTTTAAGATCCTAACATTCCATGTTGCTAATTTTAATGTCTCTGTCCTTGTCTTGCGATGATCAGTCTTTAGGCGAATCATAATGTTCTAGGCACTTTTAAAGAGGCAGTTTGCCGTTGCTTTCCTCTATGGCAGTGAACATACTGGCCAGATGACCGCAACCATTGTCTCTCGAAGGAGATCCTCTGCCTGCCGTCGCGAAACTTGAGACCATAACCAACAAATATCTGTCGGCTGCCCTCAAAGTTTCATCCACCACCTACCTTCCGTGGCTTCTTTTGAACACTTCCAATCAACGAATACGAAATGACACAACATAATCCACATGAAAACAGAAAACAGCTTAAAACACTAAACAGCGTCTCCGAAGAATAAACACATCACTTCGTCGCCATTTGTACCGGAAGTTATCATAAAGGATATGCAACTATCTTTTTAAAATGTTTATTTGGCCTGTAGAACAAGCCAGGAAAAAATTGCTGTACGGTAGATGGAACATGTGAACTTCCATTATAAAAGAATTAATTATTTAATGTTACATCAATGTGAAAAGATTCAAATATGTTTGAAAATTATCACTCATCTAAAGAAGCACTAAAATTTTTCCAATCTTTAAAGATTCCTTAATGGTTATAACATATTCATTATAGGATTTACATTTATAATTAGTTTTTTCATACATTTTATCAAAAATTAGATAAATCGTACAATTATTTAAATTAAACAATATAGTCATGACATTCTCGGTAATGTCCCTTGAAATAAACTTCTGTTATGTCCCTTAGCAATATTTTTATACGTCTTTCTTTTTAATGTTTTTATTTGGTACAAAACTGTGTATTCACAAGCTGCGTTGCGTGTTTTATTTTAGATTTACAAAATACAAGACCTCCAGACATCAAAGTAGCAATGTTCTCTAACTGTTTGTGTAATGACTGTATACTATATAGTACATTTTTTGGTTGTTGTTGTGTATCCCTTACAGGACGTTGCAGTCAACACCAGCATTGTTCAGCTGCTGTTGATGTACTAGGCAAGTGTTATGTTCAGTAGTTTGCCGTTGTTTTCTGAACGACCTGCTCCCATACCAGCACGTTATAACACAGCGCGACACGGTCTGCTGAACAAATCGGTCGCAGCTGAGCTTCGAACGCCTGGTACCCTGCTCACGAACCGCGACCGCGTTCGCAAGCCTTTAGCCCCGGAGCGGGTTTATGGAGCTGTGAATCGCGCACCATATGCCCAAGAAACTGACTCTGTAACCCGGAGACGGCCTGGTTGCCGGTGGAATGAGGATGAAAAGAAATTACATTCATCATTGTATTCAAAAGTTGCATATAAATAGAAATTATATGTACTACCATTTTCCAGAACCTATAAACAAACATTTCTAGTCCTATTGTGTGAGTTATTTCTCTTGGAACAATAGTTTCATCAATCTGAATTATACTGTCTTCATTTAGTTTACAACATTTTCGCCCTCTCAAATCCATGGACACAAATATTTCGTTAGGATTTCCCCTATACGCAAGAAAGCGTATCTGTTTCAAGTGTAAGTACGATATCAACAAGGAAGCCAGGTTAGCGTAGTGGCTAGATGCTCGCCTGTCGGCTTGGTGGTCATGAGTTCGAATCTGCAGCGGGGCAGAATATTATAATGGAACTAGCATCCCTGGTCGTACTTGGCTAATGGAGGCTAATCGTTGCAACGTCCTTTATTTTCCGTCATTGTGTTCGGTAAAGCTGGACTACTTCGTGTTATCTTATATTGTTTACATTTCTACAGCTTTACCGCAGACACGCTAGGAAACATCTTATGGCTGCAGAAATAAGATTTCTGAGGGAAATGCAAAGAATGCCATGGATGGACAGAAAATCGAATGAGGAAGTTCCCTCAATGCACAACTGAAGAAAACGTAAAATGAATAGAAAAATCTTTAATGGAAACAGTTTTGTTTAAAAATCACGGTACGACGAGAAATAAACCTGAAAACCTAGTGACCACAAGGAAGCTTGACGGGAAAAGAGGATGTAGAAACGAAGAGATATATGCCAGGATGGCTTAGCATAATCGAGACAAAAACAGGGACCTGGCCATAGAATGTGATATGGCGAACCAAGACTGCCTAAGCGTATTAACATTTCATATGAAGGTGATACATTTGTCAATAGCAGAATAAACACGATTACTGAAGAGGGACATTATCGAGCACACATTTGACGAAGCCTAAACATATATAGGAGTAGTAAATGTTCTGGAAATCTCAACAGAAATCTCAATTTATTTGGGTGGCGCGAGGGGGTATAGCGCGAAGGCAGGCCCCCTTACGAGAAACTTACACACTCGAGACACCCACAATTGACGGGATCGCAGGTCTCAATCCAACCAAAGTGCAATTTGAGGGCCTCAACCTGGAGCACCATCTAATTTTCTGTGTTTATTCCCAATAATCCAATGTTGGGATTCCCTTCCCTCCCCCATGGGGTCGTGGATTCACTTCCGTGATTTTTTCAAAACATGTCTTTCTTACAAAGCAGTGTGTATTTACAAGGTGTAATGTGTGTTTCTTTTGTTTGTGTATATCACATAGCGTTGCCGTTTGTTAGTGTTAAGTGACACATGTGCGAAAAAAACATATACATTGATACATACATATGATAATATAACATTTATGGCATGGTGCAAGTACACACGCATTCCTTGCAAAAGGAAGGAAGGAGGCCCATCAATTATTTTCTATTTTCCTAATACTTTCATTGCGTACAGAACTGTGTATTTACAAGGTTCGTTGTGTGTGTGTGTGTGTGTGTGTGTGTGTTTTGTGAATACAACATATACATTCATATACACATGATGCTATTTCATTCATGGCATGGGGTAATTGTTTTTTAAAGTTGCATATCCTTTTACAGGACGTTGCAGTCAACACCAGCATTTTACCAGCACTGTTGATATCTTGGCAAGTTGTTACGATCAGTATTTTGCCATTGCTTTCTGAACGACCGGCTTCCATACCAACAACTTATAACCAGTGCTAAAAGGTCTGCTGCCAAATCAGTCACCGTTGTGTTTCGAACGCGGGTAAAATGCATTACTAATAGCTTTCGCAACGCCATTAAGCCGGAGACCGGCGTAAGTGGTGTAACTAGTAATGGTGTAATGATATACACATTACATGTTGATGATGATGCAGGAGTAATCATTTGCACTCATGCCTACTACACACTTTCAATAAACATTCTTTCATACTCCAAATATCCTCATTCACTCTTAGTTTTATTTAGACAAGTTTAGCGGTATCAATGAATGTATCAGACATTAATCACCGCAGGGCCCATTCCCCAGTGGTCCAAGCCTGACATACAGACCACGCCTGTGGCTCCATGTAGCTTTCAGCATGAGACAGCGGCCACACCTGGGACAACAGCTTTGACAGGCCGTCTAAACCAGGCGAGGTTAACCGATTCTGCGTCAAACCAATCAGTAAATTTGAGTATGTCTACCCAGCATGTGAAAACAAGATTCTGAAGACTTGTTCAATGGACAAAACGGCGTTGTGGAACGTAATGATCACAGAAAGGCAAATAGACCGCCCTGCGCATCCACTGCACCTATGCTCGTCTCCAATCGTCTTGACTTGCCTTGCCACTGGATTCAGATGGACTCTCAGGCGAGAGAGTGAGATCGACGAATTGCGCAAGTATTCCTTACTTTAATCCAATTCATCACGCAAGTCATTATTCATCCAGCTTCATTTATCACCTTCAAGCCACAGTGGCGATGGGCGAGCGGCGAAGCGGCAGACGAGAGTACGCTGGCAGTCGTTATCGGAGACCTGCAGACAGGTGGCTCAAGCCATATGGTTGTCTTCTACTGACCGGAGCAGCAGTGGGATTCGGTAGTTTCCTGAGAGACTGGGCAGCCTCTATAGGAAAGCACTTCCCACCTTTATAGGACCATGAAGAGACTAGAAAAACTGCCCTACACATTGCTTGCTCCAACATTACCTAAACCAGCTAGCCACGGTTGGTGGGTTCCCTATAACTGATGTCGACATTAAACCAAAGTAACAACGGGTAAAGCAAAAGAAACCTAACCATACTTCCTTAACTATCGGGACTTGGAATGTACGCACACGATAGCGAAGGCGAGTCCGGTCCAGAGAGACTTACAGCACTTAAAAATGTCGTTTTCATAGCACCGGGATTTTATCCTATAAGGGTCAGTCTATTTCCGCAGCGCGGAAAGCGTCGCACAAAAGGTCGAACTCCGTAGCTCCAGCCACGACCCAATGGAGTCTCCGAAAAAATGTACTCCTTAACCGAAGGATGCCGCCCGGAATCGAACCCACAACCTTTGGAGCCCGAGTCAGGCGGCTTGACTACTTCGCCACGGAGACTCCATGTGGTATAGCATTGAATGCGGGAGAGTTGGGCAGGTACAGCATCGAGATTTTAGCCTTGAGCGCGACACGGCATGCAGGCTAAGGCCAAATCTGTGAAGTAGGTGCCGGCTGCACATTCTTCTTAAGTGGAAGGAAAATTGAAGAAAGACGCCAGTCTGGCGAAGGTTCGGTCCTGCTGGCAAACTAGCTGGATTTCCAAAGGCTATAAACGAACAAATGTGGTCCAATGATCAAAAGAAGTGAACCGCTGAAAACCTTGACTGGAGAAATCATCACTGATAAGAAACAGCAGATGGATAGATGGATCGAGCACTATTTAGAGCTTTACTCAAGTGAGACCAAGCTATAGAATGTCCACATTTGTTTGCCGCAATATAAACATCAATATCTCAGTATCCAACTGAGGGAAAATTATGAAATTTAGTATATAACCTTACCATTATGTCCACCCAACAAAAAAAAATTTTGTTCTGGAGATTTTACAGCAGACTTTAAAGTTTGTTTATATGAGATATATAATTTACGGGTCTGACATGAAATTCATAATTTTAAATGTATTACAGCGTAGCCAGACAATCAGGGCTCAATTTTGAATATTGTACGTGTTTTCACAGGATTGGCCTTTTGCCAACTACCCGCGTTGTTCAAACAAGGACTGTTCAGAGGTGTCTCAAAATGTGGGTTATTTCATGAAACCTGATTAATAAGTTGTTGTTTTCTTTTCTTTTTTTAAATCTTATCACTTATCGCTAACATTGAAATGTGTGAATATTTTTCAATGGGCTTTAATGCGAAATTGTACACTTCAAAGAATCGCTATGAAGTTGTACACATATTTTTGTCAAGAAGCTGATCGCAAGAAACTGTTTTATACTATTACAAATTCCGAAAAAAGAACAATGCATGCATTGGGCTTGAGTAAACGGGCATTTTGTCAAAGGGTGCAAGAATCTGGAATTAAACCACCACGCAATAACCAAACGGTAGGTAGAAACATTATTGTAGACAGTTTTGACAAAGATGTCATAAGGCGAACGATTATAAAAATGCTTTAAAAAGTCGCTTGATATACGACAGGGTCGACTTCATTGCACCGGGTTCTATTCCATATGGTTCGGTCTCTTTCCGCAGCGCGGAAAGCATCGCACAAAGCACGAACTCCGCAGCTCTAGCGACGACCCACAGAAGTCTCCGAAAAATTTAACTCGTGAACTGGAATCGAACCCACGACGTTTGGAGCCCGAGTCAAAATGCTTGACCACTTCGCCACAGAGACTCCTAAAATTATAAAAATTTTGGATTTTATATCTAGGATTATCCAGCATTATAAAAATGCTGGATGCCAAAGAAACAGTGACTGTAAGAAAACATAGGGTTTGGTTCAGAAAGAACAATAACATAGAGCTATCCAAAACAGCTTTGTGGAAAATTATAAGGACATTATCTTCACTATTTGAAAGTACAAGGGCGGTAGAAATAATCTTTGCGAGCAACCGCATTTAGGAGCCACGAGAAGCAGATACCTACGTGAAATAAGGGAAATGCGCAAAGAAAATTATGGCATAGTGTGTTTGGATGAAATGTGGATCAATGCGCACCACACAAGTGATAAGGAATGGCAACCAGTGGATGGAAAGATAAAGCGATATGTGCTCAGTAGTATAGGACAGCTTTTGGTCATGGCCCATGCTGGTTATACGCATAATGGCTTACAACAGAATGCTGGGCTCGTGTTCGTATCAAAGCATACAGACAATAGGGATTATCATAATAAGATTAATGGTAATGTATTTAGAGATTGGCTCGAGAATACTGTATAATAATATATGTCTGTCTGTCTGTCTGTCTGTCTGTCTGTCTGTCTGTCTGTCTGTCTGTCTGTCTGTCTGTCTGTCTGTCTGTCTGTCTGTCACGAAGACTCACAGCGGGTCTGTCACCCATGTGTACGTGTGAACAAACTACACAGACAGCTGAACAGATCCTTAAAAATGGAAACATGATGACTAAATTGCTGTATCATTTCTGGTCACTCCATACGCACATTAACGCACAGCTATTTGGAAGCTTTCACGAGCTCAATATAAACAGCTAAATGCATCCTAGTAACATGAATACTTGTGTACAATTATTAACCAGCAGCTGAAGAAACAAGAAGGAAATGAAAAATAAGGTAAGAAATATATTCCTTCTACTTTCCTGTCAATTTACACATTATTTACCCCATACCTCTGTACATTCTCTGTCTTTACTAATATTACACATTGCACCCCTCTCGGGAATCTCCGTGGTGAAGTGGTCAAGCCTTGTGACTCGGGCTCCGAGGGTTGTATGTTCGATTCCTTCATTTCACGAGTGCATTTTTTCGGAGACTCCAGAAGGTCGTCGCTGGAGATACGGAGTTCGTGCTTTGTGCCACGATTTCCGCCCTGCGGAAAGAGACTGAGCCATATGGGATAAAAACCCGGTGCAATGCTACTTTAAGCTACTTTTTTATTGCACCCACTCCCATACGAACCTGGCTACGCCTTGTACTTGTGTCTTTACCAGAAATAACGTGGTTTACTGTAAGACTAGTTTGTTAGCGTGAATTCACTACATTTCCCCCAAAACATCAAAGAAATGTTGCCGCTTTCAATGATTTAAGTTGCTTTTGGACCTATCAAAGACATATTCCTTGGGTGGGGGTAAGTCTAAGACGGCTGGAAAAATTTCATAACGATGCAACAGACAGTTTTCAAAATAATTGATCGTGAATGAAGGCAAACAAATGTGGACATACTATAGCAGATGAAGCCCTCAACGCCATAGAGGCCCTGCCAACTCTTGACCACCTGGACACACTTCTCACCATAACAGAAGTTAAGTGTGCTATAGATTAACTTGCGTCTGGCAAGGCTCCAGGTAAGGATGGGATTCCAATAGAGGTAATCAGGAGTGGGCAAGACACACTCACTCTACAGATCCACCAACTAATAGAGCTATGCTGGCGAGAAGGACAAGTCCCACAGGGATTCAAAGATTCAAACATCATAACGCTGTACTAGAAAAAGGGCGATCGGAGCGACTGTAACAACTATAGGGGTATCTCACTTCTGTGTATTGTTGGGAAAGTATTTGCCAGAATTGTTCTGCGCGGACTTCAAGTCCTGGGAGATCAAGTCTACCCTGAATCACAGTGTGGCTTTCGACAGAACCAGTCTACCATTGATATGATATTCTCATTGCGACAAATTCAAGAAAAATGCCGGGAACAAAATTAGCCACTGTTTTTTGGCCTTCATCAACCTCACAAAGGCATTCGATTTGGTCAGTCGTGAGGGTCTGTTCAAAGCACTAAAGAAGATTGGCTGCCCACCAACTCTTCTGTCCATTGTGGAATCGTTCCACACAGGCATGAATGGTATAATCAAGTTTGATGGCTCAACTTCAGAAGAGTTTGAAATCAAGAGTGGAGTTAAGCAAGGTTGTGTACTAGCTCCCACCCTCTTTGGGATATACTTTTCTCTTCTACTGAAATATGCCGTTCGTGATCAGGATGACGGTATATACATTCACTCACGCTCAGATGGTGGCCTCTATAATGCTCAGAAATTGAAGGCCAAGACCAAAATTAGGAGGATACTAATCAGAGATTTGCTTTTTGCGGATGATGCTGCGATAACGACCCACTCTGAGGAAGAATTACAACATCTACTATCTGCATTCTCCAATGCGTGTTCTGAATTTGGTTTAACAATTAACAAAAAGAAGACACAGATTATGTCACAAGGTGCACATAGTGTACCATCAATCTTTATTTACGACGCCGAACTGGAGATAGTAGACCATTTTACATATCTAGGAACAAAGGTAAATAGCAAATTATTCCTCGATCAGGAAATCAACATCAGGAATGGCAAGGTAGCAACAACAATGAACATGTTAGCAAAAAGAGTCTGGGAGAACAGGAAGCTTACTGCCAAAACAAAAGTCATCGTTTACCAAGCCTGTGTCCTTAGTACTCTTCTTTATGGCAGTGAAACCTGGACAACTTACTCACGCCAAGAGAAACGTTTAAACAGCTTTCATATGCGGTGTCTGCGAAGAATACTTGGTATTAAGTGGCAAGACAAAATGACAAATACTGAAGTATTGGAAAGATCAGGTTGTGTGGCGGTTTATTCCATGCTCAGTCTTCGTAGGCTTAGATGGATAGGACATGTTAGGAGGATGGATGATGGTAGACTACCAAAGGACATATTTTTTGGTGAATTACAGACGGGCAGAAGATCTCAGGGTCGGCCTCTACTACGATACAAAGATGTGTGTAAGCGGGACATGATTGATACATGCATTGATAATGCACATTGGGAGCAAGTCGCCACTGAAAGTGTTGCATGGAGGGCAAGTATCAGAAATGGAACAAAGACAAAGAAGAAAATGATTGCAGACAAAGCACACACACAGCGCGAGAGACGTTACCAGCCGCACTCGCCACCGCCATGGGTCGTAGTTATTAAGCCTTCTAAATGGGACGAGTTCTGCAGGAAGGTGTGCTCCGAGCAATCTCTTACGACATTCTGGCGCCTCCACAAGAGCATGAACGGTGCTGCACAACGTAGGGGTATTCCAGACTTTCAAGGCACAGACCTCGCATGGAAAAAGTCGGATGCGGATAAAGGTAAGGCCCTTCTTGCACGCTACATAGAACAGACTGACCAGAAAGACGAGCCCGCCAGACAGAGGACCACAACAACACTCTCTCAGTTGTGCGAGGGGGTCGGGACAGACGAAGAATGGACGATCACAGTTGACATATTGCGTGCGATGCTCAAGAAATCACCTAACACCGCCCCAGGCCCAGACGGCATCCGATATGGTGACCTAATGGTGATATCAGATGATGGCATGGAAGAACTGGCCAGAGAATTCAACACCAGTATCCAGAGGGGTCAGGTCAAAGAAGAATGGCTACACAGCTACCTGCTGCCGCTGCCAAAACCGAACAAAGACCACTCCAAGATAAGCGGCTACAGAATCATTACGATGCAGAATACTGTTGGCAAGCTACTGGAGAAAATTGTAGCACACAGACTTGCTTGGGACTTGGAACAGCTCGGCTGCTTCCCGCCCACACTTGGAAGATACAGACGCAACAAAGAGTCATGGCTGAATGCGGCGGTCTTTGCTCAAGATGTTTACGAAGGATTTCAGGTCAGAGAAGAGACATGTGCGGCCGCCATAGACTTAGAGGACGCATATAACAGAGTATCTTTCGAGCACTTGATGCAAACCCTCCTCAGACTGAAAGTGCACCCTCACCTTGTACGATGGATAGCTGCAGTTCTACTCCAAAGGAAGGTGGTGCTAAGATGCGGGAGTTGGTCTTCTGAGCCGATAACGATATGTCCAGGATTGCCGCAGGGTTCACCACTGTCACCAGTACTATTCAACGTGTATACGGTGCCGATCACTGAACAACAGTTGGATGGGAGGGGTAGGACTCTATCATTCGTTGACGACATCCTCGTGTATCGACAGGGTCGAGATAGACAGGCGGTTGCCAACTATATGCAGGGCGAACTAGATCGAATTTCCTCATGGTGTGCTGATGCCGATGCCCTTGTCAACCCTGCAAAGGCAACGGTTACATGGTTCTCACTAAACAACCATATTGTGAAAACAGACCTGCCGGCAGTAAGAATGGATGGGAGCATTCTGAGTAGAACCCAGTCAATGACATATCTTGGCGTGAGGCTTGATCGTAGCCTGTCCTTCAGAGATCATGTCGATTATGTCATAACAAAGGCTCGAAAAGGTTTGGCAGCAATGAGAGTCATGGCGAGTGCCAATATCGAGCAAAGACTGCTATTACTTCTGTTCCAAGGACTTGTGCTTTCACGCATCGAGTATGCCCTGGCCATCCTCACTGTCAGCCCTACACAGATTTGAAGACTTGAAAAGGTACAAAACGAAGCCATGCGCATCATTTTGGGCTGCACGAGAGACACCAGCTGTGTAGCAATGAGATACCTCCTTGACTTCCCGACAATGGAACACAGGATCAAGATCTGGAGAGCTCGTGCATACTTAAAAATAAGTGCAGATGAGCAGCACCCTCTGCATGACGCTGTATTCAGAGAAAATGGTGACAGGCTAAAGAGGGGCAAATCATGGATGGGTCGGGCGGAAGATGTCGTCGGACAGGTCTGAAGTCTTACCAGTATCAACCCCGGCAAGGAATGGGTGCCGGTGCCTCCAGCTTTTAAGTGTACCTTCTCCTGCATTATCACACTCGACAGACGGTGCAGAGAGCAGAACCCTGCCGCTGTCAATGCAGAGGTTAACGCGCTCATCTATGATCACTCAGATAGCCCCGAAGTGCTCATCTATACAGATGGATCTGTTGTAAAGCAGCAGAGAAGTGCGTGTTCATTTACAGCCCGCTCAGCGGGCCGAACCGTTCAAGAATCCAGTGGTGCCCACTCCATGACCACGAGCAGCATGACGATGGAGGTGATGGCAGTTACACAGGCTTTCATATGGCTGGAATCACAGCATTATACCAACGTGTGTGTACTAAGTGATTCAATGAGCATGATTCAGAAGGTCGAAGCTGGATCTGTACGTAGACAGTGGACTGAGTCGCTGCGGAAGTCTGTTGTCCGCAAAGTCACCTTCATCTTCGTCCCAGGACATGCGGGAGTCGAGGGAAATGAACGAGCTGATAAATTGGCTGGCTCTGCACCCCCTGTAGATGGCCAGCCCATGGATCGTGCCGATGTTATTAACGCCCTTAAAGATATGGCGAGAACAGAGGATTTTGACGCCAGTGATTCCACATCGCTTTCCAGGATGAAAGACCTGGGAGTAAGAATCGGCACAGCCAGACGCGAGAGGTACATCGGGAAAACAAAGCGCCTCGTCAACCAACACAGAACTGGCACTATTAGCCACTGGACGCTGATGCATATGCTGGGGGAGGATCTGAGCACCTATGGACATGTCCGGAGTGCAACGAAGATACCTCAACTGATAACTGATAACTGATATTAAGCCTTTTTAAAGCACAATGTACCAAACTATCGTCTGTCAAGACGGAAAGGTGCCAATGAATGAAACGAACGAACGAACGAACTTTTCAAAGGGTCACAAATTATGCACCCAGGCCCGTCTTACATTCGGCCCTTCCAATCACTCATCTTTCGTACATCAATAGTGCATGATACATTAACATAGGAAAAAAACATTGTCAAATGAATATTGTAAACAAGCAATGCATATTACAATGTTATGAGACAGACAGACAGACGTGCACACGCACATTCGTAAAAACACACATACCAGCATGCATACTTACATCATGTGCACACACTCACAGTTATGCAACCACTCAATAACACACAAATACACACTCAGTCGCATATACATATGCTCAATCACAATCACAAACTCAATCACAAATATTTAACGTCTGGTATGCGGGCTGGGTAGTGCCAGGCGTATGGACTCCTGAGGGACATCCCCTGCCGCTTCCCTAGCAGGCAGGCTCTACTAGGGTGACCGGTTAGTTCGTGCCTGTCAATCAAACCAACCATGGAAAATAAAAAGAATTACGGTCGAAGCAACGGTCGAGCTTTGTGCTCGATATCTTTGACAACAGTCAGCGGGGATAACATGGGGCGGGGAAGAAGAGGCAGAGGAGGGGGTTGAAGGAAAAGGAAGAACCATTAAGTGACTTGGCTGTTTCTTTATCATATATTAGTCCTAATGACCTACTCCTTTTTCGCCCGTATCCCATCCTGAATAAATTACTGTGTGTTTGTCGTTTATAATTTTGCCCGATCGCTTCCATCTCATTTTACTTCAGTCAATCAATCAATCATGTGCCATGCCGGAAAGCGCGGACGGTCATGACTCGCCATTTCACTCGATCACCAGAGTCGTGGATAAGCTCAGTGTTCCTGTCTCGTCCATGCCATGTGGTCAAGCCATCTAGGTATTTACTTCTCTGTCTTCCCCTTGGTATGTTCCCTTCTATCTTGCCAGTTGTCATTAAGTTCTCCAATCCATTTCTTCTCATAACACGTCTAATTTCTCTAATCAATTTACGATTTTCATTTGTCTCCTGTAGTACTTGGTCATTGGTTTTTCTGTCTGTCCATGGTATTCTTTGCATTTTCCTCAGAAACCACATTTCTGCAGCCATCAGAATTTTTTCAGCTTGATTGCTCATTGTCCAAGTTTCACATCCATACAAAAGTACAGGTTCTATGTAGCACATCAACACTCTTT
The DNA here is from genome assembly GCA_963921405.1 of Cepaea hortensis. NCBI lineage: Eukaryota > Metazoa > Mollusca > Gastropoda > Stylommatophora > Helicidae > Cepaea > Cepaea hortensis. The sequence continues at coordinate 17,169,032 of OY992897.1, forward strand.
TTCTCGTTTCAATAGACACGACCAATGAAGACACTTATTTTGGAGTGTCTAGTTGGTCGTGCGTCGAAGTACACTTGTTCCTGCAGCGAGGCGCCGTCGTCATTTGGAGGCGACAGGTTCGATCCCGGTTGGTAACCAATATAGCTTTCAAATTTTATGTTGTCTAGTGTTGAGCGCAAAATAATACTATGTGTGTCTATTTATGTAATCGTCTTAGTGGCCTCAACGGTTCTCCCCATTTATTTCTTATGTTTACGTGTACAGCATTAGAACCGACCAATCATTTCTCTTCTTTAAATGTTTGTTCATATATACTCGACAATAGCATTACGGTCCGATGTGTTTGTGTGTTTGTTATTTGACCTTTGCTGGTTTAGTATAAATTATGAGACCTATGGTGATATCTCAATGGTTTAATACGCATTTTGTCCGTATTCCATAGTTGTTTGGTTCATGTGTATGATAGACACGACCAATGAAGACACTTTTTTTTTTGGAGTGTCTAGTTGGTCGTACGTCGAAGTAAACTTGTTCCTGCAGCGAGGCGCCGTCGTCATTTGGAGGCGACAGGTTCGATCCCGGTTGGTAACTATTATCGCTTTCAAATTTTATGTTGTCTAGTGCGTCTTCTAATCTCTATTTCCTTCTTCTTCTGTGAGCGCCAAGTAATACTATGTGTGTCTATTAGCCTGACAGACAGACAGTGTTGCAGATCTATTGCAGCCAACACGCATCTTGGAGACGTAAAATGAATGATTGAGTGAAAGAGAGACACTAACTTTCACTGTAGTTGGCCTGTAAAACAGGCCGGAAAAAAATTATGTTTTAGTAAATTGTTAATTGTATCGCCTGCAAAGGTACAAAATAAATATGTTATATCTAAAAGAAGTAGAAAAATGCGTTGCAAAATTCTGAATACCCAAAACAGAGGAAAATTAATATGCTTGTGTATACAAAACAAAGATTTGTAGATAACGTATTAAAATATTTTGTAACAACTTAGGAAACTACATATATTCTGTAAATCGCAAAATGTAACCATTATAGTCTTAGTAACTTCCCTTTAAATAACTGTCCCGTTGAATGCGGTTTGCATTCAAAAGTTGCATATAAATAGGAATTGTATGTAGTACCCTTTTCAAACATTGAGTTTTTTTTTGGGGGGGGGGGCGGGGGGGGGGGGCGGGGGGGGGGAATCAGAACCTACAAACAAACGTGTTTAGTCCTATTGTGTGAGTTATTTCTCTTGGAACAATATGACCATTCATATGTATTAGACTGTCCCCCTTTAGTTGACAACAATTTCGTCCCCTCAAATCCACGGACACAAATATTTCGTTAGAATGTTCCAGTATACGCAAGAAATCTGATCATTTTCAATTGTAAGTACGCTTTCAACACGGAAGCCGAGCTAGTGTAGTGGTTAGATGCTCAGCTGTTGGCTCGGTGGTCATGAGTACGAATCTGCAAAGGGGAGGAATTTTACAATGGATCTGGCCTCCCTGGCCGCACTAGGCCGATGAAAGCTAATCGTCGCCACGTCCTTTGTTTTCAGCCATTATATTCTGTAAAACTGCACTCCTTCGTGTTATTTTATATTGTTTTCTTTTCAACAGCTTCACCGCAGACCAGATACGGAACATCTAATGGCAGTGGAAATGAGATGCCCGAGGAAAATGCAAAGAATGCCATGTATGGACAGAAAAAAACGAATGAAAAAGTTCCTTCAAGGAACAATTGAAAAAAAAAAACGTAGTCTGAATAGAAAAATTGCACGCAAACAGTCCAATAGTGTGTACAATTCATGGTACGGTGAGAAATAAACGTGAAAATATAGTGACCACTAGGAAACATGATGGGAAAAGATGATGTGGAAACGAAGAGAGATGTGCCGGAAGGTTTAATTAGCATTGCACGTGAAGGTGATACATTTGTCAATAGCAGAATAAACACGATTATTGTAGTGCGACATTATCGAGCACACATTAGGATCATCCTAAACATATGTAGAAGTAGTAATGTTCTGAAAATCTCAACAGAAATCTCAATTTATTTGGAGGAGATAGCGCGAACGTAGTCCCCCTAAGAGAAAATCACGCACTCGAGACGCCCACATTTGGGGTGATCGCAGGCGTCAAGCCAACCAAAGTGCAATATAAGGGCCTCAGCCTGTGAGCACCATATATATTTTATTCCGATGTGTTTTCCCAAATCTTCATGGTTGGGATTCCCTTTCCTCCCCCACCGGGGTACGAGACTCACTTCCGTGATTTTTTTTTTCAAAAATTCTCGTTCACACAAAGCAGTGTGTATTTACATGGTGTCATGTGTGTTTCTTCATTTTGTGTATATTACACGGCGATGCCGTTTGTAAGTGTTAAGTGGCACAAGTGTTAACACTTGGAATCAACGATTGGCAAGAGAAGGTCAACCAGAGAGAAGAATGGAGACGGATTGTATCTGCAGCAAAGAACCTCAATGGCTCGGAACGCTGAAGAAGAAGAAGAAGAAGATACACACGATAATATATCATTTATGGCATGGTGCATTGTACACACGCAATCCTTGTATATTGAAGGAAGGTGGCCCATACATTTTATTTTTATGTTTTTAACTTTCATGCCGTACACAACTGTTTATTTACAAGATGCAGTGTGTGTATGTGTGTGTGTGTGTGTGTGTGAGTGTGTGTGTGTGTCTGTGTGTGTGTGTCTGTGTGTGTGTGTGTCTGTGTGTGTGTGTGTGTGTGTGTGTGTGTGTGCGCGTGCGTGCGTGCGTACGTGAGTTTCCATTTACGAACACAACATATACATTCATATACACATGATAATATTACATTCATGGCATGGTGTAATTACCTACACATTACTTGTCGATGATGGTGGTGGAGTAATCATGTGATCTCCTGCACGCTAAAAACTTTGAATAGAAATGCTTTCATACTCAAAGTATTCCCATTCTCTCGTAGTTTTATTTAAATAAGTTTCACAGCATCACTGAATGCATCACTGAATTACAGCATCACATTCATTCACATCATCAGTCGACTCGACGCGCTATCGAGATCAAGTCGCCTTATCGGTTAACGCATATGTCCCGTGAATCTCTTCATATTTTTCCTTGTTATTTTTGTTATTTCTTCTTACTTCCATGAGTTTTAAGATATCTTCCGTCATCCATGTCCTGCGTCCTATTATCTTTATTTTTGGGATGGTTGTTTCCGCAGCTTGGCTGACTGATTTCTTTAATATTTCCCATTGGTCACTGACGTCTTGAAATAATATTTCCATATTGAACAATGCATCGAATCTGTTCTTTACCTATACGTTGAATTTATCTTTTATTTCCTCACTCTTCAGTGCTTGTAGATCAAATTTTGTGTTTCTTGGTGAATATTTGACTTTCTTTAATTGTATATGTAAATTGCTTAAGATTTATCTATGGTCGCTGTAGCAGTCTGCGCTTGGTATAGTTTTTGCGACATTTAAGGCATTTCGAAATCTTCTGTTGATGAGGATGTAATCAATCTTCTTCTTCTTCTTCGTTCATCCGGAGTTGTTTTTTTTCGGATGTGATTGCGTTGTGCCTGTTTACAGCAGAGCTGCGTTCTTGCGCCGTTAGGCCAACACATCCGACTTCTGCGGGCATTTGTTGACCGGGTTAACCTTCCCGGGTAATCAATCTGATTTATGATCTTATGATCAGGACTCCTCCATGTCCATAATCTTCTTGGGTGCTGTTGAAACCAGGTGTTTCCAATAATCAAATATTGCTCTTTTGCCAACTGTACTAGTCTGCAACCTCTTTCATTCTGTTCCCCATGTCCATATTTGCCTACTATGCATCCGTCCTGTTGATTTCCAACTTTGGCATTCAAGTCACCCATTATGATAGTTACTTCAGAATTCTTGCATTTCTTGAAGGCTTTCTCTAAATCATTATAAAATTCACCAATGCTGTCATCACTACTGTCTGCGGTTGGTGCATAAACTTGTATGACGTTGACATCAAAAGGTCTTCCACTCATCTTCACCAGTAACACTCTGTCTGATACAGTCCAATATCCTTTGATCGATTTTGCTCTCTCTGTATCCATTATAATTGCTACTCCTCACTGTTGTTTCTCTCCACCAGAATAGATTATTCTATATTCCTCAGATGTCATAATGCCAATTCTTGTCAACCTGGTCTCACATACACCTAATAGGTTAATATTTAATCTTCTCATTTCATTCTTAATGTTATCAAATTTTCCATCTCCACTCATAGATCTTACATACCAAGTTCCTACTTTCAATGTTGATATTCTTTTGCACACAGTCGCCTGATGACGGTCTGGAGTCACCTGGTGAACATGACTACTCCTACCGGGCGAGGCTGCTCCCATGGAGCTCCCATTTACGCTGTTTCTCTGATTATCGATAAGACTGCAGTACATGATATTCTTGGCATCTATAAAGAAGGTAGTTTGCCATTGCTTTCCTTCTTAGCAGTGACCATACTGGTCGATGACCGTAGCCATTGTCTCTCAAAATAGGAGATCCTCTGCCTACCGTCGTGAAGTTGGAGACCATAACCTACAACTATCTGTCGGCTGCTCTTCAACTTCATCCACCACCTGCACCCATGGCTTCACTTAACCTTGATCGGGGGACTAAACGGGTACACTTTGCCCAAGGGTGTCCCGTAGGCTAGCGGAGGGAAGAAGGCACCTTACCTCTCCTTTGATAGGGGATACCTCTATCCCGCCACCCGTTAATAAATACCCACCTTCTTATGACCCACGTTGGACACCACCTATTCGACTCCGCCATTTTGTCTTGTAGCTACACCCCCACCACCCCCCCACCCCCACCCCCGATTCCATACCACAGCACTCACATGTTGTTATTCTTGTAGATTGTACCCCACCATTTAACTCTCATATCAATAAAACTATATATCTATGTAATATAGACTACTAGCTGACCCGGCCCGACTTCGCCCAGCACCTGGCGGGGATCTATCTATCTATCTATCTATCTATCTATCTATCTATCTATCTATCTATCTATCTATCTATCTATCTATCTATCTATTTATCTGTCTGTCTGTCTGTCTATCTATCTATCTATCTATCTGTCTGTCTGTCTGTCTGTCTGTCTGTCTGTCTGTCTGTCTATCTGTCTGTCTGTCTGTCTGTCTGCTTGTCTGTCTGTCTGTCTGACCCGGCCCGGCATCGCCCAGCTCCTGGTGGGGAGCATCTCATTTAATTCATATAAGTAGTCATGTAAGCTCCCGTTCCCGACTTTATGTCTGTCTGTTTGTCTGTCTGTCTGTCTGTCTGTCTGTCTGTCTGCCTGCCTGTCTGTCTGTCTGTCTGTCTGACCCGGCCTGGCTTCGCCCAGCCTCTGGTGGGGAGCATCTCATTTAATTCATATAAGTAGTCACTGGCATCATGAAGGCTAATAGACTACAATGGCTGGAGCATATAGAAAGAATGGAAGATAATAGGGAAACAAAACTCGCTTACACTCAGGAAATAAATGACCGTAGACCCCGAGGTAGACCAAGAAGACGGTGGAGAGATAATACATGTACAGACCTACAAGCACTTGGAATCAACGACTGGCAAGAGAAGGTCCACCAGAGAGACGAATGGAGACGGATTGTATTTGCAGCAAAGAACCTCAATGGCTCGGAAAGCTGAAGAAGAAGAAGAAGAAGAAGAAGAAGAAGAAGAAGAAGAAGAAGAAGAAGAAGAAGAAGAAGAAGAAGAAGAAGAAGAAGAAGTAATCATATATAAGCTTCCGTTCCCGACTATCTGTCTGTCTGTCTGTCTATCTATCTGACCCGTCGCGGCTTCGCCCAGCTCCTGGCGTGGAGTGTCTCATTAAATTCATATAACCAAAAAAAAAATTAACTTAAGAATGTCCTTCCACACACCATCCATTATTTTTAATGAATACTGTTTTTAATCACCTACATGACTGTAGATAACTTCTTTAACCATAAAAAGATGAGTTAGAAAATGTTCACTACTTAAATAGATGCATTATTTTTATGAAAACTTTGAAAATACCTTAAAGATTATATCATTTATTATAACTCATATGCCTGTAAATAACTGTAGACAAAGAGTTTATAAATCTTTGAAAACAATGCAACAATCTATATATAAAATATATAGCAATGTTATTAAAAGTTATGCCCCTTGAAATAACTTTTCTTAAATTAAGTCCCCTCGCTATATAGAAATGATAATGTAAATTTAAATATTAAATTTTAGTAACTAAATAGCTGATTGTACACTAACAAACTATGACAGTTGGCTGCACGGGAATGAAAAGAAAACGTATAGAAAATTTCACCTCAATCGGATGGACCGTTCGCGAACGCATAAGGAACGGACATACATACATACATCGTCTTTTATAGATATAGATATAGATCTATATTCTATTAAAATCAACAATCAGCTGAAAGATGCTGATGTTGACAGCGATGTCCTCTAAAGGATATACGAAAAAGTATACATATTGTACACATCTTGGTACAGTTTAATTGAAGCTGCGTTTAAGAGCTTAGAACAAGAATCGTCATAGCGAATGTAGCCGTTTGCAAAATGGAAAACATGCTAACCAATAAAAAGATGTAAATTACAACTAGAAAACGCGTGTTAACGAAAGTACTTTTTATGGATATGAAGCTTGGACAATGAACAGACAAGATGAAAAATCTCTGATGGCTGTGGATATGTAGAGCTCTTCTTTTCCTTACACAGAGACAATATTTTCAGACTTGAAAATGTGGGAGGATTCACCATTTGGGGGACATAACATCGTTGACATTAAAAATGACGAAGTCCTACAAGAAGCACATTAAAGCTGTAAACTGTTAAGAGAAATTACACGCTGACAGTCACAATGATGTGGACACATTATGAAAAGAAACTTCATTCTCACAAATCGGTCTGGGCAGTTGACGCTGACCACTTAACACTCGCCCAGATTAATCACTTAGTGTGAAATATTCTCTCACGATAAGAACGCCATCATTACTTTTCCGATGTTAATTTTACGTTTAGTTATTACTGATTTTCTGTTGAATTGGCCACTTCTGGATGTGGTTATTTGTATATAGCGTTTGAAGTGCTAGCCCTCGCTAGCCAGCGATTTTTGTTTACATCAGACTTGCTCGTAGTACTTGTGTACAAAAGATACATAATGAAAGACGACATCGTATTTAGTAAAACATGAGTTAGTTCCCTTAGCAGACTTGAACCTAGTCGACTGGTAGATGTAAAGATGCATACTGTAAGACAAAAATAGTAGTTAGCACAACCCACGCACATACACGCATGCTTGCACGCGCGCGCACACACAAACACATATGCATGCATTCACACACACACACACACACACACACACACACACACACACACGAACATGCACACATACATGCATTCACTCTCTCTCTCTCACACACACACACACACACAAACACACACACACACACACACAGATGAGTCTGCGCTTTCTCAGATGAGAAAACATCTGATCATACAACACTTTCATCAAAGCAAATTTTGCCATGTATATGTGTGAAATACGAGACAGGGGTTATCGATTTTTTATACGGCATGTGGGTTGGTAACATAATTTACCATACTTTCTCTCGTCGGATTATGCTTAGTTTAATTTAGTCCTTCAGTACAAGTTCAACACTACAGGTGAAATGGAGATCGTCCTATGGTGATGTGATGTAGGGGGTTCAAATCATACGACATGTTTATAACGCCACCTGAATACATTGCTAATAATGAAAACACACCTACTATGCTGTTACACGGCGGCCATCGCATGTTAGCTTCCCGTGCCTGGCAGCCGACAGACCAGAAGTCGTAACCCTTAACAACGAAAACCGGTTGTAGTAACTGTTCCTTAGTGACGACCAGTAACGGACCTTTAACCATGTGCCCGGCTGTAATAACAAACCATGTAACCGGATGTATGTAACTCCCCCACGTGGTCCGGCTGTGTATAACTCCACCAACGTAGACTGGATGTAGTCGCGTACAATATTCACAGTCCACTGAATGTTGTAACGATCCCATAGTGACGACCGGTTGAATGGTCTATATAGCCATGCTGTTCCTACTTCTCTTGCTGCTTTAATTAGTTCAATTTTATTTGGTATTATTATTAGTTTAATTTGGTATTTCATCTGGTCCCGATGATTTGTTCAATGGGGAACATACAGGTCATGGCGATCAAATCGTGCGCATCTCACGAACGTGATCGTAAGACATTGGAAAACCGTCTCATCTTCAAGTGGTGAACCCACTTTGATGTACACTCTCTCCTCATAGCCTCAATGTCGAACACAGTTTCATTTAACTTCCAAATCCTCCCCCCCCCCTCAATCCCCGCTGTTGTATGGTCCACTAAAAAAAGTTAGGTGCATATCCTTGAAAGGACGTCGCAGTCAACCCGTGCATAACTTTTGCTGTTTGTGATTCGAGCCTGACTGCATGAAATGGGAGTAAAGCCTGGTCAAGCATGTCAATGGGAAAGAGAGGAGATACCATAATCAACTCCACATCGGAAGAGTGAGCAGAAATACCTTGGGATGTCTGCTGTATCAGAGGAGTGAGCAAGCATGAGAATACCATATGTGCAATGACGTCATTCAGCGTAATGTAACATTAAAGTAACAATTGCTCACGCAGCAACAATATGGACTGAAAGAATTCAATAATAGCAATAAAATAATTATGTAACTTGGCACATACAAGTCTTAGTTTTAGTCGTTGGATCAACATCACGGCACACGGTTTAACCCATAAGTGCTCCGTTTTCCTCCTAGCTCAAACCTGAGTTTGGAGAAACTCAGCTCAGTGCACGAACTCCGTTGCATCGGCGAGGCTCCTGAAATGCTTTGGGTAGATCTGTAACTCGAAATTTTGCCCGGGCAGCGCCGTTAGGCTACTCTTTTTCGTTTTCCAACTGCCAAGGGATTTTTTAGTGCGCAACAATACACACGGGCGTCCGATCTCACTACCCAGAGACCAGAGGAAATTACTGGAAGTCCCGATGGGTTTTTTAAATAATTCCTGGTCCTCACCGGGGCCTGAACCCGGGACCTCCAGCACTCGAGGCGGACACCATACCTCGAGACCACTCAGCCCCCTCAAGTACATACAAATAATATATAACTAATATTAACGCGAATATGTCAGATGAAATTGTTGACTATGTTTAGACAGAGACTTTCCTTCAAAATGTGTCATAAAATCACTTTTTCCTTTCATATAATCCTGCCTGGCATGTAGCATTATCCTGCCTGGAAGTTGGTATAACCATGTTTGGAAGCTGACATAGTCCTGCTTTAAATGTACTAATGTATAACTGCCGGTCTCCATGGCAAGGTGTTAACGTCTTTCTCCGTAATCCCGTATATTCTGGTGAGTAACGTAACCTGAACGAAAATCGGTAGCGGTTCTGTCAGAGTCCTGATTTGCAATCAATAAAGGCTCGTGGTGACTAACAGATGTGATAACAATCACTCACACAGAATGAATGCACATAACACACGGTGACATCTCTCAACTACTTTAATCTCACTTCTCGCAAACAGCAATCATAACTGGCCTCGCTCAACTCGGCGATAATGCCATTGCAATATACATATGAATATTGCAATATTACATACCATGCATTCAGTCTTTCTATACTCAACAGGCTTTCTCTCATCTAGCGTCAACTCATACACTCAATACGTGCACTGCTCTCTTTCCACGTCTGTCCAGTCCTACGGTCCAAGGCTGTCTGACCGCTAGCCGCAGTGAGCCAGTGTTGGTCCAGCTTTCTCCTCTCGTGGTCTCCGTGTACCACGCAGGCCCAGTCCCTGTTACTGCATCGTAGTGTTAATGCAGTTCACGGCCGTACCTGGCCGTCATTGCCAGGCGCCAGTGATGAAGACCCGGGGAAGATTCTGACAGGTTCTCGCCGCGTTGGTAACTTACGGGGTATGTGAGCCGGTCGCTCAGAAAGCAATGGTAAACTACTGAGCGTAATCTTGTCTAGTACATCAACAGCAGCTGAAAAATGCTGGCGTTGGCTGTAACGTCCTGTAAGGGATATGCAAATTTTAAAACAAAATGTATAATTTCTGCTGAAATATGATATACTTCTCGTCATATCGCCATGGTCCCAAAATTCATGGTTCGTCTCTCTGGCTCACGCCTGCAAGAAAGCAATAAGTTACCATTATTGAATAATTAACACAAGAAATAAGATCTCATCAGCCCGTCTGAACATTGGCATAAAGCCTGTTGACAATGAAATACTGAACCTGTGGAGGAAACATGGCCAACCCAGGCCTAAGACCAGACACTCCATATTTTATACTGAACCTATGGAGGAAACATGGCCAAAGCCTGAGGAAACATGACCAACCCAAGCCTAAGACCAGACACTCCATATGTTCTGTGTTGACCCATGACATTGTTGCATCCTAATATGCCATTCCCACAGATGTGAAGTTCCAGTACTGGTCTTGCACACCCTGTTGATTTCTAAGCTTGGAGAGAGGAAGGAGGGCTCGGCAAAAGTCCTGGTGGAGATGGTACTTTGGTAGTTGGTCAGGGGGAAAGTCTCTAAATCAACATCATTGTAAGATGCAAGTCTACGTCAATATCACTGTCAGATGTAAGCCCTGGTCACGGCACATACGACCTGAATGCCATTGTATCACAGTATTCCAGGGGATCTACAAATAGCAACAAGAAGACAGTAATCAAACATCTAGGGCTCCCATGGCTTGGTCACATCTCATAACACAAACACTAGAGTACTAGAAAGCAAAATACTGGGGAAAATAGAAAGAGGGTAGACCAAGAAAAGCATTTGTAAAGTAGGTCTGTACGGATATACCAATGCTCTCATATGAGGCTATTGGATCTATGTTGTTAGCCCTATATTTTTAGATCGATCGGCATTAGGGTGATGATGTCAATATCACATGACCAGATTTACGTCCCAAGAATCTTACACCCATTTATAGACTCGGTCAACCTGGGAGCCAGGTCGGTGAAAACATAAAAGTGCTAACGCCCAGCACAAGGGCTGAAATACCTGATGATGATGAGCAAAGAATATCATGGACAGCCAGAAAGACCAATGAACAGGTCCTTCAAGAAACAAACGAAGATCGTAAACTTATTAGAGACATTAGACGCAGACAGTCAAAATTTTTTGGGCATGTTATGCGAAGAAATGAATTGGAGAACTTGGTGACAGCTGGTAAGATCGAAGGGAACAGACCAAGAGGAAGACCTAAAAGCAAATACCTGGATGGCTTGGTCTCGTGACATGGTCGAGACAGAAACACAGAGCTGATCCACGACTCTGGTGATCGAGTGAGATGGCAAAACATGACCGCCCACGCTTACCGGCATGGCACATGATGGATGGATGATGATGATGATGATGATGATGATGATGATGATGATGATGATGATGATGATGATGATGATGATGGGAAACTTATTTCTAGAAAGGTACAGATAGGCTGGTCGGAGATCATTGGGGGTGCAAAGTTCCCACAGACACAAGACCCAAGTCATAATGAAACGTGAAAGGGGGAAGAGCAACTCATCACATTCTACACGTAGAGACATATGAAACCAGGACAACTAAACTCTTTTTTTAACACCCCTATGTAATCAAACAATGGACAGGCCATAGCTTTATTATTTGCCTCATGTCAGAAGCTGTCCAGAAATATGATGTGAAAATGCATTGAGTAAGGGGTATTAATCAAAATGGTATGTTGATTTCCTTGATGTGGAAAAAGTAAGTTAGTTCCCTTTTACACGTCACTTGCCAGATTGGCTTTTTTAACACCAAATTTGATAAATGTTTCTTTTTTAAAACAGGTTTGGCGTCAAAATATCAGTTTGGCGTTTTGGCTTTCTTAAAATTTGTAATGGCGTAATAATTAGCTATAAATGCCTCTTTTTTGAATTGGTCAAATTAATTTTTATCTTGTTTTATAACACTTTTTTGCTAAAACAAATGCAAAACAATAAGCTTAGCTTATACTACTTTTGGTTCATTCCTTAGAACGAACGTAACAACTAACAAGTATTAAACAGGTATGGTTTTCGGTCTTTTCGTATTGTTTCTACTGTTCAATGCGCACTCACGCACTGCGCAGCCACCTTACTGTTCAGTAACGTTTTTAAATTCATTATACCTTCATGGCAAGTATTTCTTACTATTGAGCCCATTATCATGCCAAAGTGGAAACCATCTTATGATACTAATCGGAAATATAATGATCAATGGGAACAAACATTTGTGTGGCTAAAAAAATCCGATGATAGTTCAGAATCGGCATATTCCAAATTTGATTGATTGATTGATTGATTTATCTAGGAACCGACATCACAGCATTCGAGACATTCCCATAAGCGCTCCGTCCCCACCCTCAGCAGCCAGCGAAGAGTTCCAACACTAATAGTGCCAGTAGCAATCTGATTATATGTCCGTCTCGCCTTTCCTCTGAGCGTGGATCGTTGGCAAGATCCCCTCGTCACACCTCGCTGTCGCATTCTTACCAGACCATGGTAATCCATTTGCTCCTCCGAGGTGTACACGTGCTCCCACAAGGCAGCAACCACGTCTGTTTTGTCATGCATCAATACTCCACCAAGTTTTGCCAAGCCAGCCAATCTGCCCACCTGTTCATTCCCCAGCACACCGGCATGCCCAGGAGAAAAGATTCAGGTGATGCTTGCTACCCGTGACCTCCGAAGCGAAGCAAGCCACTCTGCACGAAGCTTGCCTGTTCTCACCCTCCTCAGCAGGCTTTCTGAGTCAGTTACAATCACAATCTGTGTATGTATCGTATATCCAAATTGTGCAGGTGTAATATTGTTTCAAATCTCGCAAATCATGAAACAAGAGAAAAACGCAAGGGAAACGCGCCATTTTCTTCACAAAAAACACTTTCAGTGATGAAAATATGTAAGAATATTGAAGGAAGAAGAACAATTTAAAGAAAATTGACTATCCGAAGTTACAGAGCAGTTCTGGCAAGGTGTCATGAGACATCCCCAATTTAAAGAGCTTGCTTCTTTTGCTCTTACTTGCTTAATAACACCTATTTTCAAAGCTGCAGTGGAGGTGATGTTCTCTCTTTTAACATGCATAAAAAACAAAGCAAGGAATATACTTCAGTTGTCTCTCTTAGACGCAATTATTAGAATTAGAGCAGAACTATTATCTTCAAACAAGTGCTGTAAGAAATTTGTTCCTTCATACAAAATGTTGAATGATTTCAAAGCTGAAATTTTATATTCTATGAAATTCAGTACTGAATTGCTCAACAATGAAGAGGAATACTTATTTGAAGAAGAGGTTTTCATGTGATGTAAATATATTTTTAACAGATATTTTTATTGGGTAATGTTTGGCTGTTTTGGCTATTTAATTTCATGACTTGGCTTTTTTATCACAGTGATCTGGCAACCCTGGTCACGACGACTACAGCACAATGGGCATGTGGAACTCATATTTTCAAAGACCAAACGGCACTCACTGGATGATGTGGTTGGAATACGCTGGTAACTTTTGCTTCACGAGACATTTCTATTGCCTCGTACCTATTTCTGGCTGGCTCAGCCTGCGAGACTTGATCCTCCTCCTGGAACGTCAAGCATTCTTTGCCCACATTGTCACATACCATTTTGAGCCAAAATAGGCCTTATCAACCATCTTAGAACTCACGGCTCCATACTTTCAAACGCACTGGATGAAACGAATGGTCATCATCATTCTTGATGGACAAACAACACTCATGACTCCGCCTTCATCTGGCCTTCTCATACATTCTAAAAAATTGCCCTCCATCAGCATTTTCCAAAATAATTACCACACATATAATTTAGAAATTTATAAAAGCAATTATCACACATGTTGTGATAATAACTTAGCTAAATCATTGTGTGATGCTTGGTTTTGAAGATGAAAATGAGGCCGGGCGTAGTGATAATTTGGGTATATTATATAACGTGCGGAAGAGGAAGTTGTGGATATCAACCGTATTAAGAGGACATGCTTTTCTAGACCCCGGTGTGGTATTATCATATAATTCCTGTCAGGCAATTCTTGTGTGAACTTTGACGCAGGCGGGAGCAAAATTGCAAGATATACAACGTGTTTCTTCTTCTGAGTTCGTCCAGAATGTTGTTTAAAACGTAATTGTGTTGTGCCTGTTTACAGCAGAGCTGCGTTATTTGCACCTTTCGGCAGATGCATCCGAATTCCTCAGTGATTTTTATTGACCGGCGCCGGTTACCTTCCCTGGTTACTAACTCACGCGGTAGCCTTCAAACAGTTCAAGAGACACACCAAGGAGATCAGCTTGATCAGAGTATGTATACTATAAGTATGAAATAAATATTTGACAGCGGCTAGAATTTGTTTTTAGTATGTACTATATAGTAATATGTAAATAGTACTAGCTAAAGTTAGCCACTTTAGTTTAGTAACATTTTATTTTATAAATTAAATTGCTTTAAAAAAAATATATAAGCTGCATGGTTGGATACCTCTTGAAAAAACAAATCCAACGGAATCATATTCAAGACCCTAGGTCGTTTCTAAGAAGACCAGATGTTTGTGTGTCAGTTTATCATTTAATATGAAAATATAGGAAAATGGCGATTTTGATGTTTCAGATCATCATCATCATCTTCCACTTCTGCCGCCAAGCGTCGTGGGGAAGAATAATTTGCATTCCAGCGCCCGGTGGGTGGCACTGGATAGTGTCATTCCCTGTGGTTGTACAATGTCTTTGATGTCGTCAATCCATTTTCTTCTTGGACGTCCTCGTGGTCTCCTCACAGATGATCTTTGATATAAGTCCAGTGATGGTAGTGACGTTTCAGAATCTGACCAAAACTCTTACGCTAACGGCAGATAACTGATCTTTCTTGAGAAGGGAGATAACTCGTCATGTTATTTTGAGAGCCACCTTGAGAAAGCAAAATGCAAATTAAAACCTTAAACTCCCTCTTCCTCCACTCCAACCCCTCCTCCGCCTTCTCCTTCTCATTGTTCTTCCTCCTGAAGCCATTTAGTAATATGGCGCATTTTCCAAAATGCAAAAATAGTCCACCATGACTGTCATGATAAAAATTGTGAATGATGTAATAAACCCTAAAGATTTATGATGGCTTTCAACTTTTATTTTAAAAAAGCCAAATTATGCACATTAGAAAAAGTGAAAAACCAAACCATGAGTTCTTTAGTCTGCATATTTTGTTAGTTGCATGTCCTTCACAGGATGTAGCAGTCAACCCCAGCATTTTTGGCTGTTCGTGATGCCTGGGCAAATTTTATGTTCAGTAGTTTGCCATTGATTTCTGAACAACTGGCACCCATACCCTTTTTGAAAAAAACCAGCACCGCTGTGTTTTGAACCCGGGTATACAGGATTATGAATCGCGTCTGTAACCCCTTTACCACAGAAACCGGTAGTCTGTATATACAAAAATATTATTCTGATTTATATTAATTGAGTAACTGTTATTAATTAACTACATTATTAAAGCCAGCTCCCTGGCTAAGAGTAAGAGGTTACGGAGACAGTAATCCCGCACACCCGCATTCGAAACATAGCTGTGGGCAATTTGGCAGCAGACTGTGTTGCGTTGGTTTTTTCAAAATGGTATTGGGGCCGGTCATTCAGAAAGCAATAACAAACTATTGAACGTAAACTTGCCAAGAGATCACAACAGCAAAATACGCTGGTCGTGACTGCGACATCCTGTAAAGGATATGCAGCTAATTAACATTTTAAAATGTTTCACTGATTCAAATAATGTGATATTAATAAGGGGAGTCTCTGTGGCAAAGTAGTCAAGCCATTTGACACGGGTTCCGTAGGTTGTGGGTTCAATTCTGGGCCGCGTCCTTAGGTTCACGAGTGAAATTTTTCTAAGACTCCTGTGGGTCATCACTAGAGCTACAGAGTTCGTACTTTGTGCAACACTTTCCGCGCTGTGGAAAGAGACCGAGCCTTATGGGATAAAATCCAGTGCAATGAAGTCGACCCTATCCATTTTCAAGTGACGTTTTTATGTGATATTAATAAAATAGTGACACCATCTGTTCTGTTTCCTAGTCCCATAGATATCAATATGTATGGTTTCTATGGGCTTTATTGATAGAGTGTATTATGATTTACTTTAGAAGCTAGCTGCTGGGTTTATTATGAGGCCATTTAAATTATTTCCATTAGGTCAGATCTTGTAATAATAAATCATTACACCAATCTATTTGATTTGCTATGCCGTCCCACAATAAGATTATAGTTACAGTGTCTATAATAAACAAGCCAAAAATGTGTGCATACATTTATATTGAAAGTTGCATATTTTACTACACAGTCAAAATTTTTAATTAGGTCAGAGCATGTGTTAAAAATGTTAGCTAGTTAGTTAGTCGACAGATCATCTTCATTGCACATCGAACCATTCAGTCCATAAGTGCTCAGATCCCCTCCTCAGCAAATCCCGTAGCGTGTAGCAGCTAACGGCACCAGTTCTGTGTTGTCTGTATATATATGTGTTAAAGAATAATAATGAAGAGTGCATATTTTTCACTTTCAAAAAGAGAATCAACAGTGAGTATGCGTGTGTGTATATATATATATATATATATATATATATATATATATATATATATATATATATATATATATATATATATATATATATATATATATATATATATATATATATATATACAATTTCAACCTATTAAGAGAGGTGTTAGGCAGGGAGGTGTAATGTCTCCAGATCTTTTTTCCCTATATAGTGAAAATATTTTCAGAAATGTAGAAGATATAAATGGAATCAGCATTGGAGGAAGAAACATCAATAACATTAGATATGCAGATGATACAGTACTGATTGCAGACAATGCACAGGATCTGCAACAATTAGTAGACGCGGTTGTTGTACACAGTGAGCAGCTGGGGTTGGAATTAAATTGTAAGAAGACACAGGTTATGGTCGTCACTAGGAAGAACGAAGTACCACAATGTAATATACAAGTAAATGGGAATATTCTTCAACAAGTGAATTGATACAATTATCTCGGAACAGTCATAACATCTGATGGGAGATACCTTGAAGGGATTAGAACAAGAACCGCCATGGCGAAAGCAGCCTTTAGCAAGATGAAAGGCCTTCTGACCAATTAAAAGATGTCAATTGAAACGAGAAAAAGAGTGTTGAGGGGGTACATAGAGCCTGTTCTTTTGTATGGCTGTAAAACTTGGACAATGTGCAGTTGAAAAACATTTGATGGCTACAGAAATGTGGTTTCTGAGGAAAATGC
This sequence comes from Cepaea hortensis, assembly GCA_963921405.1. NCBI lineage: Eukaryota > Metazoa > Mollusca > Gastropoda > Stylommatophora > Helicidae > Cepaea > Cepaea hortensis. Next base: position 17,186,428 of record OY992897.1, read on the forward strand.
AAAAAGTACCATGGACGGATAAAAAAAACCAATGACCAAGTACTACAGGAGACAAATGAAAATCGTAGACTGATTAGAGAAATTAGATGTAGACAGTCAAAATTATTTGGACATGTTATGAGAAGAAATGGATTGGAGAACTTATTGACAACTGGCAAGATCGAGGGGAACAGACCAAGAGGAAGACCGAGAGGAAAATACCTGGATGGCTTCACCACATGGCATGGACGAGATAGGAAAACTGAGCTGATCCACGACTCTGGTGATCGAGTGAAATGGCGAGTCATGATCACCCTCGCTTTCCAGCATGGCACATGATTGATTTATATATATCTATGACCACAAGCAGCATGACGATGGAGGTGATGGCAGTTACACAGGCTTTCATATGGCTGGAATCACAGCATTATACCAACATGTGTGTACTAAGTGATTCAATGAGCATGATTCAGAAGGTCGAAGTTGGATCTGTATGTAGACAGTGGACTGAGTTGCTGTGGAAGTCTGTTGCCGTAAAGTCACCTTCATCTTCGTCCCGGGACATGCGGGAGTCGAGGGAAATGAACGAGCTGACAAACTGGCTGGCTCTGCACCCCCTGTAGATGGCCAGCCCATGGATTGTGCCGATGTTATTAACATCCTCAAAGATATGGTGAGAACAGAGGACTTTGACGTTAGTGATTCCACATCACTGTCCAGGATGAAAGACTTGGGAGTAAGAATCGGCACAGCCAGACGCGAGAGGTACATCAGGAAAACAAAGCGCCTCGTCAACCAACACAGAACTGGCACTATTAGCCACCGGACGCTGATGCATATGCTGGGGGGAGGATCTGAGCACCTATGGACATGTCCGGAGTGCAATGAAGATACCCCAACTGATAACTGACTGATAACTTATATATATATATATATATATATATATAATATATATATATATATATATATATATATATATATATAATATCATTGGCACCTTGGCAGACAATAGTCTAGGTACTTTAGTAACATTTTCTAAATTATTTTTTTAATTATATAAGCTGCATAGTTGGATGCCTCTTGAAAAAACAAATCCAAAGATACCTTATTCAAGTCTGTAAGTGAATTGTAAGCTGAGATATTAATTTTTGTATGTCAGCTTAATATTTAACATAGGCATATTGGTATCCCATTTGGAAAAGTGTGACCACAAAACACATAAGCTAAGGGCAGATAACTGCTCTTGGTTTTTTTCTCGCTAAGGGGGATAACTCAGGTTGTTATTTTGAGAGCTACAATTAGAACGCAAAATTCAAATGAAAACCTTAAACTCCCTCTTCCTCCTGCCTCTTCCTCCACTCCAACCCCTCCTTTGCCTACTCCTTCTCATTCTTCCTAATCCTCCTTCCTCCTAAAGCCATTTTAATTATATGGCACATATTTGCAAATGCAAAATTAGTGCACCATGCATATCATGTAATAATAAAAATTATGAATTAAGTAATAAGCCTTAAGAGTTTTGGTGATTTTCAACTTTTATAAAATACCAAATCATGCACTTCAGAAAAAATAAATACAAAAACCATGAGTTATTTAGTCTGCATATTTTTTTAGTTGCATGTCCTTCACTGGATGTAGCAGTCAACCCCAGCATTTTTGGCTGTTCATGACTTCTAGGCAAATCTTATGTTCAGCAGTTTGCCATTGCTTTCTGAATGACTGGCATCAATACCTTTTTAAAAAAAAAAAACAATCCAGCAACGCTGTGTTTTGAACCCGGGTATACAGGATTACGAATCGTGTCTGTAACCCTTCGCCAGGGACAATAGTAGACTGCATATACAAAAATATCATTCTGGGTTATATTAATTGAGTAATTGTTATTAATCAACTAAATTATTAAAGCCAGCTCATTGACAAAGAGGTAATGGACACAGTTCGTAACCCGCATACCCGCGTTCAAAACACAGCTGTGGGAGATTTGGCAGCAGACTGCCTTGCGTTGTTTTGTTTTTTTAAATGGTATTGGGGGGGGGGGGGGGGGGGTCATTCAGAAAGCAATGACAAACTATTGAATATAAATTTGCCAAGAGATCACAACAGCAAAATATGCTGGTGTTGACTGTGACATCCTATAAAGGATATGCAACTAACTAACAGTATTAAATCTTTCACTGATTCAAATCATATATTAACAAAATAGTGACACCATCTGTTCTGTTTCCTTGCCCCATGGTTATCAATATATATATATATATATATATATATATATATATATATATATATATATATATATATATATATATATATATATATATATATATGTACACACGTACGTGTGTGTGTGTGTATATATATATATATATATACGTACATATGTTTATATGTATGTGTGTGTGTATATATATATATATATATACACGTATGTACATACGTACTAAGTATATCTTTGTGTGTGTATATATATATATATATATAAAATTGGCATACAATTACATACATACATACATACATACATACATACATACATAAGCAATTTTCAGCTGCTGTGATGTACTAGGCAAGTGTTATGTTCAGTAGTTTGCCGTTGCTTTCTGAACAACCAGCTCCCATACCAGCACTTCACAGATATATGCACATACCACATCATACTGTCTGCTTGCCCTGTCTACGGCCTACCAGTGAGCGTAAATATGAGTTACGTCGTGATGAAAAGCTACCCAAAAATAAACGATCCCGACCATTCAGCGTGATGGAAAATTAAACAAAATTACTAAAATGGATTTACAATGCAAAACTGCATTCATTGGCTTTAACATGGCTGTGAATGTTCCATAAGAATATGAAATAGTGATCGCTGGAGTATGACAAGAAAGCTGCTATTTCCCGCCATTGAAATATCACGTCATTGTTGATCTTAGCATGCCATCTTCATCATTTTAGTTTGACACTTGCCCTCCGACTTTAATAGTCCAAAATAACACACGTTATATAGAAATGAATGGTTGATTTAATTATACGTCTACGAACAAACACAGACATCTACATAAAACGTGATTTGTGGGTCTACTTACGTCTGAAAATGTCACTCTATTTCTGTGTCGAAAGCGAACTTCAGAAACACGACATGTGCAAAGTGTAAACAAGGGTTGGAGAACCTTTATAAAGTAATTGGTCCTTGTTTTAACGCGATCTTGAAATAATCGGGGAATTGAACATAACGAGTATTCTATATATCCTTAATATCGGGGAACAAGGACACGGAGCCGGAAATCACCGTACGAATCATCACCGGCAACGTTCGTTAACAGTAAGCGTTCTAGTATTTAGGTTTAAATTTTTATCACTCTACACGGTTGGGGTTGATTGTTTTTGAATAACTTTTTATCATGACTCCACTCATACATACACACATATGAGCACCGGCAGACAGCAGAAATGGCATGCACACTGACGTCATCACAGCGTATATATCATATATATGTGGGTGTGAGTGTGTATATAATAGTTGATATAGTTAGTTTTATAGACATACATACACACACTTATACACATACACCCACACTTACACACACATACTCACATAGACACACACACATATGCACTCACACACATACACACACATGCACACACGCATACACACATAGACACACATGCACACACACATACACACATAGACACACACACATACATACACACAAACACATGCATACATTCAAACATACATACACAAACACACACAAACACATGCATACATTCAAACATACATACACAAACACATACATGCATACATACATACATACATACATACATACATACATACATACATACATACATACATACATACATACATACATACACACACATACATACATACATACACACATACATACGCACATGCACACATACATACATACATACATACATACATACATACGCACATACACACACACATACATACATACATACATACATACATACGCACATACACACACACATACATATGCACATACACACATACATGCACATATACATACACATACATGCATACATACATACATACATACATACACACATACACACACATACATACACACACACATATATATATATACATACACACACACATATATATATACATATATATATATATATATATATATATATATATATATATATATATATATATATATATAATTACATACATACATACACACACATACATACACACACATACATGCACACACATACATACGCACACATACATACACACACATACATACATACATACACACACATACATGACACACACATTGGCACCTTGCCGTCTTGACAGACGATAGTTTGTGCTTTAAAAAGGCATAATAACTTTTAACTATGGCGGTAGCGAGTGTGACTGATAAGGCCAATTTGCGCTGTAAATGTCCGTTCACAGTGGGTGCATGTGAACACGTGGTCATTTCCACCATCATGCACCATCTTACGTCTCAAACGCTTGGTGTGTGACTTTTCTGCAATAATTTTCTCCTTTGACTTTATTCCATTTCTGATATTTGCCCTCCATGCAACACGTTCAGCGGCGACTTGCTCCCAATGTGCATTATCAATGCCTGTATCAATCATGTCCCGCTTACACACATCTTTGTATCGTAGTAGAGGCCGACACAGAGATCTCTTACCCATCTGTAATTCACCAAAAAAGATATCCTTTGGTATTCTACCATCATCCATCCGCCTAAGATGTCCTATCCATCTAAGTCTACGAAGACTGAGCATGGAATAAACTGTCACACAACCTGATCTTTCCAATACTTCAGTATTTGTGATTTTGTCTTGCCACTTAATACCAAGAATTCTTCGCAGACACCGCATATGAAAGCTGTTTAAATTATTCTCTTGGTGTGAGTAAGTTGTCCAGGTTTCACTGCCATAGAGAAGAGTACTAAGGACACAGGCTTGATAGACAAGGACTTTTGTTTTGGCAGTAAGCTTCCTGTTCTCCCAGACTCTTTTTCTTAACCTGTTCATTGTTGTTGCTGCCTTACCAATCCGGATGTTGATTTCCTGATCTAGGGATAATTTGCTATTTACCACCGATCCTAGATATGTAAAATGGTCTACTATCTCTAGTTCGGCGTCGTCAATAAAGATTGATGGTACCCCATGTGCACCTTGTGACATAATCTGTGTCTTCTTTTTGCTAATTGTTAAACCAAATTCAGAACAAGCATTGGAGAATGCAGATAGTAGACATTGCAATTCTTCCTCAGAGTGGGTCGTAACTGCAGCATCATCTGCAAAAAGCAACTCTCTGATCAGTACCCTCCTAATTTTGGTCTTAGCCTTCAATCTCTGAGCATTGTAGAGGCCGCCATCTGTGCGTGAGTGAATGTATATACCACCATCCTGATCACGAAATGCATATTTCAGTAGAAGTGAAAAGTATATTCCAAAGAGGGTGGGAGCTAGTACACAACCTTGCTTAACTCCACTCTTGATTTCAAATTCTTCAGAAGTTGCACCATCAAACTTGATTATACCCTTCATGCCTGTGTGGAACGATTCCACAATGGACAGAAGAGTTGGTGGGCAGCCAATCTTCTTTAGTGCTTTGAACAGACCCTCACGACTGACCAAATCAAATGCCTTTGTGAGGTCGATGAAGGCAATAAACAGTGGTTGATTCTGTTCATGGCATTTTTCTTGCATTTGTCGCAATGAGAATATCATATCAGTGGTAGACCGGTTCTGTCGAAAGCCACACTGTGATTCGGGGTAGACTTGATCTCCTAGGACTTGAAGTCTGCGCAGAACAATTCTGGCAAATACTTTTCCAACAATACACAGAAGTGAGATACCCCTATAGTTGTTGCAGTCGCTCCGATCGCCCTTGTTCTTGTACAGTGTTATGATGCTTGAATCTTTGAAATCCTGTGGGACTTGTCCTTCACGCCAGCATAGCTCTATTAGCTGGTGGATCTGTATAGTGAGTGTGTCTTGCCCACTCCTGATAACCTCTATTGGAATCCCATCCTTACCTGGAGCCTTGCCAGATGCAAGTTCATTTATAGCACACTTAACTTCTGTTATGGTGGGAAGTGTGTCCAGGTGGTCAAGAGTTGGTAGAGCCTCTATGGCGTTGAGGGCATTATCCGCTAGTTTGGTCTCACTTGAGTAAAGCTCCAAATAGTGCTCTACCCATCTGTCCATCTGCTGTTTCTTATCAGTGATGACTTCTCCAGTCAAGGTTTTCAATGGTGCACTTCTTTTGATCACTGAACCACAGGCTTTCTTTATTCCTTCATACATGCTTCTTATGTCTCCCTTATCACTTGCGATTTGAATGGACTCACATAACTTGATCCAATAATCATTTGCACACTGCCTGGCAGCCTTTTGCACATCCTTCCTAGCTTGCCTTAGCTCACTCAGAGTGTTACGCGTTGGTCTTTCCTTGTTTCTTAAGAGAGCTTTCTTCTTCTTATCAATCAAGGGCTGCAGAGTCTCGCTGTTGGCCGCAAACCAGTCCTGCCTCTTATGATCCACAGTGCCGTAAACCTTTACGGCAGTTTTACAAAGAGTTTCCTTAAGTTTATTCCATTTATCATTTACTGTACAATTTTCTGGTGTATCAGTGAAAGCGTCTTCAAGTTGCTGTTGAAACTGAAAGCACTTTTCAGGATCATGAGTGTTAATAATATTAATCCTGGGGCTAGATTTGTGTTTAGCTGTGTAGATTCTCTTTGGTCTCAGTCTAACCCTTGCAACAACCAAAGAATGATCCGTATCACAGTCAGCACTGTGGTAACTACGAGTCAATGATATATGGTTCAGATGTTGTCTCCGTGTGATGATGAAGTCCAGCTGGTGCCAATGGCCGGATCTTGGATGTTTCCATGTGACCTTATGCATCTCTTTTGTTTTAAAAAAAGAGTTTGTAATACATAGGTCATTACTGGTGCAATGCTCCAGCAGCCTTTGCCCATTTTCATTCATGCGACCGATGTTGTATTTTCCAAGGCACACTGGCCATGAACTCGAGTCCTTGCCCACACGAGCATTGAAATCACCGAGCATATAAATGTAGTCGGATTTTGGAACTGCCTTGATCACAGAGTCTAACTCCTCATAGAACAAATCCTTCACATCATCAGAGGAATCGAGTGTCGGTGCATATGCAGTAATAATGGTGGCGAACCCACAAGAGGTTGCCAAGCGCAGGGATAATAGTCTTTCATTTCCTCCTGCTGGAATTTCAATCATTCCCAGTAGCGAATTCTTCACTGCAAAGCCCACACCGTGTTGCCTCCTTTCCGCCTGCCCTTTACCCCTCCAGAAAAAGGTGTAGTTGTTTTCCCTGAGTGACCCTTCCTCTGCGAGGCGAGTCTCCTGCAGGCCAGCAATATCAATGTTAAGACGATTGAGTTCGGCATCAATCACAGCCGTTTTTCTCACATCGTCAATATTGGTCAAGTCAGTGGAAAATCCTGGACACATGGTTCTCACGTTCCAGGTTGCAAGCCGTAGCTTGAGGTTTCTATTTATATTTTTGTTTGTACCTGGTGCATTGGTTTTACAGCCTGCGATTCAGATTTTGTCCTAGCCCCAAGCACCCATTGAAGCAGGCAGGCTGTGGCGGATCAGCACCCAATTGGCTGGGGGTTGCCCAGCTTGAGGCGGGCGGTAGCTGATCAGTGACACCTATAGGTGTCTCCCACCGTCAGAGGCAACGCGTGGCGCCCCATGTCTACGCCAACTGACAAGGACTTATAACCCGTAACAGTTGCCTCTCGCTTTGATTCCGAGACCAGTTAAGACCAGCGATGGAGTTATTGCCTCTCCATAGCACAAAGCCTGGGCTAAAATATAGAGATCATGTGTTGCCCATGCAGCATGATCCCTCTCTCGGCCTGCCTAGTTCACTCCAGAGGAAAGGTAACACCCCTACATCTGGAACAAGACAAGCTGCAGAAGCTGCCGGATCAACAAAGCAATGCTCTAACTGTCCGCCTGTCGGAGCTTCGATCCTAGACCAGTCGCCAACCAAGGCTTAGGGCCTGGTCTGCCCTGCCATGACAATTTTGTCTTTAGCTTGCATTTCCTCGCACCAGGGTAAGGCTTGTACCCTCCCAATTGCGCTCTTCCGCCCGAAGCCGTTGGCACAATGTGGGGTGTCGGGTTTGGTAAGCGCCGCCCAACGTTCGGCGCTAACAGAAACCAGGTAGTACCATCTACTGTTATACGGTAGCTCAGTCATATCTGACTAAGACCTGACTGCAACATACATACATACATACATACATACATACATACATACATACATACATACATATTTGCATACCTGATCACATCGGAGAGTGTCTGCCTGCACGGCGAGGAACCACCAGTCTGCACGCCAATAAGTCAGACATGGGACAACGGATACTCACGCAAACCTCAGGTCCTGTGTGACATTACACTGATGTTGGACAATAGAATGTCTTCATCCGACATACAGGACTTCGCGCTGGAGTTCACAGCCAGCGAACACAAACAACAACACATACCTTTCCATAAGAAACCAGCACGACGCGATCTGCTTCCGAATCACGTGCAGCTGTGTTTTGTACCTGGGTATACGGGATTATGAACAGCTTTAACCTCTTCACCAGGGAGAACATCATATATATGTGTACATACACACACACACATACACATACAAACATGTACACGCACACACACATTCACACACATACATACACATACAAACATACACACATGCACTCACACATGCACTCACACATACACACACATACACATACACACACATACACACACAACACACACAAACACATACATAAATACATTTATGTATGTACGTGTATATATACAAAAATGCACATATATATATATATATATATATATATATATATATATATATATATATATATATATATATATATATATATATATATATATATATATATATGGATGCAAGCGAGACAGTGAGGCCGATGAAGTTGCGCAGCTCTTCGTCACTATAAACAAATTCATCGCACAAGTCCTTCTTCATCCTATTGTCTATTACGTGGAAAGTCTGAATCAAAATCCCACTGTGTGGCCTTCATATAAGGTGGAAAAGTGTCCTAGTGGCACAAAATGAAATATTGCTTGGATAGCAAATCCATTACACGAAAAGTCCGAATCGAAAGCTCACTTTGTGGATGTCATCTGCATACTTCTGGTTTCCGGAAGAACAGCCTATGGTGAACGGAAGGCCCAATATACGGAAGTGATGCTAAGCAGCCATTTGCAGGACGTGACGATTCCTTGGGTGAGCCCAGTACCAGAGCGCTATGTATCGGCTCTGCAAGTATGGAAGCCTCCTTGGATGGGAATGCCCATGGTCTGCCCCTGCCTTCCCTTGAGGGCTGACCAGGATCTTTGGCTGTTCTATATGGGCCAGCTGGGATGGGGGATAACAACACAACAGTGAGAGTCAAACGTCCTAAGAAACCCCCAGGAAGGTTAACCAGGTCAACAAATGCTCGCAGAAGTCGGATGTGTCGGCTTAACGGCGCAAGACTGCAGCTCTACTGTAAACAGGCATAACGCAATCGCATCCGGAAAAAAACTCCGGATGAACGCAGAAGAAGAAGATCCTATTGTCTTCATCATTCCTGATGGAAAAACTGGATGTAATGAATGGTCATCATTCTTGATGGACGAACACCCATATATATATATATATATATATATATATATATATATATATATATATATATATATATATATATATATATATATATATATATATATATTTGATTAATAACAATTACTCAATTAATATAACTTAGAATGATATGTTTGTATATGCAGACTACCGGTCTCCGTGGTGAAAGGGTTACGGGCGCGATTCATAATCCCATATACCTGGGTTCAAAACAGCAGGTGCTGGTTTTTTTTAAAAAAAAGTATAGGTGCCGGTCGTTCAGAAAGCAATGGCAAACTACTGAGCATAAGATTTGCCTTGGAGTCACGAACAGCCAAGAATGCTGTGGTTGACTGCTACGTCCAGTGAAGGACATGCAACTGAAAAATATGCAGACTAAATAATGTATGATTTGGTTATTTACTTTTTCTAAAGTGCATGATTTGGCATTTTATAAAAGTTGAAAGCCATCATAAATGTTTATTCGATTCTATATAGCGAAGTAATAATGAGAGTGATCAAAGAGATGTCAGGAATACTATTTGGAGGTTATAATATAAATAATATACTCTATACGGATGACACAGTATCGGTGGCAGATAATTCAACAGACCTACAAAAATTGTTGGACATTGTAGTAACAGAGAGTGCAAAGAAAGGACTCTCCTTGAATATCAAGAAAATAGTAACAATGGTGATATCAAAGAAAATGGTGACACCAAAATGTGACATAGAAATAGAAGGGAAAATCCTTAACCAAGTTGATAATTTTAGGTACCTAGGGGCATTTATAACATCAGATGGAAGATGTACAACAGAGATTAGGAGCAGAATAGGGCAGGCAAAAGCCACATTTCAGAAAATGAAGAGTATCTTATGCAATAAGTCACTATCACTGAATGTAAGAAAGAGAGTGCTGAAGAAATGCTATGTAGAACCAGTTTTGCTGTATGGCAGAAAATCTTGGAATGTAAATGAAAAAATTAAGAAGAAATTAGAAGCAACAGAGATGTGGTTCCTAAGACGAATGTTGCGAATTCCTTGGATTGCCAGAGTAACTAACAATGACTGCCTGAAACAGGCTAATGAAACTAGAATATTACATACAACAATGAGAAAGAGACAAGTAGCTTTCTTCGGTAATGTGATGAGAAGAGAGGCATTGGAGAACATCGTGAGAACTGGACAGATCGAGGGGAAGAGAGTTAGAGGCAGACCAAGGATGGATTAAGACAGTGGCATGGAGGAATACCATCAGCAAGTTGATCCAGAACACCAAAGACTGAGATCTGTGGAGAGCCATGAATACCTACGCCAGTTGGCACGGCACTTGATGATGATGATGATGATGATGATTGTACCTTTTCCTTCCACAAATCCCTACTGTTCTTCACCAATTTCAATTTTTATTTTCTGTCTTGTTCTTTTCATTATAATTCTGAGTAGAAGCTTAGTGACAAGGTTTTGTGAGGTTAATTGCACGAAAGTCTTTGCATTCAATTGCTCCTTTTTTTTTTTAAATAGCTATAAATACAGATTTCAGCAAATCACTTGGTAAATATCCGCTGCTGTAAATATTCAACATTTTGGTTAATATATCTACTCCAAATTCTCCCATTATTTCTAATTCTTCTCTTGTGATTCCATCTGGCCCAGATGTTTTTCCTTTCTTCATATGCTTGATAGTATCGCAACTTCTTTTAGAATAGGTGGACCTTCTAAGTTACTTTCTTCTGTTAACTCTTCCTCCTCCATCATGTAATTCTCTATATATACTCATTCCACTTGTTTATTGCCTCTTCCTTCAATAATATATTTTCTATTTTTGATTTCAAACATCCTGCATTTACTATTATTTTTCTTCCTGTGAGCTCACTGATTTGTTTGTGCATATTTTTGGTATCTTTAATACAATTTAATTCAATTTTCTTGCACTGCTTATTTAACCAACTTCTTTTGCCTTCACACATTTATCTCTGATTTATTTATTTATCTTATGTTTTCTTTTGTCCATCAACCTGAAGATTTCTTCAGTCATCCATTTTTTATTAGCCTTTTGGCTAATAGTTGATATAGATGTTAGGTAGTATTTCTTAGCCTGTTTGATTGATGGAGCCCCTTTACATTTCCTATTGTTCATTTATACCCTGTATTTTAGCTATTGCTTTGTACATATTTTCAGTCACTCTGTATAGTTCTTGAAATTTGTATCTGCTTCCAGACCATCTTTATTAAGTCTCATATTTTTAACTATTTTTTTTTCCCTCTCTTCAATCTTACTTTCATTTGTCCACATAGTGGTACATGATTACTTACATTCAGCACCAGGCATTGTCTTAACATTAATTAACACTTTGCTAAATCTTTTATTAATAAGTACATAGTCAACTTGGTTAAGTATTTTCTAATCAGGGCTTTTCCATGTGTATAGTCGTCTTTTATGGTGTTTAAACCATGTGTTTCCAATTATCATATCATTGATATTTGCCCATTCTATTAGTTTTTCTCTTCTGTGATTTCTTGTACCTAAACCATAGTTCCCAACTATATCCTCCATTTTTCCCTTTCCTATTTTTTCATTGAAATTTCCTAGTATTAATTTTATTTCTTGTGATTTAATTTGAGACATCACCATTTCTACTTAATTGTATTTCTTCATCACTACTACTTGTTGTTGATGCATATACTTGTATAATATTTATATCTATTGGTTTGCTTTCACTTTGACCATAATATCTTAAATGCACCAGTATCCATTAATTGACTTGGCTTTTTTTTTTTTTTTTGGGTAAAATAGTAGTCCTTCTCCATTCTCATGTGTATCCCCTCCAGAATAAATTATTGTGTGTTTGTCGGTCATAATATTTCTCGATCCCTTCTATCTCGTCTCACTTATGCCTATATAATATGCCTATATAATTATATTTTCATGCTTTCCATTTCTCTTATTGCATTGTTCAACTTTCCCAACTCATTTAATGTTCTAACATTCCATGTTCCTATTTTAAATTAATTTCCCATTTTAAACTTATTTGTTATGATTTTGCCATCAGTAGCTGACTCAGCTACTCATCCAGCCTGGATGAATCTGGTGCCACCTGTGACTCATGACTGTCTGTACCTGAAGAGGATGCCCTAAGACAGCCGTTAATGCCCTTCACAGCCTCTGATATGTGACTATTCATGAAATCTTTGGAAGATAATATGGTTTCCCCTTGCCAAAAACATCCATATGGGGGTCTTTTACCTCTGCCTTTGACAGCCATTTTCGGCTGTCAGGACAAGTGAATGCCCTGTTCTGCTCAGCTGCAGAGTTGTCCACTTATTCTGGTAGATACTCTGTTCCCAGGGTTGCGTTAGCCACACCGTGGTGTGTTTCCCATCCTCTACCACCAAGAGGTGCAGTTGAGATTTTCCATTCCTAAAGTTATGGTCTACGATGGCCAAAACTCTCCAGTACTTTCAGAGGACTACATCTATACAGCAATATTTAATCCAACCTGCTGGACCAGGTAACATCTTGACCTTGGTATATATCTTACAGTATTTGACTGGCACGAATAGACATGACATGATCAAAGATATACAAGGACTTTGCAGAAGGCCAGTTATTTGGTGAACACTGGGAAGGCCAATGTATTGTTGTTTTCTTTTAAAAACATCATTGGGAAAGCAGACCTTTGCCTTTGTTCACTTTGAACCACACACAGGCTACTACTAGTGCACTTGACTAATTGTGTGTAGATTATCTTTCCCTATTAACAGTGTCCTGCCCCACTCCAACTTCTGAGGTACTTTTAATGTATGTCCCCAAGTCAAGAAGGAATATCATTTTAGTCCAACTGCAGTGTAGGGATTGAACCCACTGCCTCACCATCAATGCACAGGGAGTTAAGAGCAAATGCTCTTACCCTTTCAGCCATGCTGACTTCCATGGAAAACCTGCTAGCATATCTCTAAATGGGGAGGCAATTTAAAGTCGTGATAACTTTAAATTTAGGTTTAACATTTGATCGTAGCTTGTCATATACGCATTGTCTAGAGCAGACTATTAACAAATGCAGTGTGGTCTAGCACAATGAAGACTTTGTGGCTATTCACATGGCACAGAACCTGTCTTCTTATTCAATAACATAGCACTATCAGTAACTGATTGGCCTGTGTATTTTCATACAATCTGCTTCACAAAGGGAACAACTAGAACTGAAACAGAATGAAGGAGTGTGAATTGTCTTTGTTGTATGTGAGATACCTTTGATGCTCAGATTCTTGTAGAATTTCATTAGTTTTCTTTGTCTTGGTCCTTGATACTCTAAGCATGTGTCTGCAACGTTTAAACCCAAAAGTATGCTTCCTTCTTTATTGATTGTCAAGTGGTCCATGACCCACATCTGTATATTGCCACAGAAATGTCAAATGTCCATGACCCACATCTGTATATTACCACAGAAATGCCAAGTGGCCCATGACCTTCATCAGTATATTACCACAGAAAAGATTAATGTTCTCATAAATCTTTCTTTAAACTTGTTTGCTGGTGTTGTGCAATAAGTTTTCTATACTGTTTGTTCTCAGCATTGTTATGACTTGTATCTGATATCTTTTGAACAGTTCCCATTGTTGATTAGCAAGCCAAGATTTTGATTTCCACTGTGTATCTTAATAAAAGGGATTGATTCTTCTAATCTTTTAGTGGTATTTGAGAGGATGACTGTGTTGTCTTCTTTTGTTCATGAATGTCATCTACAAGTTCTGGAGTTATATTTCCACCAATTGCGAGTTGATCAAATTGTCTCAAATTCTGATCAGTTGATCAGGTCTGATCAGTTTTGACATTTCTCATTACATGTTGAATCAATATGGAGAGATCATGTAGCCCTGTCTGATTCCCTCTTGCCCCTCAAACTAGTTTGATGTTTCACAGGCCACTCTGACAGCCGCTTGTTGATTATGATATAATGATTAAATCAAGTGGATAAATGTGCTGGAAACTCCATATCACTCAGTGTTCTTGGAGACATTTCTTATGTTTAAGATATTTTTCATCCAAATAATGGATTTCAGCTTTACGGTTGCCGTTTTATTATGCCAGATGTTAAGATGATCTTTTGTATTTTTATGATATTCTTAATTATACTTTCAAAATTCATTCCCACGAGTATATTTTCAGTCTTTAACTATTTGCCTTTAGTATTAATATCTTGCTTTCTGGTATAGACCACCTACATAGACACTTCTGTTCTTATCAAACATTGTTTTATATTTCCTTGCATTTTTTAAAGGGAGACCTTTCTATAATATATTGTCCAATGTCATGGGCAGATTGAGGTTGGTTATATTAAGTGAGTGGGTGTCTTTGTATTTTATATTTCTTGCACTGAGTAATTTACATTGTATATTATTGTGCTTCTGGCATATACCACAACTGTATTCTCTGTCGATGACATGCTTATCCAAGTTGTAATCTCAGCCATTTTTTATTGCAAGGAATGTTAAGCTTATTTCTAATTCAACATATTCTTGTTAGAGCATTTATTAATTTGTATATATATATATATATATATATATATATATATATATATATATATATATATATATATATATATATATATATATATATATATATATATATATATATATATATATATATATATATATATCTTCCTTGAGATTGGCTCACATTGTTGTCCATTTTTCTGTTATACATTTATTTTAATTGCTAGGCCAAATGAATTTTCTTATTGGCTATGCCTTTCTTAGCTTTCCTGTCCACAATTTGATTCCTATAAATTTCACGTTCAGGCATCCATATAATGCACACAGAGCATCCTCTTGTGTTTAAACAAGTAGTAGCTCTGCTGTGATTGGTCTGCTACATATCCTTGAGTGTATTAAAGTTGTATATACATATTCCCAACTTATCTTTCTTGTAACTACCTGTATAAATAGTGATGCCATCTTTAATTAAATGTTGTATGTAACTAATAGTTTTATATTTCCTTATTTCCAGATTGGATTTATATAGAACGACAGCTACTCTGTCATACATTTTGGGGAGAATGAGTTGCAATAGTGGGTTAAGAGGTGCGTATCTTTAAATTTAAAGAAAAATATCTGGTCATTAATGTATGTTGAGTTAAGAACCGACATCACTGCACTCAGGACATTCCCATACGTGCTCAGTCCCCTCGTTCAACAGCCAGCGAAGATTCATACTACTAATCGTTCCCACCGCTATCTGATTAAAAGTTCTCCTGGTCTTCCCTCTGTTTTGAAATTCTTCCAGAACCCCTGCCGATCCCCTGCAATCTCATTCTTTCCACATATGGGTTCTCAATCTGTTCCCCTGCCTTCTCCACACGGTTCCACAAGCGCACGACCACTCCCCATTGTCCATAGGCAAGATATCACCACGAGGTGTATTCCCTGCTAGTCTATCAGCCTGTTCATTCCCCCATACACCCGCATGGCCAGGGCAAAATATCCATACAATTCTCACAATCTGTGACCTCTGAAGCGACGAGAGCCATTCCACACAAAACATTCCTTTCTCCACATTGCTAAGCATATTCTTTGAATCCGCAATGAACACGTGTGTTGCAGTGGTCTCCTCTAGCCACCGGAATGCCACTGTTACTGCCTCCACCTCCATTCTCATGCTGGAGGTCGTAGTCTCATATGCCAGGCTCTCCTTTATCAAGACTCGCCCATTAGCCTTTGCAATAAATCCCCAGCCACTACGTCTGTTTCTCACCACTGACCCATCGGTGTAGATGACTATGTCACCTTGATGTGTGTTATTCTGGATCAATTGTTACACTTCAAACTCAGTACGGCCCGCTGCCCATTCTCTGCACTCACGACCCAGTGTTATTATTACATTGTGCCAGTCCGTCATGTCTTCCAGAACTTTAACCCACTCTCTTTCACGATTGATGGTCTCTAGATCACACACCTGACTTATAGAAAGTTCTGCCTGTGCCATCCAGGACCTACCTCGTCTAAGTCTATGACCCTTTACCATATCCATTGCTGCATGCAGTGGGTGATCCCTGTCAGTGGCAACTCTCAGGTACCATTTGTCCTGAAGGACCCTATGTATATCCGTCATTGTAGGTAGCGCCAGGATATGCCTCATGCAGATAATTGGTGTGTCCTTTGTGCACCCCAGTATTAACCGCATGGCAGCATTCTGTATGCGCTCCAACCTTTCAAGCTGGCTTTTTGATACTGTCAGCAGCCCCAAACCAAACTCAATGACAGAAATTATTAACTGCTGAAAGAGCCTGTACAGCATCCTCTGATCTACCCTGGTTGCTGCCATAGCCCTCAATGCATTAAGGCCCCTGCTAGCCTTCACCACCAAATCCTCCTCATGATCCTTAAAAGACAAACATCTGTCAAAGGTGATACCCAAGTACTTCAATTTACTTTCTTGATTAAGAGGACATCCATTCAACATAATACCTGGGACATCTGCCTTGACGATCCGGTTATCCAGGGAGTACCACACAACCGATGCCTTGTCTGGGTTCAAAATGCTGCGTCCCTGCACCACTCCGTCACATTGTTTACCGCCACCTGTATGTCTTTCGCCAAACTGGCCCTGTCTCTGCCCTGTCTGTACACCAGCACATCATCTGCAAATGTCAAGATTCTACCCACACCTGGTATCTCAATAGCTGCGATTTTGCTGGTGTAGACATTAAAGGCCGGTCTCTCTGGCCGAGGGGTTACAACACTTTCTCCGTAATCCCGTTTATCACGCAGTCTCGTAGCGGGCGAGAGCTGGGAGCGGTTCGACCCCCGCTGGTGACTTGCGGGATAACTGAGCCGGCCGCTCAGAAAGCAATGGCAAACTACTGAGCGTAATCTTGCCAAGAAATCGACAGACAGCTGAAAGATGCTGCTGTTGACAGCGATGTCCTGTAAAGGATATGTGAATAAAAAAAAAGACATTAAAGAGCACTGGAGACAAGGCAGATCCCTGCGACAACCCAGGTGTAACAGTACAGGGATCCGAAGTCCAGGAACCCATGCACAGTGCAACCTTATGCTCATAAAGGACTGCCGCAACCCATCTAACAAGGCAAGGGCAGACCTCCATGTCCAACAGTGTGTGTATTAACCGATCATACCTGACCCTGTTATACGCATCCTCCAGGTCAAGAGCTACCGCCACTGCCTCCTGTTTGTCCTGGAAGCCCTCGTAGACATCAAATGCAAAAGTTACAGCATTGGCCCAGGTGTCCTTTCCAGACCGGTAGCTCCCTAGTCCTTGGGGAAGTAGATTCCCACTTTCCAAATGTTGCTGGAGCCTGCGTTCTACTATCTTTTCGAGGACTTTGCTATACGTGTTTTGCAGGGTTATGATTCGGTATCCATTAAGTCTGGAGTGGTCCTTACCTGGCTTTGGGAGTGGGACCAGGTAGCTATGCAGCCAATCGTGTGGTATTTCCGCCGTATTGATGCTTAGGTTGAAACAAAGAGCCATTTCCTCCAAGTCCCCATCATTTACGTTCCTTATATGGGAGCATCTCACCCCACCTGGACCTGGCGCTGTGTCTTTAGCCCGCTAAAGTACCCGTTTAATGTCCTCCACTTTAATGTGTGTATGAAGTCTGAATATTGCACGTGTATTATGCTTTTATGCTTTATGAGTCTATATAAGATTGTGTACGGGTAGTGGGGTAGGGGTACCCCCTATCAAAGGAAAAGTAAGGTGCCTCCTTCCCTCCGCTAGCCTACGGGCACCCCTGGGCAAGGTGGAGTACCCGTTTATTCCCCCCCCCCCTAAAGGGTAACGTGAAGCCATGCGAGCAGGTGGTGGATCGGACTTAGGAGCAGCCGACAGATAGTTGTTGGTTTTGGTTTCAAGTCAATGATGTTGGGCAGAGGATATCTCAATAGAGACAATGGCTACTGTCGTCCGATCAGTATCGTCACTGCCAGGAAGGAAGAATGGTAAACTTCCCTCCTTATTGATTTCCAAGCAGAGGAGACTCGTCAGCCTCGGTTGGTATCTCTTCTAAGAAAAGGAACTCTAAATCTCAAACCTCCGCTGCCTTGCATGTATACCTATATGGGAAAGGCTTCGGGAGTAAACCCTGAGGATAAATCCTGAGATGGAGTCCCTAAGGAAGTTCCATGTTGTAAACAACATAGTTCTGGCAACTCCTGCGACGGCACTGATGCCTAGTTGCATTGGCTACTGCCTTTCCCTTGGTCAACATCGGGATGAGGAGAGGGGGAACTTGCTACTGGACAACAGTTGGTTCTCCGATTTGAACCATGTAAAGCGGTGACACAACACGGGAAGCAGCATTTATCGGTTTTAAGTCTTAATGCTCGATTGGCGTAGAGCAAGGCGCCAGGGGCTACTTCTGACGGTGGGAGAGATCATCGTATCTCACTAGACAGCTACCGCCCGCCTAAGCTGGGCAACCCCCCAGTCAGTAAGGTGCTGTCACGCCACGGTTCATCTGCTCCTGAGGGTGTGTGGAGCTTAAAGGGAAAATCCTGACACGTGGACTGCAATCTATATACCTAGCAACAAGAAAAAAACAAAACAACCGGCCCTAAGGCTAGGAACATGGTATGTAAGAACCATGACCACTGGCATCTCAGATGATCTAAATGAGATTGTGGATACCCGCAAAACTGCAGTGATAAACAACGAACTACTCAGACTGGTGATAAACATTGTTGCCCTGCAAGAGACCAGACTCCAAGAATCTGGAAACATCAAGGAGAGGGACTTCACTTTCTACTGGCATGGCAAGCCATGCGGAGAGACCAGGGAGCATGGAGTTGGCTTCGCTATCAGAAACAAGCTACTTAATTCCATCGTACCACCAAGTGATGACACTGAAAGAATACTGAAGCTCCAACTCCAGACAGAGGCAGGCCCTGTTAGTATTATAAGCGTTTACACCCCAACACTACCTGCGGCATCAAAATCCAAAGACAAGTTTTATGATGACCTTAGCAAAGAAGTCCGTGAAACACCAGAGAAACATCTTTTTATCCTGGCGGATTTCAATGCCAGCGTTGGCTGCGACCACAAATCTTGGCCTTCATGTCTAGGGTAGTTTGGTTTTGGGAAGATCAATGACAATGGGCATCGTCTCTTGGAATTCTGCAGCCAGCATACTCTGTGCGTGACCAACACCTTCTTCGACACGAAACCTCAACACAAGGTGTCATGGAAGCACCCCAGATCAAAGAACTGGCACCAACTCGACCTGGTGCTCACTAAACGCAACAACCTCCGCAATGTACGGCTGACTCGCAGCTATCATAGTGCTGACTGCGACACCAACCATTCACTCGTCTCCAGCAAGGTGAAGATAAAGCCCAAGAGAATCTACAGAAGGAAGACCACGAATTGACACCAGCGGCACCCAAAATAAAGAGAAGGTCAACAAATTCACCCAGGCTCTAGCGGAGACTCTACCTGGCCCCACAAACGGAACTGTCACCGAGAGATGGAGTGATTTTCGTGACACCATCTACAATACAGCACTATCAACATTTGGCAAGAAGCAAACTAAGTCAACCAACTTGTTTCAAGAATACTCTGAAGAGATACTCCCAGTCCTGAAGATAAAGAGACATGCTTTCTCAATGTATAAAACATCACCTTCAGAGAAAACATTGCAGGCATTGCAAACGGCCAGAAATAGAGTACAACATATGGCAAGAAGATGTGCGAACAGGTACTGCCTACAGCTCTCCGCTCAAATTCAAAATTGTGCAGACACTGGACATATAAAAGGAATGTACGAGGGCATCAAGCAAGCTGTCGGTCCATAAAAAAATAAGATGGCCCCTTTACGATCAACTGAGGGGGTAATCATAATAGATCGAGCGAAACAAATGGATCGCTGGGTAGAACACTACTCAGAGCTATACTCAGTGGAGAACATTGTCGGAGAAGAAGCTATGGAAGCCAGAGATCAACAGTCCGTCATGCATGCCCTGGATAACGAACCATGCCTCACAGAAATCAGCGAAGCACTAGAGACTCTCGAAACTGACAAGGCACCAGGAAAAGATAGTATTCAACCTGAACTTTTAAAATGTAGCAAAGAAACAATCATCCCAGAACTGTATGCAATACTTCAGCTCTACTGGAAAGAAAAATCAGTACCACAAGATGTTTAAGACGCAAACATTGTTACCCTTTCTAAAAACAAAGGCGACAGAAGCGACTGCAACAACTATCACGGCATTTCCCTACTCAGCATTACAGGCAAGATTTTTGCTCGAGTAATCCTTAAAAGGTTACATATTCTTGCTGAAAGAATCTACCCCAAATCACAGTGTGGATTTAGACCTAACAGGTCCACCATCGATATGATTTTCTCACTCCGGCAGCTCCAAGAGAAGTGCAGAGAACAGAGGAAGCCATTATATATTGCCTTCACCGACCTCACAAAGGCATTTGACCTCGTGAGCAGAAACGGCCTTTTTAAGGTCCTTGAAAAGATAGGATGTCCACCCACCCTTCTTAGTCTCATGAAATCATTTCACGAAAACATGCCATTTTATTTGACGGCTCAACATCCAAGCCATTCAACATCAGCAGCGGAGTAAAGCAGGGCTGCGTGCTTGCTCCTACACTTTTTGGTATCTTCTTCGCCGTTCTCTTAAGGCAGGCATTTAGGTCTGCTACTGAAGGCATATACCTCCATACAAGATCTGATGGCAAACTTTCTAACCCATCAAGACTCAAGGCAAAGACCGAAATAAGACCAAGATGCATAAGAGAACTACATTTTGCAGATGATGCAGCACTGACTACTCATGCAGCAGATCTCCAATGACTCATAGATCGTTTTGCAGCCACCTCTAAAGACTTTGGGCTAACCATCAGCCTAAATAAAACACAGGTGATGGAACAAGATGCTGGTGCGCCTCAGTCAATCAAAATTTCTAATTACGAATTGAAGGTCATCCACGAGTTTGTGTATTTGGGGTCGACAATATCAGATAATCTTTCATTAGAGACAGAAATCGACAGACGCATTGAAAAGACAGCCACAACATTTTTTAGGCTAACTAAAAGAATTTGGGAGAATAATAGACTAACAGAGCGTATAAAAGCTCAAGTAAATAAAACTTGTGTTGTTAGCACACTACTCTATGGATCTGAATCCTGGACCCTGTACTCAAGACAGGAAAAGAAGTTGAATTCCTTCCACATGAGATGTCTGAGACGTATCCTGGGCATAACATGGAAAGACCACATAACAAACAAACATGTGCTTGAAAGAGCAGATATTACCACAGTGCACTCCCTCCTCAAGTAGAGACGCCTCCGGTGGCTGGGCCACGTATCTCGAATGGAGGATGAACGTATTCCCAAATATCTCCTATACAGAGAACTAGCCACAGGAAAGAGGCCAACCGGAAGACCCCAAATATGATATAATAGGATGTGTGTAAACAAGATATGAAAACCCTTGGCATAGACCCAGACACGTGGGAAAGAGTTGCAACAGACAGATGCTCCTGGAGAAGAGATGTACGAAATGGACTGGTGCTCTTTGAGCGCAATCTGATCCAACAAACTGAGGATATGTGGCACAGACTTAAAACACAGTCACTTACTGCGGGACCTGCCTCGTCTTACAGATGCGGAAACTGTGACAGGGATTGTCACTCTTGCATTGGACTATACAGTCACCATCGATGCTGTCAGGTACCTCCCAAGCGGCCCAACTTTATAGTCCTTTGGGACTGAAAGAGGCCTACTACTACTACTATAAGATTGTATCAAAATTTCCTTCTGCTATTTTAGCCTTGTTAAAAGTGCTGGTTTATGTTATGTGTCTGTTCCTTTGTTCACAGGTGAAGACAGTGATGTGGATATAGAGACCATCACAGACACTGCCTGGTCAGTAGAGATGCCAGGACACAGTATTCAAAATATCTCTTCTGCAAGTGCACCAATCTCAACCAAACCTCTGGTGTGTTTCCATGGGACTAATCCTGGAAATGAGATACCAAATCCTATTACTAGGTCATATAGAATTAAGAAGATACCTTCAAGAAGATCTGGACAGATTAGCAATAGTAAAGCTTCCAGTTTGACATCACAGTCTAAAAATTCTGCAGCCCGTTGTTTTTTCATTCTAGGACAAGAACCAAAGCTACTGAGTGATAAAAAGTTAACTAAAGCACAGCCACAATCTAAATACACTCAAGTGCATAACAGAGTGAGGTGTTACTTTTCTGCCTCTACAACAGTCATGTCAACAGCGCTAGCAAGACATATTTACATAAGAAATCCTGCAGTTCGTGCTATTGATAAAGAAGGTTCATATCAGCATTATTTACACAAAAAAATTAAGCGGCTGATATCTATAATGCCTACATATACTCATAATGTAACTCGTGAAATGAGGCTTTATCATTTTACTTTAGATTCATATATTCATGATTTTGATCATGAATTTACACTCATGAAATCTAAAGTAGGTTCAAATGATTATGAGAGTCAATTTAAGCTGTTGACATCTAAAGTTAAATCATGTAATGCTGATTTACGAAGGAGAGGTCTCTTGGTAAATTCTATGTTGATGTCATATGGTAATGATTTAGAAAAGAAAATTACATTGCTAAATTATAAAATAGCTCCATATGCTCATGATTTAGAAATGCAAATTACGCTGATTAATTCTAAAATAAATTCATATGTTGCTGATTTCAGAAGAAAAGTTGACATATTGAATTCAAGATCAAAAACATTTTCTGATTATATAAATAGGGAACATCAGCTGCTGATGTCTGAAAGAGTTGTGTAAATTGTGCTCATTTGTGTGCTTTTATAATTTCTTGTGAATAAGTAATTATTTACTAGGCCAATATGAGTGGTACTATAAAGTTTATTTTCCATCTCCTGGTATTAGTCTAAGATTTTAAGCTCTATAGCTTGTATGTGTATATTGTGTTGTATAA
Organism: Cepaea hortensis; assembly: GCA_963921405.1. Classification (NCBI taxonomy): domain Eukaryota; kingdom Metazoa; phylum Mollusca; class Gastropoda; order Stylommatophora; family Helicidae; genus Cepaea; species Cepaea hortensis. Next base: position 17,210,063 of record OY992897.1, read on the forward strand.
AATCCATAACATGAATAGAGTTAAAACTGTTTATGGACGTTTTCTCATCATAATGTCACTGTTTTCTCTTATTTTGTTTCCATTAAAATTATAATTATATAATAATGTGTAAACTTAGTGTAATTCTCACTTTAAATTATATCTGCTTGAAAACCTGTTTTGAAATAAGACAATTTTTCAGTGAATGTTATTGGCAACATTTCCTTCATGGCATATTTTTTGTACAGATTGTGAACATGAAATGTTGCCGCCTCTTCCCCAGTAGAATCATTAATACCCTGATGGTGGTTCATGAGAAGCTGATGTACCCTGTCAGTGACACGACACATGTTGTCATACTGTCTGCATTTTGCTATCATGTTTTCATCATTTCATTTACAGATACCTGTCCCACACGGATTGGTCTAAAAGAAGAAGACACAATAACCCAAATGTAGTGTATTAAACCAGAGTCAGTTTAAGTAGTGATAATATCCCTTACTTGCGTGTATAAAAATTGCACACGTTTGGCCAACGGATCTTTTTATGTACTTCTAATTAGTTTGAAGTGAAAGCTAGCAACTGTATGGATTAGCTTAGATTGGTCTTCTCTAAACTATGTGCATGACAGTAAAATATTTGTCATTATAAATTGACACTTCTTATTACACCTGACACTTCTCTTTATAAATAACACCACTCTTGTAGATGTTATTACACAATTTTGTTACCACCTGTTCACCAACTTTTATTTCTTGGACAGTGGTGTTAATCTGGCCCCGGGGATTTGCCTGCTCTCATGTGTGGTATAGAATCCTCAACTTCTACTTTCAGTATTGGTGATACTTCACATTGGTCATGAGTGTTGAATAGCATCTTCAACTGTGTTCAGTATTGATGATACATTATATTGATCATGAGTGTTTGTTGATACTTTTTTCATATACTCTTTCTTTTGTTTTAAGAAAGATAGTTGCTGCATGCTTTCTAATACCTGATAATTTATGTATCTTTTTATACACAGGTTTTGTATCTTTTCATTTTTCCTCAATCTCATTAAGCCTTTGCTGCCTAACATTTTCAAACTATTTCTCTATGTATTCTTTTGTATTCATCTTCATTATGTTTACTGTCTATACTGTATTTAAGTTGTGGGTGGAGTTAGTTTTGGGGCTGACATATATGTTTGTCAATCTATGGGGTAAGTCTCTTTTCCCCCCGATTGAGAGCCTTTGCTCTACTGATGGATACAAGGCAGCTGAAGTTTCCTGTGGGTTCGCAATTCAAGCATTGGCCCATAACCAGCTCATGTCCGGCCCTGCCTGTCTTTTACCATCTCCTCCCACTGCCTCCATGTCCTGCCCACATTGTCCACCTCTGTCTCTAATTCTCATCTCCAAGTGATTAGGTTTCCTTCTATTTCCTTTGCCCTGTAAGTTCTAGAGATCTGAGTTTCTAGTTATACTATATGCACGTTTTTTTTAATGTTTGTCCTACCCAGCACCAGAGACGTTTCCTCACCTCTTAATTGACTGGAGATTGTTTAGTTCTCTAAAAGTGGAGCTCATTGAGAAAAGTAAACAAATACCAATGAATCAAGCGGTCAGGAAAAGATTCTTGCTGAATAGAACATACGTCAAAATAAAATTAAAAAAATGAGACTAGTATAAATAAACCTTGAAAAATTGTAAAAGTAAATGATCTAAAATGATTTAAATATATTCATAAGTATGAATTGTCATTCGATTATGAAATTCTTTGTTTGGTTTTTCATGTAAATATTAACTGCTAAAGTATTCATGAATAAAGAGGTTAATCATTGAATAGATTTTATAATTTTTGTGGCTGTGGTTATTAACTTAGTGATCTCCAGTAGTCTTCATTTGTCTGTATATTCAGTCTTCAAATGCCTGGCCTAAGTAAAATGGGAAATATTGGAGGGTGAAAACTCTGATCATCTTTCCATAGTGAATAATCAGGAGAATTGTAAATTTAATAAAATAAATGAAAAGCCATCCTTCCTCAACGAGACAAATTTGAAGACATTCTAGACAGATGTGGACACCTTTTCTTAAATTGAGGTAGATGGTCATTACTTTGAGTTTTTTTGTGTGAAAAATATGACACAAAATACTAAGCTACGGTTTGCATTCGCCTTTTCCTCATGTTGGACTGGTAGTACATGGTTCCGTTGCCCTGCTACTGAGTGCGTGGACGACACTGAACTGTGAAATTCGGGTGGAATGCTTTTACATCTGTCCTGTACAGTGACCTGTATGTTCGGAACAATGGCTACTGGCTGTTACTGAATTTGACTGACTTGCCTTCACGATTGCAAGAGACTCCAGGGAGTCGGCGCCGAAGCTGCGGAGTGTGTGCTTTATGTGACACTTTCGGCGGGTTGCCCTGCGGAGAAAGACCGAGCCATGTGAGAAAACCCGGGTCAATAAGGTCTTTCTGGTGACTGCCGAGTCCATCAACGATGAACTGAGGATTTCGTGGATGACTTTTGTGTCACATTGACACTATAGGCATAGGAAAAAAAATTAAGTCAAAAACATAGAGAAAGAATTATAAAATGTCTTGGGTATTTAAGCGAAGATATTAATGATAGTATGAAGGCTAATAGACTACAATGTCTGGGGCATATAGAAAGAATGGAAGGTAATAGGGAAAGAAAGCTCGCTTACACTCAGGAAATAGATGACCGTAGACCAAGAAGACGGTGGAGAGATAATATATATACAGCCCTACAAGTACTTGGAATCAACGACTGGCAAGAGAAGGTCAACCTGAGAGACGAATGGAGACGGATTGTATCTAGGCAAAAAACCTCAATGGCTCGGAACGCTGAAGAAGAAGAAGAATTAATTATAGTAATTAGTATCATCATCATGTGTCATGCCGATAAGCGTGGGCGGTCATGTTTCGCCATCTCATACGATCACCAGAGCTGTGGATCAGCTCTACTGGAGTATAAAGCAATACAAGCTCATCATCAGCACATTGGACGTTTAAGAACAAGCACTTTTATTCATTTGGGCATCCTGACTTACTAAATATGTGAATATCAGCGTGGAGAAGGCAATCTGTACAAAGGCATGACCAGGGATGCCACTATTCGTTGAGAGAAAACATCTAGAAATATCCAGATTGTGGAGTTAACCATCTAGAAAAAATCCTGAAGGGAAAAGTAAGAAATTACATATGTATCGATGTGTCTTACCCTATAGAATCATGTCCTCATCTTCACTGATGTCTGTCTTACAAGATCCAAATGATAACTTAGATTTGGTGAACGAAAGAACTTTATTTTAAAAGGGTAACAATCTTACATTCGGCCCTTTCGATCACTCATCTTTCATTCTTCAAATGTGCATGTTACATTTACTTAAGGGGGGGGGGGGGGGGGGGACATTGTCAAATGGACTTTGTAAGCATAAACAATGCATATTACGCATGGTACATTCACATGGGAAAATGATTGATTGATTGATTTAGGAATCGACATCACATCATTCGGGGCATTCCCATAAGTGCTCCGTCCCCATCATCAGTAGCCAGCGAAGAGTTCCAACACTAATAGTACCAGTAGCAATCAGATTATAAGTCCGTCTCGCCTTTCCTCTGAGCGTTAAGCGTCGGCCAGATCCCCTCGTCACTCCTCGCTGTCTCATTCTTGCCAGACCATGGTAATCCATTTGCTCCTCCGTGGTGTGCACGTGCTCCCACAAGGCCGCAACCACGTCTGCCTTGTCATGTATCAATACTCCATCAAATTCTGCAGAACCAGCCAATCTGTCCGCCTGTTCATTTCTCAGCACACCGGCATGCCCCTCAGAAAAGATCCAGGCAATGCTTGTCACCCGTGACCTCCGAAGCGAAGCAAGCCACTCCGCATGGGAAAATGAAACATTGCCAAATGAAAGTTGTAAACATAGACAGTGCATATTGCAATGTTGTGAGACACATCCACCCTCACACCCCGCAGCCACTCACACATCCTCCACCCACACATACCTCCACGCACTCACACAGACTCAGGCAAACATACATGCCGCCACCCACCCTTTGATCCCCCACCCATCCCATAACCTGCACGCACACACCCACATATTCTCCACCACCCACCCACACACCCGCAACCACCCAGCAAAACACACATCACAAAACCACACACACATACCCCCATCAACCCACACATCCCGCACCAATCCACACATACATCCCGTACCCTCACAAAATTTGATGAAGTTTAAGCTTTAGATTCAAAATGACTCTGGCATGCTTTAGTTCTTTCTAATTTTTTTAAATACACGATCAGGGAGCTGATAAGTTGGACAGCAATTTCATACTCTCATCACGCCAATGTTATTGTCAAGATAGCATTTAAGAGGTCAAGTTTCATTCTATTTCTTGGTTTAGATTTTATATAATTAATAGTACTGAAAACTCTATAACTATAACTCTATAACTCTATAACTAAAGAAGAACAAACAGCAACAATTCACCTGAACGAACATCCCTTGAAACAAGTAAAGAGCTTCAAGTCCTAGGAAGTATAATATCATCAAATGGCAGATCAGAAGACGAGATTGAAAATAGGTGCAATAAGGCAAATCAACTCATTGGACAAATGGCACCAATACTAAAGAACAAACATGTATCAATAACTACTAAGAAAGCACTTTACAACACAATCTTCCTACCAACTCTGTGCTACCAATGCCAAACCTGGACAATGACAGAAAAAGAGAAAAGAAAAATCACAACAACAGAAATGAGGTTCCTGAGAAGAATACTCAACGTATCAAGAAGAGATAAGATCAGAAATGAAGAAATCAGGACTAAAGTGGGGGTTAAAGCTGCTCTAGATTTTATTAGAAAGCAGCAAGTCAAATGGTTTGGCCATGCAAGTAGGCTACCAGTCAACAGCATGCCACAACAAGCAATGATGTACAGACCAGATGGAAACAGAGGAAGAGGCCGACCACGTAAACGTTGGACGGAGGGAATAACAGAATCCATGGGAATGTCGATATACGAAGCCCATAACCGGGCACTCTCACGAAGTTTATACTTCACCTCGACACCGCAAGGTACAAGAGGAACATGATGAGATGAGAAAACTCTTTCTACATCAGCATTTGAATGGGGTAGTATCATGGCTTGACCTGATAGCCGGTCTCTTGGCCAATAGGTTATTGACTTTCTCCGTAATCCCGTATATCCACGTAGAGTAACGCAGCTGTGCGAGATTCGGTAGCGGATCGCGTCGTGTTGGTTACTTGTTGTTGAGTTGAGTTAAGAACCGACTTCACTGCACTCAGGACATTCCCAAACGTGCTCAGTCCCCTCGTTCAACAGCCAGCGAAGAGTCATACTACTAATCGTTCCCGCCGCTATCTGATTAAAAGTTCTGGTCTTCCCTCTCAGTTTTGAGATTCTTCCAGAACCCCCGCAATCTCATTCTTTCCACATATGGGTTCTGTCTGTTCCTCCACCTTCTCCACCTGGTCCCACAAGCGCACGACCACCTCCCCCTTGTCCATAGGCAAGATACCACCAAGAGGTGCATTCCCTGCCAGCCTATCAGCATGTTCGATTCCCCCGTACATCCGCATGACCAGGGCAAAATATCCATACAATTCTCACAATCTGTGACCTCTGTAGCGACGAGAGCCATTCTACTCGAAACATTCCTTTCTCCACCTTACAAAGCATACCCTTTGAATCCGTAATGAATACAGCGTGTGTTGCAGTAGTCTCCTCTAGCCAACGGAATGCCGTTGTTACTGCCTCCACCTCCATTCTCATGCTGGAGGTCGTAGTCTCATATGCCAGGATCTCCTTTTTCAAGACTCGCCCATTAGCCTTTGCAATAAAGCCCCAGCCACTACGTCTGTTTCTCACCACTGACCCATCGGTGTAGGTGACTATGTCACCTTGATGTGTGTTGCTCTGGATTAGCTGTTGCACTTCAAACTCAGTGCGGCCCGCTGCCCATTCTCTGCACTCACGACCCAGTGTTATTATTACATTGTGCCAGTCCGTCATGTCTTCCGGAACATCAACCCACTCTCTTCCACGATTGATGGTCTCTAGATCACACACCTGACTTATAGAAAGTTCTGCCTGTGCCATCCAGGACCTGCCTCTTCTTAGTCTATGACCCTTTACCATATTCATTTCTGCATGCAGCGGGTGACAACTGTCTGCGGCAACTCTCAGGTACCATTTGGCCTGGAGGAACCCTATGTCTATCCGTCATTGTAGGTAGCGCCAGGATATGCCTCATACAGATAATTGGTGTGTCCTTTGTGCACCTCAAGATTAAGCGCATGGCAGCATTCTGTATGCGTTCCAACCTTTCAAGCTGGCTTTTTGATACTGTCAGCAACCCCAAACCATACTCAATAGCAGAAATTATTAACTGCTGAAAGAGCCTGTACCAACCATTGAGGGCTATGATCTACCCCGGTTGCTGCCATAGCCCTCAATGGTTGGTTACTTGTGAGCCGGGGGTGTGTGAGTCCGTCACTCAGAAAGCAATGGCAAACTACTGAGCGTAATCTTGCCAAGACATCAACAACAGAGGTAAAATGCTGGCGTCGACAGCGATGTCCTGTAAATCCATCCATCCATCATGTGCCATGCCGATAAGAGTGGGCGGTCATGTTTTGCCATCTCACTCGATCACCAGAGTCGTGGATCAGCCACTTGGCCAAGTCATCCAGGTATTTACTTCTCCGTCTTCCCTTTGGTCTTTTCCCTTCGATCTTGCCAGGTGCCACCAAGTTCTCCAAGTCATTTCTTGACATAACATGCCCAAAAAATTGTGAATGTCTACGTCTAATTTCTCTAATCAGTTTACGATCTTCATTTGTTTCTTAAAGGACTTGTTCATTGGTTTTTCTTTCTGTCCATGGTATTCTCTGCAATGTCCTCGGAAACCACATTTCCACAGCCGTTAGATGTTTCTTCAGCTTGATTGCTCACTGTCCACGCTTCACATCCATACAAAAGTACAGGTTCTATGTAGCACCTCAACATTCTTTCTCGTTTCAATTGATATCTTTTTATTGGTCAGTATATATTTCATCTTGCAAACGGCTACCTTCGCAATGGCAATTCTTGTTCTAATCTCTTTAAGGCATCTCCCATCAGATGTTATGACTGTTCCAAGATAACTGTACCGATTAACTTGCTTAAGAATATGCCCATTTACTCGTATATCACATTGTGGTATTTCCTTCTTCCTAGTGACGACCATAATCTGTCTTCTTACTATTCAATTCTAACCCTAGTTGCTCACTGTGTGCAACAACCGAATCTACAAAATTTTGCAGGTCCTGTTCATTATCTGCAATCAAGATGTATCATCTGCATATCTAATGTTAATGATGTACATTCCCCCTATATTGATTCCTTCCATATCTTGTACATTTCTGAAAATATTTTCACTGTGCAGGGAAAAAGGACCTGGAGACATTACACATCCCTGTCTCAACCAATCAATCAGGTACCATCTCCTCAACGAAGGTTGGCTGCAATGGATCTCCAACACTATCTGTCTCTCGTCTGGACTGTGCATTCTGTAAAACTGATGTTCGTCCATCTCTTGATGTTATCCTCCCATTTGTATCATTGTCTACCTCTTGCTCGCTTGCCCTCAACCTTGCCTTCCAGTATGGTTTTTATAAGAGTATCATGTCTTTTGATGTGGCCAAAATATTTCACTTGTCTCCTCTTTATTTCTTTCATCAACTCTCTCTTCATTCCCAGTTTTTCTAGGATCTCTGCATTTGATTGTTTTTGTTTCCATGAAATACGACATATTCGTCTATATATCCACATCTCCAGGGCTTCTATGCGACTTTCTAGTTGCTTGTTCAATGTCCAGGCTTCCGCACCATACAGGAGCGTTAAATATACGTCATTCATTCATTCATTCATTCAGTAGCATGTCTGCAGAACCTCGCTCCCATAACAACCTTCCGAACAATTCTAATTTTTAATGCGTTTTTAATCTCTCTAGACGTTAATACTGATTTCATGCCATTGAAAGCATTTTTGGCATTCCTATTATTCTCTTTTTGATTTCCATTTCACTTCTGCCAGTGAAATGGAAATCCCTGTCCCACACCTCTTTTAATAGGCCGATATTAACCTACTTCATTATCAATTCTGATGGCAGATTGTTGTTTCCAATATATGTTTTTTACAAGTCTAAGGTCTTTTCCATCAATGTGTAGATCTGCAAGCATCCTTATCATGTCGACATGTCTCACTTTATCGAAAGCCTTTGTGTAGTCAATAAAGCAAAGATATAGATCTTTGTTTGCTTCCATAGAACGTTCCATTACTGTTCTCAGTATATACACAGCATTTACTGTCCCCTTGCCTTCTACAATCCCTCATTGTTCTTCTCCAATCGCGGGTTGTATTTTCTTCCTAACTCTTTGTAGATAATTCTCAGCAAAATCTTCGTGATGTGGCTCATTATCCTAATTTTTCGATATTTATCACATTCCAAGGCTCCTGATTTCTTCGGTATTGCAAGAAATATAGAATTACATAATTCAGGAGGTATATCTTCAGTATCGTATATAGTGTTCAGCAGTCTGGTGACTTGGTCTATTCCATATTCTTCTAAGGCATTGATCATTTCTACTGTGATGTTATCTTTACCCGGGGTCTTTCCAGTTTTCATATGGTTAAGAGCATTCTGAACTTCCCTCTTCAAAATTGATGGTCCTTCATTATTATTCCGATGATTATATTGTTCTTCTTTTGTATCATTATAAATGTCTTTCACATAATCTGACAACGCATGTAAAATTTGATCTTTTTCTATTATGATTTTGCCATCTTTGGTTTTTAGGCAACCCGTTTATGTGTGTGTTCTTTTGTTAGTGATGTCATTAATTCTTTTGTACAATAATTTGGTATTCCGGGTGCTGTGTTGGTTTTCAATTTCTTTGCAATTTTCCTCAAGCCATGTTTCTTTTGCCTCTTTGCATAGCTTCCTAATTTTCCTGTGAGTATCTTCATATTTTGTCTTGTTATTTTTGTTATTTCTTCTTATTTCAGTGAGTTTTAAGATGTCTTCCGTCATCCATCTCTTGCGTCCTATTATCTTTATTTTTGGGATGGTTGTTTCTGCAGCTTGGTTGGCTGATTTATTAAATATTTCCCATCGGTCGTTGACTTCTTGGTATAATATTTCCATATCTGATAATGCATAAAATCTGTTCTTTACCTCTACGTTGAATTTATCTTTTATCTCCTCACTCTTCAGTGCCCGTAGATCAAATGTTGTGCTTCATGGTGTATATTTGACTTTCTTTAATTTTATTTGTATATTGTTTAAGATTAATCTAGGGTCGCTGTAGCAGTCTGCGCTTGGTATAGTTTTTGCGACTTCTAAGGCATTTCGAAATCTTCTATTGATGAGAATGTAATCAATCTGATTTTTGTTCTTATGATCAGGACACCTCCATGCCCACAATCTCCTTGGGTGCTGTTTATACCAGGTGTTTCCAATAATCACATCATGATCTTTTGCCCACTGTACAAGTCTGCAACCTCTTTCATTCTGTTCCCCTAGTCCATACTTACCTACTGTGCATCCGTCCTGTTGATTTCCAACTTTGGCATTCAAGTCACCTATTATGATATTTACTTCAGAATTCTTGCATTTCTTGAAGGCATTCCCTAAATCACTATAAAATTCATCAATGCTGTCACCACTACTGTCTGCTGTTGGTACATAAACTTTATGACGTTGACATCAAAAGGTCTTCCACTCAACTTCACCAGTAACACTCTGTCTGATACAGTCCAATATCCTTTGATCGATTTTGCTCTCTCTGTATCCATTATAATTGCTACTCATCGCTGTTGTTTCTCTCCACCAGAATAGATTATTCTATATTCCTCAGATGTCCTGTGAATAGGATATGAAAACCCTTCTGCCGTGTGTACACCGTGACGAGGTAGAGGGGCTTGCGCGTTCCAATGACCCCAAGAGCTATGCCGACTGTAGCACAGCTACTGGTAGGGTCACCCATGTCGGACAGGTCAAGGGAGAGGGACCAGACGAAGAGACACACAAACCTGCTGCCTTGTATGTAGACTGGGAACAGTCAAAGGCTAGGGAAAGCATCCCGAATAAATGCTTGTCGAAATCGGATGTACTGAGCCACAGGCTTGACAAAGCAGTGCAACGTAACTTAATTCATGATGTCACAATTAAAAATTAATCGTTATGGTGCTAATCCCGTGAAGTCCCATCAGGCGGTGATAGTGCCGGGCCCCCTGCCTCGAGGGGGTCCACACATGACTACTGGTGGTCACCTTCCCTGTGCTGTGGAGTCAAGGCACAGAGGAGTAGGTTAAGAGCTATTGACCAAATACCCCGGACACTCAACACACTACAGTATAAAGCCGAAGGAGTTTACAAGAAGAAACTCTCCCTAACATAGCGTCTTCATAAAGAGAGAATAGATGTGGCATGCATTCAAGAGACACACCTCAACGCCAATCGGAAATTCTCAGTCAGAGGATATCAGGCCACACGTTTCGACCGCGAAGGACACAAAGGAGGAGTTCTAATACTTACACGAAATACAATACCTTGCAGTGAAGTATCTGTGATCTCTGACAACCAAACGGAAATTATAGGTGTTGATATAATGATAAAGGACGTGAAAATAAGAATCTACAATCTGTATAGCCCAGCAGATAAGGACCTTACACTCTCAAACATGAAAATAACTGACTCAAACTGCATTATTGTCGGAGACTTTCATAGCTGTTCAGAAAGATGGGGATACGCAGATACTGACAAAAGAGGAGATGAATTGGAGGACTGGGAAATAGACTCAAATCTCCATCTACTCAACAAAGCGGATGACACACCGAGCTTCTACTCCAGAAGATGGCTTACCACTTCTACTCCAGACTTAGCTTTCTGCACAGGAGACATACTCCACAAAATCGATTGCCATGTGCTGGACCAATTAGCAGGTAGTGACCACAGACCAATCAAGCTTCTAATCAATATGGAGTATGTTCCACAGGAGCAAAAGCCCATGCCCCGCTGGAATTACAAACGAGCTGATTGGGACAGATTTGCCATACTAACAGACAAATATTGTGAAAACATAAATACACGATATGGCAACATAAAGCAAATGGTGGAAAGTCTAAACAGAGCGATAATACAGGCAACCACTGAGTCTATTCCAAGAGGGGCGAGGAAAAATTACAAACCATACTGGACTGAAGAACTACAAAGTTTGGAGGACAAAGTTGAAGATGCCAGGAAGACAGCAGAGAGATAACAAACAATTGAAGCAAACATCTCTCTCAAAGCCATCTCAGCAAAATATAAAAGAACAGTAAATCAAACAACAAGAGATTGTTGGAGGGAAAAAACAGAAAACCTAAATTTTGACAGGGATGGAAACAAACTATGGAAACTAGTGAAAGCCATGAACAATGAAGGACCTAGAAACAAACAAATAACAATTAAACAAGGAAATGCCTTGCTTACAGGAAAAAAGGCTGCAAATGCACTAATGGAACACTATGCACATGTAAACCACATTGATATTACAACCGAACAGAAGAAAGCAATCAAAGACAAATAGATACATCATAGAAATACAGAGACAGCAGCAGAATATATGAAGGCAAATCTAACAATGGAAGAAATGGAACAGGCAATGAATACCCTAAAAAAGAAGAAATCACCAGGAAAGGATGGAATCACAAATGAAATGCTAATAGGACTAGGCACCAAGGCAAAGAAGAAACTACTAGCAGTCCTAAATAACAGCTGGAAGAGAGCAATAGTCCCACAGGCATGGAAGGAAGCTATACTAATACCAGTCCCAAAGAAATGAAAAGACCTGGAAGAACCAAATGGCTATCGACCTATCAGTCTACTTAGCTGTGTAGGAAAATTAATGGAACGCATTATCAATGGCAGGCTAACATGGCATCTGGAAGAAAACAAACTCTTAACACCACACCAACCAGGATTCAGAAAGTACAAATCCACTGAAGATTAAATAACCTATATAGCTCAGGAAATAGAGGATGCCTTCCAAGAGAAAAAGCACACACTAGCAGTCTGGATAGATTTAGAAAAAGCATTTGATAAAGTATGGAAGGAAGGACTGAAAGTAAAACTGCAAAACATGCATGTTTGTGGAAAAATGTATAAATGGATCATCCACTACCTTGAGAACAGAACTGCCAGGACAAAAGTACAAGGACACACGAGCAAAATGATGGTGTTGGAGCAAGGTGTCCCCCAAAGAGGAGTTCTTTCACCAACATTATTCCTAGCATATATAAATGACATCACGGAAAATTTTCCAGCCAGAGTACACACATTCTCTTTTGCAGATGACCTAGCCATATGGACATCTGAAGAATATATTAGTACAGCTAACAGCAGAATACAGCAAGCATTATTAGCGCTAGAGGACTGGTCAAAATCATGGCTAGTGAAGATAAGTGAGGAGAAAACAACATGCACAGCGTTCTCCCTCTCAAATAAAACTCAGCAACCTAAGCTGGTATTGAATGGAAAAATATTGCGCCATGAAGAAAATCCAAACTATCTAGGAGTCACCTTTGATCGTCGCCTGACATGGAAGACACAGGTTGAGAAAAATCGAACAAGAGCAAGGCAGAGAATGGCAATATGGAATATGGCATTGCAGCTTGGGCAACAGCAGCTAAGTCAAATTTTAACAAAATAAGTAGAGTCCAAAATCAAGGAATGCGAATCATAACTGGAAAACCTGAAGACAACGCCTATTAATGAACTAGAAAAGATCACTTGTTTACAACCAATGAAGGACAGAAGAGATAGCAGAGCCCAGCAACAAGCAGAAAAATTTAGAAGATTGACAGACCACCCTATGTATAACAGGTTTAATGGTTTTGGAAAAGGAAGACTGAAGCGTAGCAACTTTTTAGAAACTGCAAAACGAAAGATTAGGGCAGATCCCATACTTAACATATCAACAGTCAAGCCCATTTACATGCACACAACTTCCCAGCTTGGAGACAGAAGCAACTGCCTGAGATGATAGAAAACATTCCTGGTATTGAGAAAAAGAACACTCAGAATGAAACCGAAAGAAGAAAATAACCCTCAACTACATAAAAGAACATTACCCAAGCAGCAATTGGACCCCTGCATATACAGATGGATCAGCCAAAGATTCAATTAAAAATGGAGGAGGAGGAATTCTCCTTAATTAAAAAAAATGGAGTGATAAAAACACAGTCAGTGGCAACTGGAAAATTTTCAAGTAACTTCAAAGCGGAGGTAGAGGCTTTGAAAACTGCAGCAGAAATGCTATTGATAGAGGAAAATAAAGAGAAGCAAATAGCTATCTTCACAGATGCAAAGTCAGCTGTCTCAATACTGAAGAGCAAAAACAGCACAGAACTAGCTGACCCAAGAGCAGCACTCCATGGTCTATGCCAGAAATCCAAAAAAGTTGTAATACAGTGGATCCCATCACATTGCAGTATACCTGGAAATGAAGAGGCTGACAGACTAGCAAAAGAGGGTGGACGATTACCACAGCCTGACACAGACATAACCTATAATGAGGCAAAGAGGTTGATAAAAAGCACTTATAGAACCAAATGGGAATCAGAGTATCCATGCCACCAGAAGGATGATGCATATTACAAACTCAACCGAAGAGAACAAGTAGCAATCTTCAGACTCCGCACAGGACATAACAGGCTGAAACACCACTTGTTCAAGTAACTAAAGATAGGAGATACCGATGAATGTAATTGTGGAACTGGTAAAATTACAGCTAAACATTTGCTGCAGGAGTGCCCAATATATGCAGAACAGAGAAAGATATTTTGGCCCACACCTGCTTCATTTGAGGACAAGCTCTATGGAGATATCAACAAGCTCAAGTTGACTACAGCTTACTTTAACTACATTCAGGTTGACATCTAAAGGTGCATGAAGATGTATTTAGACTGCCACACTTCAAACCACATGTATGTCGGTTACAAAAGCGTCCCAGAGGCATGAAATGGAATATTGCTTGGATAGCAAATCCATTACGTGAAAAGTCCGAATCGAAAGCTCAATGTTTGGGCTTCATAAAAGGTGGAAAAAGTGTCCTAGTGGCACGAAATGGAATATTGCTTGGATAGCAAATTCATTATGTGGAAAGTCTTAATCGAAAGCTCACTGTGTGGATGTCATCTGCAGACTGCATTCTTCTGGTTTCCGGAGGAACAGCCTATGGTGAACGGAAGGCCCAATATACGGAAGTGAGGCTAAGCAGCCATGTGCAGGACGTGACGATTCCTTGTGTGATGGCTCTGCAAGTATGGAAGCCTCCTTGGATGGCGGGGAATGCCCATGGTCTGCCCCTGCCTTCCCTTGAGGGTTGACCAGGATGTCTTTGGCTGTTCTATATGGGCCAGCTAGGATGGGGGATAACACCACAACAGTGAGATTCAAACGTCCTAAGAAACCCCCAGGAAGGTTAACCCGGTCAACAAATGCACGCAGAAGTCGGATGTGTCGGCCTAACGGCGCAAGAACGCAGCTCTGCTGTAAACAGGCACAACGCAGTCACATCCGAAAAAAAAATCCGGGTGAACGCAGAAGAAGAAGAAGGATATGAAAAAAGTATCATGGCAGACATAGCACATTCAAAGAGCTTACAGAATGATCTGTTTCCTGAGGCATCTTTAAATTGTCTTACTTCACTCCAAAAAGCTCCAGTTTCTGTTTTGTTTGTCCAGTCATCCAAATTTATTAGTATATTTTCGTTAACTGATATTCTGCTTCGGCCACACTATTATCAGTAGTCCGTAAAATTCTATAACTTGACACTATTTAGGTGTGTTCTTTACTGGCTGAAGTATGTTGTTAACAGAAAAAGAGTGAAATATTTTTTTAAATACATCTAAATTTTCAGGAAGTCTCTGCTTTAATTGCTTGAATAATGAAACAATAAAATCTTGACAACGCTTTCTTAAGGTGTTCTCTTCATTTTCTGTTAACAGTCCTTTTGTTTTTAAACCATAAATTTTCGATTCGACTGGGTATCCCAGGTATGACTTAGGAGCCAAATCGCTCTCTATATAGAAGTTGGCAATATAAGTCTTTTCCCAATTGAGTGAAATAGCAAAGTGAAATCGCCAGGTAGTTTAACTTTACACATTTTTTTTAGATTCAAACAGTTTATTAACTTTTTGCACTTCACTTAGAATGGGTTGTAAAAAAAAAAAAAAGAAAAAAAAAAAAAAGAAGAAGAAATGCCAAATTTGTTTTCATCACTATACATTCCATATAGTATTTTAGCTGTGTAGCACTTTTCACGTTGTCTTGTTATATACCCGTGCTACTGTATGGATGTGAAGCGTGGACAATGAACAAACAGGCTGAGGAGCATCTGATGGTTGTGGAAATGTGGTCTCTGAGGAAAATGCAAAGAATACCATAGACAGACAGAAAAACCAATGACCAAGTCCTACAAGAAACAAATGAAAATCGTAAACTGATTAGAGAAATTAGACAATCAACATGTTTGGTCACGTTATGAGAAGAAGTAAATTGGAGAACTTGGTGAAAACTGGCAAGATGGAGGGGGGGGGGGGGAGGAGAGAGAGAGAGCAAGAGGAAGGCAAAGAAGTAAATACCTGGATGGCTTGACCGTGTGGCATGGTCGAGACAGGAACACTGAGCTGATCCACGACTCTGTTGTTCGAGTGAGATGGCGAGACACGACCATCCACTTACCGGCTTGGCACATGATGATGATGATGGTGATGATGATGTTATTTCGAAGAGTGTCTTCAACTCCAGCCATTGCTTCACAATTATTTCAACAGCTGGTTGAAATGATAACCATCTAGTTTAGCAATATGACAGAATTTTCAATGGTGAGGAACTATCATTTAATCTTACATATAAATTGCGATCTCCGTATGTCTGTCTCTCCCCCGATGGTGTTTCCACCTTGTCGTGGTGGGGGAGCTTGAGTTTCTCAATGACCCTGAGAGCTATGCCGGCGGTAGCGTAGCTACCAGCAGGGCCTCCCAAGCCGGACAGGTCAAAGGGTAGAGAACAGACAAAGAGAAACACCCTGGTCCTCCAGGTTGGGGGTTGAAGCGTGGGGTTAACATCCCCACCTTTGTAAAAACCTTTCTTTGTTACGAAACAAATACATGAGCCTCGATATCGGACTGACTTATCTGGACAACGACCTTGGAACGTTAAAGGACTTTTGAGATTTGGGACATGGAATGTACGGACACTATATCGAGCTGGAGCGGCCGAAGAACTAACCCGGGAGCTGATTGAATATCAAATGGATATAACAGCAATTCAAGAAATAAGGTGGCCAGGAGAGGGTACTTTAGAGCAAAATGGAATGATTATAATATATGGAGGAAACACCCAAAATAAACATGAATTAGGAACAGGATTTGTCATCAAAAAAGAGTTATGGGGGAACGTTTTAAACTTTAAAGCTTTTAATGACAGGATTAGTAAATTACGAATAAAAGGTAAATGGAAAAATATAACGATGATTAATGTACATGCACCTACTGAAGAGAAAGAAGATGATATTAAAGAAGACTTTTATAATGATCTGGAAGATGTCATAGAAGAAACCCCCAAACAGGACATCCTGATTGTGCTGGGAGACTTCAATGCAAAAATAGGTAGAGAGCAAACTAATAAAAAAGTGGCCGGTATGGAAAGCCTACATACAACTTCAAATGATAATGGATGGAGAGTCATCAACCTGGCAGAAGCCAAAGGACTGCAGGTTAGCAGTACCAGACTACAAAGAAAGGATATACACAAACAAACTTGGAAATCATGTGACAAGAGAACCTATAATCAAATAGATCACATTTTAATTAACAACAGAAATGCATCAAACATACAGCAAGCCAGAAGTTATAGAGGAGCTGAGTGCCACAGTGACCACTTCCTCGTTGGAGCAAAATTTAAAATAAAACTTAAGAGAGCTTTCTATACTAAATTACAAAGATTACACCCAACATATAACAGAGAAAAACTGCAAGACATTACAGTCAAAGAGAAATTTACAGATGAAATAAAATGTAAACTTGAAACTCTGCAAAACCCTTTGGAGGAAAGCATTGACCAAACTTGGTTGAACATCAAGAATACAATTCAGTCTACCGCAGAAGAATGTCTCGGTGTGTTAACCACGCATAGAAAGAACAGATGGTTCAATCAAAAATGTGAAGAAGCAGTCATTAGGAAGAAGAATGCCAGACATGTATGGTTAAATGACATCAATAACATCCAAAAGGAAGAGCATTATAGAAATGAATGTAAAGAGGCTACAAAAATAGTCAGACAGCAGAAGCGAGAATATATGAGTAATATAATCAAAGATATGGAGACTAATCACCAGAAAAATGAATCCAGAAAATTTTTTAAAGAACTGAAGTCAATGAAACGAGGGCACCAACAAAACACATATGGTTTAAAAGACAAAAATGGGAATATGATAAATACCAATGAGGAAATGTGCAACACATGGAAAGAATATTTTATTGAATTACTAAATTGTGAAGCTCCAAGTAACATTTTCTCACAGGAAGAGGTTCTAACATGCGAACCACAAATTGAAGAACCTACATTTGAAGAAATCCTATATGTAATCACACGACTTAAAAACAATAAGGCAACTGGGACTGATGGAATTGCTGCTGAATTTATAAAGGCAGGTGGCCATGCATTACATCTAAAGCTATACGAACTAATAATAAAAATCTGGAGGACAGAAGAATTACCCCATGACTGGAAAGAGTCATTATTGATACCTATCTTTAAGAAAGGAGACAAGTTCCAATGTGGAAATTATAGAGGAATATCACTACTGTCCACAAGCTATAAGATACTATCCGCAGTATTACTAAATAGACTAAAACCATATTCAGAAGACATATTAGGTGACTACCAGGCGGGTTTTAGACAAAACAGATCAACAATAGATCAGATATTTATCTTACGACAAATAGCCGAGAAACATTGGGAATATAAAAGAGATCTCCATAACATTTTTGTGGATTTTAAAAAGGCTTATGATAGTGTCCATAGGAATAGTCTATGGAATGCTATGCAGGAATTTGGAATACCAAGGAAGTTAATCAACATGACCAGACTATGCATGGAAGATACTTATAATATAGTAATATATAAAGGCAGGAAATCAGACCCCTTCCAAATAACATCTGGCTTGAAACAGGGTGATGCACTATCGCCGCTACTCTTCAATCTGGCTCTAGAGAAAGTTGTAAGGAAGGTAAAGGAGGAATGTGATATTGGAGGAACATCCAAGCTGCTTGGTTATGCAGATGATATAGATATTATAGGGCAAAGTGAACAAAAGACATTGGAAATATTGACTCACTTAAAGGAAAAAGCCCAACAGATGGGGCTGGTTATCAACCAAGATAAGACAGAATATATGGTAATTTCAAGAGACGGAATGGCTAGAAACTCTGGCCACATACAAATAGATAATATGACCATTAAAAGAACGGAAACATACAAATACCTGGGTACGATCTTCAACTGCTCCAACATCATAAGGGAAGAAATACAAACTAGAATCAACTCTGGAAATAAGATATACTATGCACTACAACATCTACTAAAATCAAAGGCGCTATCTCGTAACACCAAAATCACAATATACAAAACACTGATCAGACCAGTTGTGCTGTATGGCTCTGAAACCTGGAGTACAACGAAAGGAGACGAAGCCTTGTTACAAACCTTTGAGAACAAAATGTTAAGACGCATCTTTGGACCCATTAGGGATACACAAAGTGGAGAGTGGAAAAGAAGAAGTAACAAAGACATTTATGATCTGTTTAAGTCCCCGCTAATCACTGGTATCATGAAGGCTAATAGACTACAATGGCTGGGGCATATAGAAAGAATGGAAGATAATAGGGAAACAAAACTCGCTTACACTCAGGAAATAAATGACCGTAGACCCCGAGGTAGACCAAGAAGGCGGTGGAGAGATAATACATGTACAGACCTACAAGCACTTGGAATCAACGACTGGCAAGAGAAGGTCCACCAGAGAGACGAATGGAGACGGATTGTATTTGCAGCAAAGAACCTCAATGGCTCGGAACGCTGAAGAAGAAGAAGAAGTATGTCTGTCTGTCTGTATGTATGTATCTCTGTATGTCCTTTATTTGTTCGCGAACGGCCCATCCGATTGAGATGAAATTTTCTACACGCCTTCCTTTCATTCCAGAGCAGCCCACTGTCATATTTATTTAGTGTGAAATCGGCTGCTTACCCAATATTATTTCATTTTTCATTTTTAATTATAATTTCATATATTTCAGGGGACCTAACTCTGTAAAAGTTATTTCAAGGGGCATAGCTTTTCTGTATAACTTATAGTCATATTGTGGCATTGTTTTCAAAGATTTATAAACTCTGTGTCCATAGTTATATACCGGCATATGAGATATAATAAATAATGATACAATCTGTAAGGCATTTTCAAAGTTTTCATAAAAATAATGCATAATGCATAACATTGTAACTCATCTTTTCTTGCTTAAAGAATAAATAAATAATAGTTACCTTATCTCTATCAAGTGTGAAGATTTTATATTTCTTTACACTGTCGCCAACTCTAAGAAGACATGGAACAACTTCAGCCATTATTAAATCTACAGGAATATGCGTTATATTCCTCCTCCTCCTCCTCTCCCCTCCTCCACCTCCTACCCTCTTCCTCTTCTCCTCTCCCTCCTCCATCCTCCTCTTCTCTCTTTCTCCTCCTCCTCCCTCCTGCTCCCTCTTCCTCCTCCCAGCTCCTACTCCTCCTTTTTCTTCTTCTTCTGCTGCTTCTGCCGCTGCTCCATTTACGCAAGTTAATTGTTGGGGAAGATGTAAAGATCTTTCAAGTGCTCTTTCTAATGCTTTTTGTAAGTTGGTCTTCGTTTATCTAAGGTTGTTCTAACTGCAACCAATAAATGATTAGACAGACAGACAGACAGACAGACAGACAGACAGACAGGCAGACAGATAGTCGGTAACGGGAACGGGAACTTATATGACTACTTATATGAATTAAATGAGA
Source organism: Cepaea hortensis (assembly GCA_963921405.1). NCBI lineage: Eukaryota > Metazoa > Mollusca > Gastropoda > Stylommatophora > Helicidae > Cepaea > Cepaea hortensis. The sequence goes on from OY992897.1 coordinate 17,230,219, forward strand.
TGCTCCCCACCAAGGACTGGGCGATGCCGGGCCGGGTCAGACAGACAGACAGACAGACAGACAGACAGACAGTCGGTAACGGGAACGGGAACTTATATGACTACTTATATGAATTAAATGAGATGCTCCCCACCAAGGACTGGGCGAAGCCGGGCCGGGTCAGCTAGTGCTTTATATAAATTACTGAATTGCTGTTGCCTTACAGATGATTTGGAGAACCAGTTATGTGTTTCAGCAATAAGGAATTCAAAATTCTTTGATAAACATTCTGATGAGGCATGTGATAATGCTAGCTGCAAGAAATGACACGCAAATTTTATGAGGATTAAAGATGGGATATCTTCCTTCAGTTTGGCATAAAAGCCATCGTTGATACCATCCACCGAGGCATTCTTGGTACTAATTGCAGCCAAATTCTTCAAGTCTAAATGTTTACTGACCAAAAG
>OY992897.1:17233164-17338164 GCA_963921405.1 Cepaea hortensis
CTCCCTCCTCCATCCTCCTCTTCTCTCTTTCTCCTCCTCCTCCCTCCTGCTCCCTCTTCCTCCTCCCAGCTCCTACTCCTCCTTTTTCTTCTTCTTCTGCTGCTTCTGCCGCTGCTCCATTTACGCAAGTTAATTGTTGGGGAAGATGTAAAGATCTTTTAAGTGCTCTTTCTAATGCTTTTTGTAAGTTGGTCTTCGTTTATCTAAGGTTGTTCTAACTGCAACCAATAAATGATTAGACAGACAGACAGACAGACAGACAGACAGACAGACAGACAGACAGACAGATAGTCGGTAACGGGAACGGGAACTTATATGACTACTTATATGAATTAAATGAGATGCTCCCCACCAAGGACTGGGCGATGCCGGGCCGGGTCAGACAGACAGACAGACAGACAGACAGACAGACAGTCGGTAACGGGAACGGGAACTTATATGACTACTTATATGAATTAAATGAGATGCTCCCCACCAAGGACTGGGCGAAGCCGGGCCGGGTCAGCTAGTATAATATAATTTAATATTTTTATTCGTAACAGTAATAACATCTGATGGGAGATGCCTTGAAGAGATTAGAACAAGAATCGCCATGGCAAAAGTAGCCTTTAGCAAGATGAAAAACATATTGACCAATAAAAAGATGTCAATTGAAACGAGAAAAAGAGTGTTGAGATGCTACATTGAACCTGTACTTTTATATGGATGTGAAGCGTGGACAATGAGCAGTCAGGCTGAAAAACATCTGATGGCTGTAGAGATGTGGTTTCTGAGGAAAATGCAAAGAATACCATGGACAGCCAGAAAGACCAATGAACAAGTCCTTCAAGAAACAAATGAAGATCGTAAATTGATTAGAGAAATTAGACGTAGACAGTCAAAATTTTTTGGGCATGTTATGAGAAGAAATGGATTGGAGAATTTGGTGACAACTGGTAAGATCGAGGGGAACAGACCAAGGGGAAGACCTAGAAGCAAGTACCTGGATGGCTTGGCCTTGTGACATGGTCGAGACAGAAACACGTAGCTGATCCACGACTCTGGTGATCGAGTGAGATGGCAGAACATGACCGCCCACGCTTACCGGCATGGCACATGATGGATGGATGGAAAGATATGACTATTTTACGTATCTTCGTTCCGTGACAAGCGTGAGTTGGGGGGAATGAACGAGCTGTTAACTTACTGGTTCTGCAACCCTTGCAGATGGCCATTCCATGGATCGTGCCGATGTTATTAACGCCCTTAGAGAGATATCGAGAGCTGAGGACTTTGAGTAAATCCACATCTTTGTCCAGAATGAGAGACTTGGGAGTTAGAATTAGCACGGCCAAACACGAGCGGGACACCGGGAGAATGAGGGGGGCCCGTCAACCAACACATCACTGGATTATTAGCCGCTGAACGTGGATGCATATGCTGGGGAGGATCTGAACACCTATGGATATGTCCGGAGTGCAAGGATGATACCCCAACTGATAACTACATACCTATCTAACTAGCTAGCTAGCTAACTAACTAGCTAGCCAATTTAAATAACTAGCTAATTAATCCGCTAGCCAACTAACTAAATTTAATTAACTAAATAACTAGCTAGCTAGCTAATGAATTAAGTACCTATCTACTTACTAGCTAACTTACTAACATTTGTAGGTGCCCTAAGGTGTATAGCTCATATGGTACTAGACCCATAATTGTACAGTTAAAAAGTTAGTTGCATATCCTTTTCATGTCGTGGGAGTCAACACCAACGTTTTTGTTTTTGATTTTGTCTGTGATGTCTTGGCAAGTTTACGTTCAATAGTTTGCTATAGCTTTCTGAACGACCGGCACTCATAACTTGGTATGGGAACCAACACAAGGCGGCCTGCTTCCAAATAAATCAGCATCATCTTCATCATCATCATCATCATCATCATCATCATCATCACATCAGTCAGTCCAGACATTGGTATTGAAGTCAACTAACCATGCTCTTCCACTGTTTCCAATTCTCAACAACTCTCTTCATCTCAGTATGTCTGTCCCGAACGTCCTTGCGTGCTTGTATGATGTAGTTTTCTCTAAAACAGCATCTGTTTGTCTTGCCCTTGATCTTAACCTCCAGTGTTGCCAGTGATTGAGCTCTGTGTCTTATATTTTCGTTTCTTCTTCTTCTTCTTCTTCTTCTTCTTCTTCTTCTTCTTCTTCTTCTTCTTCTTCTTCTTCTTCTTCTTCTTCTTCTTCTTCTTCTTCTTCTTCTTCTTCTTCTTCTTCTTCTTCTTCTTCTCCTCCTCCTCCTCCTCCTCCTCCTCCTCCTCCTCCTCCTCCTCCTCCTCCTCCTCCTCCTCCTCTTCTTCTTCTTCTTCTTCTTCTTCTTCTTCTTCTTCTTCTTCTTCTTCTTCTTCTTCTTCTTCTTCTTCTTCTTCTTCTTCTTCTTCTTCTTCTTCTTCTTCTTCTTCTTCTTCTTCTTCCAAACGCCCTCAACCAACCCACGCCAGCCCTTTGTTGACACATTTATACATTGTTGGATTTTACAACTAAAGTTCTATATGGGGTGAGACAGCCAGCTCAGACTAACCCACCTTAATCGCATCTTAGATATGCATGGTAGGTTAGGATGTCATCATTGCTGGCTCATTTATAGTTCCTAGTCACACACGGGAGCAGATTGTGATACACAATCAATACAAATAATACACAGAAGAAAACACCAACGACCAGGCAACATCATGGCGTATTTATAAAACCAAGGAGCCTGTGTGTTTGGCGACTCTTGCCTAGACTAAAATAACTTCCATGTTTTAAATGTCGAGTTTAGCCAGATTTAGGCAGAAAGTACACACTGACGTGGGAAGTCACAGTGCTGTTGCCACATAGACTTTCATAACGTGGCTACATTCTACACGGAGTGACAAAAGTGGAGTGAAAAAAATGGCTGCTTGACTTTATGTTGTTACTGTGAAAATTACGTCACATTTCTTTGGTATTTTGACGGTTAAGTTTTCTTGACATATGTCGTCTGCTTTGCCGTCTCTTGTAAAAAAAAAAAAAAAGGTTATTGTCTTTTTTGTTCTATCAGTGATTCATATTATCTTCCATTGTTTTTTTCTCTAGGCCAGAAGGTGTGACTAGATCTGTCATATTTTGGGGCAGTCTTGAAGCATTTGATCTGCTCACTTCCGCACTTCCGCGCCATGTGCACATGGCTAATTAGTAATTAGCCAGTCTTGAATGTTGTAGACACATTGTAGAGTAATTGATTGTATCCTGTACTGAGGCGTAGAAAATGATTTGTTCTAGTCTAAATATTGAGCACAACCCATTACTGGCAACGCTGATCGTATTCTGGTATGAACCTAAGGCCTATTCACATCAATGTGGAAGCACCAGACTCAAGCTTCGCTCTCGTTCGAGCTCGTCAGTAGTGCATATCCCTGACCGGACCTGGAAACAAACCCCGAATCATTGGTGTGTGAAGCAGGCGTGCAAACACTAGACCACGCGGCACACGCTTGAGCTACAGCCTACGATGGGTGACGTTGTGATGTTCCGTTGTGATAATTTGGCCGTGTCCAGTGTGTGCCGCGTGGACTGATGTTTGCATGCATGCTTCACACGCCAGTGATCCGGGGTTTGTTTCCGGGTCTGGTCAAGGATATGCACTACTGACGAGCTCAAAAGAGAGCGAAACTCAAGTCTAGTGCTTCCACATTGACGTGGATAGGCCTTAGGTTCATACCAGAATACGATCAGCGTTGCCATTGGTGGGTTGTGCTCAATATTTAAATCTCAAATCCCGGAGAAAAAAAAAATCAATCAATTGTTCTGGTCTGTCCATAAAATGATAATCGTCTTGTGCTAGTGTTGGTGGCTTTCTGATTGGTGTAATGATTCTTTTCTTGTGGTGGTATGTGATAGTCAAATCAGGTTGCTCTTCTTTTGCTCCTACCTGTGAATTTTAATTCTGTAAGACATGATGCACTGCTGTTCATGTCGCTGAGTTCTGAATAGGGCACTTCAGCTAGTTTCAGACTAGTTTCAAACAGTCCTTGAAATTTATATTATTACTATGATTCACTTAATTTTTGTGTGTGTGTGTGTGTTACCTCGCTTTGAACTAACACGTAGTCCACACATGTGCTACTACTTCTAGTGCACTGGACTAATTTTTGCGTGTGGGTTAGCTTTCCGTATTAGAAGTGTCCCTCGCCACCAGACGAACCCACTTCTACTTGGAGATACTTATAATTTATGTCCCAAAGTCAAGGCCGAGAAGTCAACATTTTAGTCTAACTGACCGGTGTAGGGGTTTAACCCGATACCTTTACATCAGCATTCGCTTGTTTAAGAACGAGCGTTCTTATCCATTCGGCCACGCTGACCTCCATTCACTTAATATAAATTTAAGTTTCTGTTCATAAAAGGTCCCAGATCCATTGAATTTCTAGTCCCATCTATGATTGCCTTAGTAGGACCAGACGAAATGATTTAGAGCGCCTTATGCGGCCCACGCGTCCCCTGCCCTTGCAATAGAGGAAGAGGAAATACAATGGGTGACTGAACGATACTTCCCAGGTAACAAACAACAAACCTATTAGTGTGTTATCTAGATGTTCAACATGTTGCAAGATTCACAAGTCTATGTTATTTATACCCGCCTTATATAGTATTGTCTGTCTATAGTATTGTATATGATCCTGTTGTCTGTCTCCTTAAGGGGTCCACCTTTACATACATCTCTGCACTGTGTAAAAGTCGCGCCTATAGTTACAGCTGGTGTTTATCTTGAATTAACTGACATCTTCATTAATCCACGAGAAACATAACAACGAGTGTACAATGTTTGACAACTTTTCAACCGATCGCTGGAGGGGTCATCATCTTTTTCACTTAGCTGTGGGCGACATCAGTGACGTAGTCCAGTTGTAACCTTATGGGGAATGAGCACCTAAATTGGCGTCCAAAAGAGGGGTGGATACTCCCTAGCAGATATTTGATAGACCTGGCTGTTTGTGTTCAATTGAGACAGCAACGCAACATGGAATGTAAACAACCCCATTTGTGTGAGTTGAGTTGAGTCAAGAACCGACATAATAGCACTCGGGGCATTTCCATACGTGCTCCGTCCTCAATTTCAACAGCCAGCGAAGAGTCCCAATAGTAATGGAACTAGTAGAAGTGTGACTATGTGTCTGTCTGGCCGTTGCTCGGAGTCCTGAGTGTTGGCCAGATCCTCTGGTTACTGCCTCAAATTACATTAGAATACGGAAACTTCGTGGCGAAGTGGCCAAGCCGCATAACTCGGGCTCCGAAAGTTGCGGGTTTGATTCCGGGCCTCGTCTTTCGGTTCACAAATGCATTTTTTTTCGGAGACTCTACGTGGTCGTCGCTGAAGCTACGGAGTTCGTGCTTTGTGAGACGCTTTGAGCGCTACGGAAAGAGACTGGGCCATATGGGATAAAAATCCAGGTCCAATGAAGTCGACCTCGTCGACTTTAAAGTGACTTTATATTAGAATATCAAATGACAGACAGGGCGTGGGAATCATGCTGGCCTGCTTATGCTGCTATATAGGCTCCTGCAGAAGTCAGAAATCCACTTGTGCCTATATTTGTGACATTTCTGTTGTCTCGTGTGTTCTCTTATTTCATTTCTTTCTCTTGTCATCTATGAGCTTCTATTAATACCATCATCATCACGATCTTCCATTTTTGCCGTCAAGCGTGGTGGTGGTGGGGGGGGGGGGGAGTGGTGGAAATAATTGGCATTCCAGCGCCCGTGTAGTCAAACGAGATGGCCAAACCACTTTATCTTCTGTCTTTTAATATATGTGGCACAAGGTGTGATCCCACTGTCTGTCTGATAATAGCATTACTTATTCAGTCTCGGATAGTTAAGTTGGCAGCTCTCCCCAAGCATTTCATCTCCCATGTGTTGATTTTACGTAAGTGTGTAAACTTATACCAATGCATTTATTTCTCATGTTGTTGAAATTTCTGATTGTCAACTGCAGTGAGATAAAGGATGTTGAAGGGCTATATAGAACTGGTATTCCTGTATGCATGTGAAACGGGAACAGTAAGTGGCAAGCCGAGAATCATCTTATAACAGTGGAAATGTGGTTTCTTAGAAAAATCCAAAGAATACCGTTGACGGATGAAAAACGATGTAGTCAGTCCTTCAAGAAAGAAGTGACAACTTTAAATTGAGCAGAGAAACTAGATGAAACAAGTCAAACAGTTGTGAGTATGTTTCGAAGAGAAATACATTTGAAAGCTTGGTGACCACTGGCAACATTGCTGGGAAAAGAACAAGACGAAGACAATATTATAAATATCTGGATGGCTTAGCCATATGGCAATATCGCGAGGGGAAAAAACCTGATCCAAGAAATCTGATGATTGTGAACTAAGACAGGCCATGTCTATCGGTATGGTACACGATAATGATGACTGGTTTCGCGATGACTGAAATGTGTTTATTGCCCTATGATCCACCAGATGGACACATAATCAGTCTGTAACTGGAGCCATTAGTGTTGTGGCTCTTCGCTAGTTGTTGGAGATGTGGGTGGGGCGGGTGTGGGAATGTTCCCACCGTTGTGATGTCGGTTCTTGATTCAGCTTAGCCCATCATTATCAAGTGCCATACGGGTACGTGTGAGCGATCAGTGTTTGTCATCGCACACGACCACCAGAGCCTTGGATCAGGTCTGTGTTCTTGTCTCGACTCTGCCACATGGTCAAGCCATCCCCCTATTTAGCCATCCCATTGCTCTTTCCCAATCAGTCTTGCCAATTGTCCCAAAATTTTCCACTTTCTTTCTCCTCGCAACGTGCCCAAATAATCTCGACTGTCTACGCCTAATTTCTTGAATCAATTTAATGTTCTCATTTGTTTCTTGTATGACTTGGTCATTGGTGTTTCTGTCCCTCCCTGTTTTTCTTTGCACTTTTCTCAGAAACCACATTTCGAATGCGATTATATATGTGTCTGCTTATTGTCCACGTGTCACAATCATATAATAGTACAGATTCTGCTCGTCAATACAGTTTTTCTCATTGCAATTGACAGCTTTTTATTGGTCAGTATGTGTGCCCATTGCTATGGCGATTCTTGTTCTAATCTCTTCAAGGCATCTACGATCAGAAATTATGCTTATTCCAGTAAAGTTGTACCGATTCACTTGTTTAAGAATATTCCCATTTATCCTTATAGCACATTTTGGTATTTCTGTCTTCTTAGAGACGACCATAATCTCAGTCTTCATACAATTTAATTCTAACCCTAGTTGTTCACTGTGTGCAATAACCGTATCTATTAAATGTTTCAGATCCTGTTCATTGTCTGCATAACTATCTATTGCATTGATGTTATGCCCCCCCCCCCCCCCCCGCCAATGGTAATTCCTCTCATACCTTCTACATGTCTAAAAATATTTTCACTGTATACCGGAAACAGATCTGGAGACGTTACAATTCCCTGTCGTACACGTCTCTTAATAGGCTGATATTGACCTACTTCATGATCAATCTTTATGGCAGCTTGGATGTTACATTGTTGTATTGCTTTCTTCGTATAGCCGAGCATAATACGCGGGCGAGTCAATAAGTAAGTCACACAGTTCTGTAGGATGGCAGGTAAATGTAGTTGGTGTTTTCTACAGGTGTTATTATATGACAGCAACATCGAACTTTATAGGAAGATTTGCGGCACACTAGACAGAAGGCTGTGGACAGACATAATAACCAACTCCACATGGCATGGAATATAGGAAGATTTGCGGCACACTAGACAGAAAGCTATGGACAGACATAATTACCAACTACACATGACATGGATGATCAGAATTGCAGTACGTGAGACGGAGCACTAATGGGTTAAACTGTGTGCTTTGATGTTGATCCAACAACTAAACTAAGCTAAACTAAGTACATGAGACAGAAGGCATGTGAACAGGCATTAACACAAACTCCACATGGCATAGACCATAGGAAGATATACAGTTCAGTACAGGAGATAGAATGTCATCGGCAGACATGATCACCACCTCCAAACAGCATGGATTATAGCAAGATATGTAGTACATGAGAGAGACATGGGTAGATATGATCAGTTAAGTCCACATGCAACATGGCATAGCATATATCATACACTAGAGAAAGACCTGTCAGTCCTCAAGACAGAAAGCTGTGGAGCATGTGGTTTAATATCTGCAGTACACAAGGCATTCATCTGGACAGACATGATGACCAACTCCATACGGCATGGAATATATGAAGATGTGAAGTACATTTCTGTAGCCATTTGATGGCTACAGAAATGTGGTTTCTGAGGAAAATGCAAAGAGTATCATGGACAGACAGAAAAACCAATGACCAAGTACTACAGGAGACAAATGAAAATCGTAGACTGATTAGAGAAATTAGACGAAGACAGTCAAAAATTTTTGGACATGTTATGAGAAGAAATGGATTGGAGAACTTATTGACAACTGGCAAGATCGAAGGGAACAGACCAAGCAGAAGACCGAGAGGAAAATACCTGGATGGCTTGGCCAAGTGGCATGGATGAGACAGGAACACTGAGCTGATCCACGACTCTGGTGATCGAGTGAAATGGCGACTCATGATCGCCCACGCTTTCCGGCATGGTACATGATTGGTTGATTGATTGATTGAAGTACATGAAACACTGACATGGTGACCAACTGACACAAGGGAAGTGTCTGAAGTGGACTACTAACTATAAGATGTGCAGTACAGATGACAGAAGACTGTGGGTAGACATGACGACCAACTAACTACACAAGAGGATAGACTTTAAACGTTAAAAGAAATAATGGTCTAAGCCTGAGGATAAAGAGGGAACCTTTGGAAAGTTGCAACTTTCGTTTTGCCACTGTGATTGATATATTATATGTGACTTGACTGCTAGTTCTTGACCAACCAATCCAATTTCGACTTTCCTTAGAAGTTACCATAAACACCAGACTTCTTGTGTAGACTTTATCAAAATAATGGAATAATATGAAGAAGATCTGAGTAGAGTCCAGAGCCCACATCACAACGCTTGGGATATTCCTATATGTGCTCATCTTCAATGCCAGTGAAGAGTCCCAATAGGGTACCCAGATCTTCAATATGTCGTGTAAATTGGGATAACTTTTTACTTTGACATTTGAATGGTGTTATTAATCATTTATTAATGAGCGACCGATTTGTGCAGCAGACTGTCGCGCTGTGTTGTAACGTGCTGGTATGGGAGCCGGTCGTTCAAAAAGCAATGGCAAACTACTGAACGTAACACTTGCCTAGTTATAAGTTACCTAGTACTAGTAGTAGTACTAGTAGTTAGTACTAAGTACTAACTACAGTAGTACATCAACAGCTGCTGAAAAATGCTGGTGTTGACTGCAACGTCCCGTAAGGGATACAAACATAAGTAACTAAACAACCCACCTGCATTGAGTCCGCACTAATAACTTCTATAAACATCTTTGCAATCTCGATAGCCAGCTTAGATTTGCCAACCCCCGTGGCACCAAGCACAATCACCAGAGGTAACCTACACGTCGCCATGCTGAAACATTAAGATTTCAAAACCTGGAGGTTTCACACACACACACCCCCACCCCCATCCCACCCCACACCCACACCCACACACACACACACCACACACACACACACACACACACACACACACACACACACACAAAGGGGGCCAGTTAACGAGAAAAAAAAACGAAGAAGATAATTCAAAACATTATTTTCCGTAGTGAATTTGAATAACTAAACTAACTTTAACTAGATAAATCCTTCAAGCTGAAATATACAAAACACATATTCACACAGCAATTTTAAACTAACTATGATGTCGCTTTGTTTTCACAAACTTTGTTTCAGTAGATGAATAGCGATTGCTTCTGCCAGCTTAAACTTTAAACATGTGTCCGTTCTGTGTGTTAATAAATAAATCGTGCAATCTATTGTGTCTTCGTTATTCGAAGAAAATAAATCGACACTTAGGGCATAACATAAATTTCTAGGTTTTAAGGTTAGAAGTATCTTCTTGTCACAGCCCGCGTCGTGTGGCGGTGGTAATCGTGTCTGTCCACAGCCTTCTGTCTCTTGCATAGCCAATAATTTATTATACTTATGTTACATCATGCCATGGTGTCAAACTGCCCTATATCTTCTATGTATCTCCCCCCCCCCCTCCCCAACCCCATCCATTCACGCTTCTCCTCCCCTCAACTTTCCCGTTGTCACGATGTACTCCAGCTCAAAGAATGTGGACTGTCTTCTTTTTATTCAAGTAACGGCTCGTTTTGTGGGTTAACTTCTTTCAATATATCTTCATTGCTCTTTTATCTATCCAGTGTTATATTTCTTCTATAAACAACACCTCCACCGCTTCCACGTAATTCCTAGAAGTATAACATTAAGAAGCAAAACATAACAACTGAAATATGATTGCTAACAAGTGGTGCCTTTACACTATCGTATTGCTCTTCTGCCTCAAATACTTGGTACTTTAAAGTTATAAGTGTACGGGGCACATCATGGAAGCGAAGATACATAACACTAACCTTTAAGCATGTCGTAAGAGACGACCAAATAGAGTTGGCGTGAGACTGGCTACACCATACAGTAGACAACTGTAACTGCAACTCATAGTTAGTGTCAGAGTCCACAGTACGGCAGGGATGCAGTGACATCGTTACGCCGCCAGGTGACTCAGGCCCTAGCAGGGATGAAGGAACTTCGTTACGCCGCCAGGCGAATGGTAGTCACCTGCCTGCGAAGTTGCCGGCTGGTGAGACGGCCAGCGGTCACACCAAGGACGCACGCATGTCTCGTGAAGCCACCTCAGGTGAGGAGGCGAGTTCCAAACCATAGGCAGACAGCTCTGGGACGTGGACTGAACAGGACGCATGTTGCGAGAAAGGTTTCTGTGGCCGAATGTCGAGTGCCTGGACATCTTGAGAGTCAGACTGTGTGCTGTATGGTGGATGTAAGTGTATTGAAGTATCCAGTATATATTGTTGTGATCATCGTATTGTATATGATCTGTAATTAAATCCGTTGAACGTTGTGTCGTTGAGTCTTGAGTCAAATCACGTTGTACTTGTACTGTCCCACATGTGTTAGGTAGCGAGCCAGGTGTAAGACCCTGACATGTGTGGACGTGGGTGCTATCGTCCAGCTTTGAAATGAACGTATTTATGTGATAAATGGTTAGAACTAGAGGTTGTGAACTTAAAATTTTTGTTAAAATTGTTTGTACATGTAAAAGTGATCATGGAAGGCTCATTTTGAATTATTGCTACATTGTTTAAACATGGAGACTAGTTGTAAACGTACAGTGCATTCATATTGTTTGATCGTGTAAACGTGTAAAACATTCGTGATTGTCAATTTTTTGTCACCGTTTTGACCTTGTCGACATTGTGATCTTGTCGCCATTGTGACCTTGTCGCCATCTTGTAAACTTGTTGTCTATGTCCTTACTGAATGTCATCTTGATGTAAGTGATGTGTCATCAATGTTATAGCGTGTGGAGATACATTTAGATTGTCTTTGTGAGTTGAGTTTGTGGAAAGCAGAAAGGTTTTGAAAGAAAGTGACTTGTGTGAAAAAAAAAAAAAAAAAAAATTGTTGACAGACAAACTTACGACATACAATTACACGCAACGCCATACAAACCTACTCAATACTTAGTGACAAGCAGGCACACACCAATAAATAGACGCTAATTTATTTCCTCCAAAACAAAGCAGGTTTTTTCCGTACCATCCGAAACCGTGCGCGTAGAGGTCATTTGTGATTCGAAGTGACGACCCTACAGTTTCCTAGCCCGATTTCCAACCATTCTTCACCGCATCCAGGGCTCTTGAGTATATTTTTCTTTCCATTTACTTTAAGGATGCAATTTTAGGCACAGATTGCATATAGAAAAATTGTAAATTGTTTATTGTACTAACCACTTATAACTAATTGTGTGGCTGGTATTACTTTGACATTTTTCATCATGTCTTCATTATTTGATTTCATTGATATGGGGTTAAAGTTGAAGTTAACAGGTGATGAGTTAACAAAATGGAGTGAGAACAAATACGCTGAATACCTACTAGTACAGGAGAAAGCTAATGAACGCGATGAAAGAGCAGCTGAAAGGGCTGCCAAGCAATTAGAGGCAGATACAGCCTTAAAGCATGCAGAAATGGCTGCAAAGACAAAGCAAGCTGAGATAGATAGTGAACTCAAGAAAGCAGAAATAGCAGCTCAGAGTAAGAGAGAAGAACTAGAGTTACAGTTAACGTTAAAACAACTCGATACTGAGACTGCTATCAATAAAGAGTATAAGAAATCTGAGAGACTGGAGAAAGAAAACCAGTACAAGAAATATCAGGGTATTGTACGTAATTATACCTCGGGTGACTGCATTGCAGCCTTTACCCAAAATTTTGAAACTTTAATGGAACATTACCAAGTTCCACTGTCTGAATGGAATATTGTGTATATGAGGAGTTTATCAGGGGAACCTCTTAAAGTCATTGAGACTATTCCCAAAGACCTCAGAAAAGACTACCATTATCTTAAATCAAAGATAATGGCACATTTTATGTTAGATGAAGCAGGTTACAGAGAACAGTTCACCAAGTTGAGCCCAAAACCGACTCAAACGTTCTCTGACTACCTCTGCTTAGTCCGAGATATATTCACCAAATGGACTTCAGCAGCCAAAATTGACAGAAATTATGATAGATTAGAAGATCTAATCATCAGAGACAAAATCATTTCATCAATTCCACCAAAATTTTCCAAATTTTTGCAGGTGAATGAATGCACTAGTATAGATGAGATTGATAGACGAGGTACGGCGTATTACACCGCCAACAAACACTGTTTTGTGACTGAATCTACGGACATTGATTTTGTAGCTGTGGCTAATTTTGACAAACCCTATAGTAGGCAGAAACCTCATAGGCCTACCTCTGAGAAATTTAAGCACTGTATTCATTGTAAAGTTTCACATCAACAAAATGAAATGTGCGATAAAAACCCAAAATATGATATTTATCAACGAGATATGATAAACAGACGAGATCATGAACGTAGATCGTTCAGGTCTGTGCGTAAATGTTATCTTTGTAAAGCGCATGGACACCATCGCAAGGATTGTAAAGGTAGACAAATGATCAACGAGGCAAATGCCGCCTTGTCAAACAGTTCAGAGTCAGAAGAAGAAGAATCAGAGAAACATCCTGTGAACTCAGCACAGACTTTTGACATGTAAAACACTTTATGTACTGTTTGTAACACCTTCTATGAAGATGGTATTTTAACGTGTGGTCACGCCATCCCTATTGCCAATGAAGAAACTAATTTGGTAGTAGATTCAAAAAGCAAGATAATCGTCCATCACGGATATGTGAACGGCAAGTCTGCTACAGTTCTTCGAGATACCGGCAGTTCACTTATTGGCCTTAAGAGAACGTTCATAATGCCTACAGACTATACAGGCAGTCACGTAACATGCAGAACATTCTCAGGCAATATTGAGAGATACCCATTAGCATGGGCATATATTCAAACACCTTTCCTCACTGGGAAAGTAAAGTGCGCTGCGTTAACAAGCCCAGTGTGTGATGTAATAATTGGAAATTTGCCAGAGGTGAATGATAAACCTCATGACATAACATCTGTGTGTATTGATGATAACATAACATCACCATCCAATGTCATCATTGATAATGTCACACCACCTATTGAATGTATGGTAGCTAATGTAGCACTAAGTTCTCATCATATCATTGACAACATTGTTTCATCACCATCTGACATCATTGATTGTGTGAACGCAGTAACCAGATCTACTGCTAGAGTGCAAGATGAAAGTAATCAAACTGAGGCTATTCAGTCACTTAGCCCAGTATCACTACCTACTAACACCATGAAGGAAACTTTTGTAACAGCTCAAAAGGCTGACCCTTCATTGGTAAAATATTTTAATCTGATCGGCCAAAAGCCAAAGGTAACCAAGAATGCAAAATGGTATTTTGCTTTGAAAAATGATATCCTCACCAGGTATTATACCAGAGGTGACAACACCACAGAGCAAACTGTTTTGCCAACTAGTTATCGTAAGCAAGCCTTACATCTTGCCCACGATATACCTCTTGCAGGGCATATGGCATATGTTAAGACCAGATCTAGATTATTAACACAGTTTCATTGGCCCAAATTTTGCAATGACATTAAAGAATATTGCAGAAGTTGTGACACCTGCCAGAAACTGATAAAAAAAGGTAAACACCCACAGGCAAAGTTTCAAGTCACTGACTTAGCCAGTCGACCTTTTGAAAAACTATCTGTTGACATAGTGGGCCCTCTCAATCATACAACAACTAAAGGGAATAAATATATTCTAACTGTCGTTGATCAATGTAGTCGCTGGCCGGAAGCTATTCCGCTAAAGAACATAACTGCCAATGATATAATGGAAGTATTCTTCCATATTTTTTCTCGGATAGGATTTCCAGACACTATCCAATCTGATAGGGGTACTCAGTTTATCGCCGCATCTACCCAAGCTTTCACCAGAATGTTGGGAGTGAAGCAATGTTTCAATTCACCATACCATCCTCACTCAAGTGGTATCGTGGAAAAGTTTAACGGCGATCTGAAGCACATGCTTGCAAAAGTCACGCAAGAACACCCTAATAACTGGGATGTATATCTACCAGCTATTCTTTTTGCTTATCGCGAGGTACCACATTCTAGTACCGGTTTCTGCACTAGACTGTTCTAGATTTGGAGCCAATGGCAAACGCTGACGATCTTCTGACAGAACTGACAGACGCTAGGTTCTTCACGAAGATAGATATGACTAAAGGATATTATCAGATAGAAGTAGACGAACAGAGCAGACATCTGACAGCTTTTGCCACACCTTGGGGACTGTACGAATGGTGCAAACTTCCATTTGGGCTAGTCAACGCCCCAGCCACATTCGTACGTATGACACGACTTCTTCTTGTAGACATTCCTAACATAATCTGCTATATCGACGACATCTGTGTTCACACAGAGACAATGACAAAGCACATAAAGACATTAGAACTGACATTTGAACGCATCAGACAGCACGGACTGACAGTAAAGCCTTCAAAAGTAGACATGGCCTACCCTGAAATATCCTTTTTGGGATACAAAATATCCAATGGCTTTGTCACGACAGACGATAACATTGTGTCCAAGATTCTAAAACTATCACTTCCGACTACAAAGAAACAAGTCAGAAGTTTGTTAGGACTGATAAATTATTACCGCCAGTTTATTCCGGATTTTTCCGAACTAACCGAAGTATTCACTAACTTACTAACTAAAGATAAGCCGGAGAAAATTGTAAGCAATGAATGCCTAAAATTAGCATTCTCTAAAGTATTAACTTGTTTTTATGATGATAGCTTACACAATCCCATCCTGAAATTGCCCAATCTCCATTTACCTTTCAGATTAAGAACAGATGCGAGATGCGTCGCGATTGGAGCAGTCTTGCTGCAAGAGCACAACAACATCCTCCATCCTGTGCATTTCGTATCCAGAAAGCTGAAACCCAGAGAACGGGCGTGGTCAATACCTCAGTTGGAAGCCCTAGCTTTAGTGGTAGGTATTACAAAATTGTCTAGATTTCTTCTAGGACGCCATTTTATCGTGGAATCTGACAGCAGTCCGTTGCGATTCATAAATTCTGGGGTACCATCAAACCATATGATAGCCCATTGGTCTTTGAAACTCCAAGACTACAGCTTCGAGGTCCGACATATTCCAGGCCGAACCAATACGATCGCCGATTTGTTGTCCCGTTGTCCGACCGACCCATTGAGCAACAGAGTCTAAGTGCAGTGTAAAATACACAGATCAACACAGCCATCTATCAGTGAATAAGTTGTGCATTCACAAAAGCTGTGTAATGTCTACATTGTGATAGGGGTTACTCCCACAGTATATAATGTTCTTATTTTATTACTAAATGTAGTGATTGTCGTGTATAATTGGGTAGTGTGTGGTAGAAAGCGAATTTTAATTGTACATATTCTGTAACAAGAACATTGCCACATTCGCTCAAGACTTACCGTAAGCGAACTATCCATTGTGACAGTGGCATATCCGTGTGGAATCTTCCAGAGATATTTTAACATCCATGTGTGAAAGTGTGACATGAACAGTTGACAGCTACACCATTGCAGTTTAATCTAAATCCAGAAGGTTTATAAGAAAACATCCAACGCATGAACTGTAAGAACAGTATACCGTCCGTATCTACATCAAACCGGAACAGGTGTGTTCTACAAGTTGTAACATCGATTACTTAGTGTTCGTGTGTACTTCCAGATTATGTTGTAATTTAGAGTAAAACTAGCAGACGACACATGAAAGATTAAAAAGCTATGACGATTCTAAAATCTTTAGGAATCAATAAAATTGAATACACGAATTGTGTGTTTATATATTTATGTAGTGTAATCTTAGAATCATATCTTGATTAGTGTATTCATACTAGCGACTTTTTCTCGTTAGGATGAAGAAACGTCAAGCGATGACACTAAGAAATAAATTAATTATTGTAAATTATTATATGCCATAAATGTTTGAAATTATTCCCCTTTCTTTTAGTTGCTAGTACATCCTTACACAAAGGGCCATAATTTGAAATGTATAATGTAATGTGTTATATAAAAATAGCCATGTGTTTGCCAGATTTTGAACTCATCAGGTAGGCATTTACTGGGCATGGCAAAGGGTTGCAGACATTGCAGACCAACACAAGAGTCCTGGACAAATGAGGTCGGGGTTTGAGTGTTTTAAGTGACTTATGTAAAAGCCACATTTCGGTCTAGCTAGATGGTTTTTGTCTCAAGAACCATATTATTATTTTTTTTTCAAATGCTGCGAGGTAGATGCGTGAAGCTGGAACTACCGATCTGACTGGGTCATTAATGCAATTAAGGTAATCAGCCATCGAGATGATGAAACCTGACAGGTGTTAAAAGTTGAACACCACATGTCGTTGAATATAACTTCTATTGATTATATGTTTTCTATGGCAGATGTGTATTTTCTATGTATTATGATACCAATGTATATAAGCAACATAAGGGTTGACTCTGACAAGGGTTAATGTACTAACCCAGTATGTATATATATTAGACATGAAAGATGACGTCTTTCATGGAGTTGCCGGGGGAGCGTGTCAGAGTCCACAGTACGGCAGGGATGCAGTGACATCGTTACGCCGCCAGGTGACTCAGGCCCTAGCAGGGATGAAGGAACTTCGTTACGCCGCCAGGCGAATGGTAGTCACCTGCCTGCGAAGTTGCCGGCTGGCGAGACGGCCAGCGGTCACACCAAGGACGCACGCATGTCTCGTGAAGCCACCTCAGGTGAGGAGGCGAGTTCCAAACCATAGGCAGACAGCTCTGGGACGTGGACTGAACAGGACGCATGTTGCGAGAAAGGTTTCTGTGGCCGAATGTCGAGTGCCTGGACATCTTGAGAGTCAGACTGTGTGCTGTATGGTGGATGTAAGTGTATTGAAGTATCCAGTATATATTGTTGTGATCATCGTACTGTATATGATCTGTAATTAAATCCGTTGAACGTTGTGTCGTTGAGTCTTGAGTCAAACCACGTTGTACTTGTACTGTCCCACATGTGTTAGGTAGCGAGCCAGGTGTAAGACCCTGACAGTTAGCCCAAGAAAACAAACAAACCATAAAATGCGGGCCCTTCGCATAGCTCAAACGCAAGAAAATGCAAGTACTCCTGATCAAGAGAGAGCGGCAACTCAAGAAAACACCAACGAAACGAGGGGGGAGGGAGAAAGCGATAGTGGCCAACCCTCTTGTATTACAACTAAATAACCCGCGACCCACATTTATAATAGCAGGTAAGCCTCGAACATTTTTGCTTTAGGGAAGTAGCTTGAGACACCATCCATAGTATACGACCACCACCCTCCACATTTGCATTTGAATAGAATACAAATGAATGTTGATTTTCAACTGTGAAGTGTAATGAACATATATATTTTTAGTGAAGATATATATTTTCTTTTTCTTTTGTATACACTATTATGCAAAATAAGAGAGAGAGAAAAACAAACACACAAATACACTCGTATGCATATACACGCTCGCCATACGTAAAACTATTGCCACACACACACACACACACACACACACACACACACACACACACACACACAAACACACACACACACACACACACACGCACGCACGCACGCACGCACGCACTCACGCACGCACGCACGCACGCACGCACCCACCCACCCACCCACCCACCCACACACACACACACACACAGAAAAGAGCAAGACAGAGAGACGGAGAGAGAGTGAGCGAGACAGAGACAGAGAGAGAGAGAGAGAGAGAGAGAGAGAGAGAGAGAGAGAGAGAGAGAGAGAGAGAGAGAGAGAGAGAGAGAGAGAGAGATCTGACGAACAAATCTTGAACCTTTGTCGTAAATCATATTTCAGTCTGTTGTCACGTTAATTTCAAATTAACGAACTTTGAAAGATCCAAAATGCCTTTGTTCGCCAAAAAAAAACACACAAATAACATAAGACGAGAAAACCCCTACAACGAGAGCAAATGCTTCCACATTCCTTCTCCAATCCCATACCTCCACCTGCAGATTGTAGGGTGCCGTATTGAGAAGATACCAATCGGTAACAAACAGAATGTAGGAAACCCTGTGGTAATGTTTAGACCATACTCGGGTGATTCAGTGCTTGCTGTGATCTGGTCTCGTGAAACCAACCAGGGATTTTTTATTTTATTACTGTGTACAGGCCTGTTGTAGTTGTGAACTGGCATGTTGTAGTTCTGAACTGGCATGTTGTAGTTGTGAACTGACATGTTATAGTTGTGAACTGACATGTTATAGTTGTGAACTGACATGTTATAGTTGTGAACTGACATGTTATAGTTGTGAACTGACATGCTGAAATTGTGAACTGACATGTTATAGTTGTGAACTGACATGCTGAAGTTGTGAACTGACATGTTATAGTTCTGAACTGACGTGCTGTATTTGTAAACTGAAATGTTGTAGTTGTGAACAGACATGCTGTAGTTGTGAACTCGCATGTTGTAGTTGTTAACATGCATGTTGTAGTTGTGAACAGATATTTTGTAATTGTGAACAGACGTATTGTAGTTGTGAATAACAACAACAAAAACAATAAATTGCACAAATGTATTGTCTGGCATATTTTGCCGCAGAAGAAAATAATCCAGGCTTTTGAATGTAAACGCAACAGGATAAATAAAATATGGTGGCTTACAAAGTAAAATACTGGCATTCATTAGAACATCAAAGAATGGTAGTTCATAAACTGAGCCATGCCTCAGAAACTGAAATATGTTGACCTTATGACCTTGGACCCAGACCGAACTAGGCTTAGAGGGTACCCGGGGACTATCTGGTAAATAAAGTGGTCGGCGTGATATTGAGCACATGACCAGTCTAGTACCGATTGGTCTATACAGATATGGGTTAGCACCATATACCTAGCGCACCTAAATGCGTGGGAACAGGGTCCTTTACTTTCTTTTTTTTTTTTATTTACAGGTCCGGCCCTGACAGTCTGAAAATGAATATATTCGACAATGTGCATTTCATAATTTTCTAGGCACGGTCTTGAGAAGAAAGGCGACGGGTAAGTTAAATGGTCATCCCATCACATAATGGTGTGACATAGTGTACACAAAGGTTCGGTGCTTTATATGCTTATGGTAATATCTGTCATGCCATTATGATTCTACGAGAATAGATATATAAAACTGGCTGGACAGGATTAATAGAAAAACTTTCCCAATAGATATGGCAGAGCGAAATCATCCCACAAGAACTCAGGAATGTGTCAATCATACACTTATATGAGCAGAAAGGACGCCAAGACTGCAAGAATCACACGGACATCTCACTACTGTCGATTGCAAGAAAAAAAATACTTCCAAGAATCCTCCAACATCGTCTTACAACACACCTTGACGGAGATCTGCTACCTGGACGCCAGTATTGACTTAAACATCGTCTTACAACACACCATGATGGAGATCTGATGCATGAAAGCCAGTGTTGACTCCAGAAGATACGTGGAACCATAGGTATGGTGTTCACTGCGAAGCAATTACAAGAGCAATGTCAGGAACAATAACCTGACCTGTTTGCGGCTTTTATTAACCAGAGAACATAATTCGACTTTTATCAGCAGAGAGGGTCTATGGAAGATTAAGGCAAAATTCGGTTGCCCAAAAGGGTTTATCACGGCAGTGCAGTAACTGCGTGATGGAATGCTGGCCATAATCCAGGATTACGGAGAACTTTCTGAACCTCTTCAAGTCACAGAGTCAAATAAGGGTGCTTTACTTGTACTTATTCTTTTCGGTATTTTATTTTGAGCTACACTATTTTGGAGAATTTCGTGATGGGGTTAAAGGAACAGACATCGTCTGTCGCATCCATTGAACACTTTTTAGTCTGGCGAGTTACAGCGAAAACTAAAGTTAAGTTCCATTTCCTCAGGGATGTCCTATTTGCTGACGACTGTGCTCTTAATTATGGCTCAGAAGCTGATTTACAGTATAACAAATTCTCCGAAGCATGTTCCAATTTTGGACTTACCATCATTAGAGAGAAAACTGAAGTTATGTGCCAGCCAGCACCAGGCAAACTATATACTGAACAAACCATCTTGGTAAATGTCGACAATATAAAATGACACAAAGTAGTGCAGCTTTACATAACAGATTTAGGACACATACAGAACGTTGCGGCAATTATCCTTCATCGGCAAACAAACACATTCACAAACACAACATATAGTCAAGGAGATCTCCTGTGACTACATCAAAAGGTGATGACAGGAAGAGAAGAACAAAAGGATGTATTCATTTTATATCCAACCGACGGCGTTAGATGGAGGATAATGATGGGTGTTGCGGTTCAGTGAGCACAAAGAAAGGAGGCAGGAGGGCAGGACGGCAACCAGTCACTAACGAAGCATGAGTGGGCGCAAGCATGATGTTAGTACTAACCAAAATCACATTATGTGCTCACATATGTTATTTTGAGGCAAGTCCCAAAGTCTGGGTGGACTGATATGCGTGAGCAAACATACATACATATATACCTCTCAACAGACATTCATACATAGTGTACATGGGCATGTGCAAGGTATATATATATATATATATATATATATATATATATATATATATATATAAGAGAGAGAGAGAGAGAGAGAGAGAGAGAGAGAGAGAGAGAGAGAGAGAGAGAGAGAGAGAGAGAGAGAGTGTGTAACAGTGTACAGAGACTAACAAGACGTGTTGGTTTTATTTCAAATATCGTTTATTATCTTGATGGTGACAACATGGCTCCTTCTTCCTCTGAGCCGGGATGTAAACTCCCCTTGCCAACACAATACGTCACGATTGAGCATCTCTCACCCTTTCACTCTCGATGCTCAATCGTGCTATATCTATTTCCCACTAGATCCTAATAATACCCCAGTACTCTATTACTGTTACACCTCCCCATGTTACTTAAAGAATTTTTCCTATAAAAGGAAAAAATCTTTACTCCTAATCCCCTTACTCTATTCCCTCCTTTTCTTTATCTCTCACAGTTCCCCTAATCTTCCCCAAAGCAACTCTATCTTAGTGAATGTTCTATTTCTTTAAGTCTTCCCCTGCTATATATATATATATATCAACCCACTTCTTCTTCGTTTCTGGCTCTTCAAACAACCATAATATATTTACATATCTTTAATAACAATTCAATATCAACTTTATAAAATACATTATAACACATCTTCTTAAATATTACTTTTCCACTTCATAAGCATTCCGCTTACTATTTCAAACGCTGATACCATCCTCCACTTTCGACTAACTTGAAATCACTTTCACACGATAGAAAGATAAAGAATCGGTGGCCACCGGTATTAAAAAGAAGCAGTAGAACTCTTCCACACAAAGACCACACTCAGCTAAAAATCACACACCCCCTTTACCAAACCATACTCCTTTACCCTCCTATGTCATTTGAGACTTTATGTAATAAAGTCTAAAACCACACTCACCTAAATCACACACCTTTACCACTCATTATGGTAAACGTTTACGCTGCTATCTACAGCATCAAATACCAACCATTAAAAATATTCTTCACTTCTAAGTGTCTATATATTACAGACACTACTACTTTTATGTCTCTGAACCTTACTTCAACCTCTCATTGTAATGTCAACCACAAAATACGTCCCGAGGACACAATTAAAAATCAAGACCTGTTCCAATACAGATCACCTCACATAATATACCTCTCTTGCCCCCTTACTGTCCATTTATTATGGGCACTACTACTCAAATCTCCCTTCATGCCGTTACTAATAGCAACAATATCCTATCCCTGCCTTTAACTTTATCCCAGCCCATATATTACGGACTCTCAAACACCCCATGTCATTATGTCTCTACTACACACTTACACCCCTTTATTCTTGTACTGTTATCCACAGTGTCTAATCAAACATGGATCCAATTCATGTTTACTCTTCGTCTGGGGTAATTTTCTTATTCTTCTATAACCTAGCAATCTCGTGTATATCATGGCTCTTCTGACCCCACGGAAACTATGTTCAAAACGTTTCTCAGCTTTACCCCCTTGAATATATTCATTAATCTTTTCTTCTCCCATGTGGCTTCTAATCCCATATTTTTCTAACTAACGCTGACTTTATTGTATCTCTAAACTTTCCCATAACCACTTTACTTGTGTAGTAAGCTCGTCCCCTGTTTCCAACACTTCATAACCATATTAACCTCTCTACGCTGATTATCACAGCAACAAAATACCCATGAACTTATTCTTCACAAAGAGAATGTGTCTCTTTATTAGCTCTCAGTAGTTTTATTAACTCTTTTCTGAACGAAGGATCCCAAATAAATGTCTCTCTTCTAGTCCCCAGTAGTTTATTACTATTTTCTAAACGAAGGATCCCAAATAAATGTCTCTCTTCTAGTCCCCAG
The DNA here is from genome assembly GCA_963921405.1 of Cepaea hortensis. NCBI lineage: Eukaryota > Metazoa > Mollusca > Gastropoda > Stylommatophora > Helicidae > Cepaea > Cepaea hortensis. The sequence goes on from OY992897.1 coordinate 17,256,278, forward strand.
TAGTTTATTACTATTTTCTGAACGAAGGACTAAAATAAAGCCCATGTATTGTCTTTATTCTAGACAAAACCCTGTAACTTAAACATAACTTAACTAACTACTATTTAACATACAAAACAGCGAAATAAAATCACAACAGAACATCATACCCCCCCCCCCCACATTTTTATAACATCATTTATGTTTCCCCTCATGTCAATTAAAGGTGATGGTCATGAAGATGGTGATGATGATGGTGATGAAGATGGTTAAAATAATACAACATACATCCTAATCTATTGTTACCTAATACTACTGGTCTCTTTTACGGACCAGTAGTTTGTATTCAAAAGTCTACGAACACAATAATCCTATTCTAAAATAATAACAATCATTTTACAGGACCAAATCAAGCAAAAAAACATATTATATATGAGGCATTAAAACTCACCATAAAACAATTGTCTTCTCTCTAAAGAGAAGGTTTTTTTAAAAAATACAACTCCCTTCAAATTACTACATATAGTGGCCCATCAACCTTGACCTCCCATAACCGAGAAAACAAAACACCTCACTGCTACGTATGTATATCTGTTAACCACAGACTAACTTCTTTAATCTAGAACAATATTTGTTCTCCTCAACCACAATCACCACTCCACAACTGACCGTTCCATTTTCTGGAAGTCAAACTAACTCCTTACACATCATATTATTTGTAATTCCATCCCTGTAAACTACAGGTCAACTCATTTCACCTATTATTATCTCAATGTTACCTCAAAGTACCAGTGGTCAATTATTTCCCTTGGATTTATTCCAAGTATTTCTACAACTACTTATTTTTATTACCGTTAACCACGGTATCTCCAACCTTCTAACCTCTTACGTCTAACAAAACTTTGTCTCTCACCAATACAACCAACTCTACTTTTTAAGTTTCTCGTCTATCTGACGCAATTTACTATTTCATCCTCCTGCTTCAATATTTTCAACGTCTCACCAGCACTACTATAGCTATCGTGACGACAATCAAACCGGTCACCCTCCTCGGAACACTTTCTCCAACATTCATTTTACTAACCATGTTTACCTCCGCATCTTTCACTCTTCTTATTATTTCTCGGGACTCTTTCAGAACTGCAAGCCACGCCACTTACAACTGACAACGGACCTCACTTTCCTCGTTTCTCAGTATTAGGCATTCCTGCTTCTACATGTCCCTGTCAAGAATACTAAACAATGTTTTATGAAACATCATTCAGAATGTTAACTCTCATTCCGTCATTCCACTTCCATAATTTCCTTCCAACGTCAGATATTCTAACGAAAAGACATCACAATATCAACCACTCTTCACATATTCACACGGATACACAACCTCGCTCTCATCTCACGACCACTCGCATCGCGACAACCTAACGTGTCTATACTACAAAGACAATTTAGACGCTAATTCAACATTCCAGCAATCACTCAGCACAATCTAAGCGTATTGATCTCCTCCACACACATTGACACAAGATATATCAGCGCAACCATTACATTTTATCTATGTATTACACTTAAGTGACGTTATCACAGCTCTATCCTGCTTTACTCATCACGACGAACACCTGTTTGACTACAGTTATACTCACGTATGAACAACGCATAACCAGACGAATTTCTCCACAGGACTTTCACAATTCACTTCTTCCTTATTTCTACTTTACTCAATCACTCACTCCCATACGAAGGTCAGACGCTGCCTCTCGCAACTTATATCGCTTTCACAGCACTATCTACTATCTTTTCAAAACAAACTTCATTCCGCTTTCTATATTTCTCCACACAACAACTTTCTCAGACTTAATCAACTCTTCCTTCTCCACAAGTACGACGTAACTCGTATTCTTCAAGTATCAACTTCTACAGTCTTTTACTCTTAATACTCTTCGCGTTCAACTGACTATTTTACTTACAGGATACTTAATTCCTCCTCAATCTATTTCTCCTCATCAGACATTCTCGGTTCAGCTGTCATACAATACTATTCTTTCTTCTCAAACCAACAAGCAAAAGTATCTCAGACATCACGTCATAGCTCTGAGTCAAACCATTTATCTCTCACCCTCTACTACTTCTGTGCACACCATTTATACATCACTCAAAGTGATTAACTCTCTGTACCTATCCCTTCCGGACAAACTTATTTTATCTAGTTTACTCTCCCTACACCGAAATCAAAAACCAGATATCCTGTACTACGTAATCCACGTGGAATATCATTTGCCGTACTTCCTTAACCTCAACATCACTATCACCTACCCTGTACCATGCTACCCCAAAAATTCATCTGTCTATTTTGGACAGCTCATATACCTATACTCTCAAACCGGAGCCCAAAACTATTTCATTTTTCTTCTTCACCCAAGGAATTTTAACCGTTATATAGTGTGTCCAAATTAAACACTTCACTGTCTTTCAATACATTCACCCGTCTTTCGCTTATTATGTCTTCATCACTATCTGTTGTCAACCTGTTAAAGTATTCAGGTCTTAAGGTCCTAAGGTCTTCTATTTTACTTGAGTCACTTTCTGTCGTTGAATAAATTCCCGCTAACTGTCTACCACTATTCTTTTTCTTAAATGAGTTATTTCTATTTCCTTTATTTGCGTCAGTCTGTTCACTGTTTCCTGAATACCTTACGTAACGTTTATACCTTCCCATCTCGTCCTCAGATGACACACTAATAATAGTTCCTTCATCAGACTCATTATAGTTTACTGCAAACACGTCGGCCTTATTCTCATAGTCATCTTTAAAACGTCTGACTTTCTTTCTCTTTCTCGGTCTTCGTCCCTTAGCCTTCCCTACTTTATTGTCATATAATCCAGTATCTAGTTCTACATAGTCACTAACCAAAACTCTGTCCGTCTGTCCACCAGCAACTACTCCGTATGAGGGAACATCACTCTTCGATTCAGGATCTGCTCTTATTGCACTTCTCTCATTTTCTGAATCATCCGTATTAATATCTGTTTCACTATAACATTCGGCGGTAGGAATATCTTCTCCGTAACCTGAACTCTGGCAGCTAATATTCCTACACCATTTGGGAATTAGTTTCCTGTCTATAGCTGAAGAGCTTGACATGGCACTACCTCTATTTACAACCATACTATTCCTTTCCTTAATACTTTTCTTCCTTGGCTTTCTTTCGTCCTTGGTTCTCATATGTCTGTCTTTCTTACCTTCAACCTTGTCTCTCTTAGTCAAATGAGTTGGTTTTGACTGAGTTTCTATTAAGTCAGTTTGACTTCCCTTTGTTATCTTGCTGGCTGGTTGTACCTGGACCTTTTTCTCTACTGTATCTACCTGAGTCTGTGTACTATTTTCTATCGTATTACCTGCCTGCGTCTGTGTTTCTCGGTTTCTTTTCTTTACTAATACCGTCGTCTTCTTTTCCTGTTCCATACTAATGTTGGCAAGTACTTTAGGTGTCGTTGAATTCTTATCTTTGTGTTCCACTCTGTCTTTCGATCTTGACTTCAAATATTGTCTTTGTCTCTTTTCAAACCAGTCGTTACGTCTTTTTCTGGCGGTTGCACTGTGAGAGGGCCAGTCCCACGATTTCTTTGCAAGGTTTCTCTCACGCCCAGTACTATACCAGTCTGACCTTTCACTATTACGTCCGTTCTTCTTGCCGTCTCTTACCCTATAAGCATTTGGACTTGGTTCGTCATAACCAGCCGCATACATAGAATCATATCGTCTTCTGTCTTCATTAAGCACTGGCTGTCTCCTGTTATTCCCTCCTACTCTATTACAGTCTACCATAATTCTATAAGGGTCCTGTCTAGTCGTTTTGTTCTTCAACGTTTTCAGAAACCTCTCTACCTCCGTAATTGACACCTTTAATTCCCCCAACCATATACTAACACGCTGTAATTCCCCACACAAGAAATTCATATTCATTTCCTTTTTAAATATTTATCAACCTGAAACAACCTTTCTACTTCTTCTTCTGTATATTTCTTTGGTACCTGGAGAAAAAAAAACTTGTCTTGAGTTCAGCTGAAATATGTGCTGTGTTGAGTCTTCTAAGCTGAAATATTTATACAAGTAACCAATTTCATTTTTGTAATTTCTTAATTTAACGTCAAAACTTGTGCTAAGGTGTCTTGTTTCGCCATGCTGAAAAATACTGAAACAAAGCAATCAAAGAACCACACAATTTCAACTTCTTAATTTAAGGAATACACTCACTTGTTTTGGAAAACTATAGTTAGTTTCTGGGTTTGAGAACCACACAATTTCACCTTCTTTTTGTTTCCGGACTCAAGCACGTACTTTCCTCGACTTGTTCGATCACCAGGAGCCTGTTTCTGTTGAAAAATCGGTCGCGGGGTTCCGGTAGCCTGTCTCTTCTCCCAAGTAATTTCGTCACTTCTCTAGGGATGCCGGGATAATCTTCAACCCCTGGTCGGGTCCCATCTGAGATATCTAGCCTTTATTTTCACCCCGGGTGGGGCACATCGTCGATGTCTTGAGATAGCGAGAACGTAAGCGGCGATTTGAAACTAGCAAAACTCAGGCTATGGTAAGCCCCTTGGAAACGCTAAAGTCAGACAACGGCTATGGCAAGCCCCTTGATGATGTTAAAGTTCAGATAACGGCTATGGCAAGCCCCTTGAGTTGTACTATGCAAAGCGACGGCTCTACCAAGCCTCTTGAGTTGAAAATTTGTTATCTCAAGTCTCTGTAACAGCCTTACAAGATTGTGAGGAGCGGTCAAGCGTATCAGCCACCCAGGGATGGGCTCTTGAAATACAGTAAAGCTCTGTGATGAGCTGACGAGGGCTCGATTTTAATGACCAATTTATCGGGCCACAGCGACCAAAACCATCACTGGACGACGGTGATCAAGAAAATCAGTATTTCAGCCGAACTTGATATGGAGCTTCGGTCCAGGCCAATTATAGCTGTAAGTCTCATAGACGGCCATTTTCTTAGAATTTGAGAGCTGAAAAAATTTACTCAGTCCGTTAACAAGCAAGTGACCTTCAGAGCAGCCAGGTTAAAGCAACGGCAGTCCAAACTCACAGGAGGATATCAACCATAGTTCGGTCGCCCAGAGCACAATAACAAGCGAGTCCCGACTTTAACAAAAACCTCCAACAGACAGTAGCTCCGTCTAAAAACTGATTCGAGAAAACTTCTGTTCTAATACAGGCCTCAAAAGGTAGTCTGGTCTGGATCTTTTGATGGTTTATTAGTACTTCTCGTTGTGGCCGCGACGGCAAAGTCCAGTCCAGTATCCTTGGTTAAGCGGCACCATTTATTAGTCCTGTAACAGTGTACAGAGACTAACAAGACGTGTTGGTTTTATTTCAAATATCGTTTATTATCTTGATGGTGACAACATGGCTCCTTCTTCCTCTGAGCCGGGATGTAAACTCCCCTTGCCAACACAATACGTCACGATTGAGCATCTCTCACCCTTTCACTCTCGATGCTCAATCGTGCTATATCTATTTCCCACTAGATCCTAATAATACCCCAGTACTCTATTACTGTTACAAGAGATAGGGTGGAGGGAGGGAAAGAGAGAGGGAGGTGGGTATCATGACTGTGATGTGCCTCATGGGGTATGCGGAGTGGGTCGGTCTACAAGTACGAGGCTTCACTCATACTGTTCCCTATTAAATAGGGTAAGTAAGGTTGATTGTTATACTACGTATTATAAGATCATATCACTCAAATATTGTGTTATTGGGGTGTATAAGATCCGACCACTGGTGATGCACATGATGTGGGTAGGCACAGAGAAGAAAGATGGTTTGGAGAGAGAGAGAGAGAGAGAGAGAGAGAGAGGGGGGGGGGGTTGGAAAAGTGCCTGCGTCATACCACATGAGGTATGCGGAGTGGGTCGGTCTACAAATACGAGGCTTCACTCATACTGTTCCTTATGAAATGGAGTCAGTAAGGTTGATTGTTATACAACGTATTTATGGATCAAATTACAAAGTGCGGAGTGGGATACCGAACATCCCTTGAAACAAGTAAAGAGTTTCAAGTACCTAGGAAGTATAATATCATCAAATGGCAGATCAGAAGACGAGATCGAAAATAGGTGCAATAAGGCAAATCAACTCATTGGACAAATGGCACCAATACTAAAGAACAAACATGTATCAATAACTACTAAGAAAGAACTTTACAACACAATCTTCCTACCAACTCTGTGCTACCAATGCCAAACCTGGACAATGACAGAAAAAGAGAAAAGAAAAATCACAACAACAGAAATGAGGTTCCTGAGAAGAATACTCAACGTATCAAGAAGAGATAAGACCAGAAATGAAGACATCAGGACTAAAGTGGGAGTTAAAGCAGCACTCAATTTTATCAGAAAGCAGCAAGTCAAATGGTTTGGCCATGCAAGTAGGTTAGCAGTCAACAGCATACCACAACAAGCAATGATGTACAGACCAGATGGAAACAAAGGAAGAGGCCGACCACGTACACGTTGGACGGAGAGAATAGCAGAGTCCATGGGAATATCGATATATGAAGCCCATAATCGGGCACTCTCACGAAGTTTATACTTCACCTCGACACCGCAAGGTATAAGAGGAACTTGATGAGATGAGATGAGATTACAAAGTGCTTGTGTTATTGGGGCTGTATAGGATCCTACCACCAGCAATACACATAGCATAGGTAGGCACAGGGAAGTAAGATTATTTGGAGAGAGAGAGAGAGAGAGAGAGAGAGAGAGAGAGAGAGAGAGAGAGAGAGAGAGAGAGAGAGAGAGAGAGTGGGGGGGGGGGGGGGTTGGTGTAAGATTATTTTGAGAGGGAGAGAGAGAGAGAGAGAGAGAGAGAGAGAGAGAGAGAGAGAGAGAGGGGAGAGAGACATATATATCTGTGCACATACACATATGTACTAGTTTATGTGCGCATGCACGTACAACAGCATATGCATACAGTGTAGTTGCTAACTGGTGGGGGAATTGTTCGGTACGGGGGGGGGGGGGGGGGTAATGATTACATTATGGGTGTACACTATATTGAGTACGAGAGGAGTGGTTAGAGGGGTAATGCGGGATGCCACAGGAGGTAACTACTGGTTCGGTCATTTGGATTCGGGCCGAGGGAGACATGGTAGAGGATAATTTAGTAGAGAAAATGACAAGTTAAAGACATGGAGAGGGTGACACCTAGGAGGGCGTGGAAGCGAGAGAGTGGGGAGGGGAGGGGAGATGACTACGATTAGATGAAACTATGCTGGGTATTGAGGCCGTGTGGTGTTAGGCACCCCATAGAGAATATAAGCCGGTTTTCTATATTTTTGCGATGTTGAGCGCCAGAGGAGGAAGACTGGATGGCAGTGACCTGGACATCGGAAGCACCTTGATGGTTGGTGTTGTTGAAATGGGCGGAGACAGGCGTGGGGGCGTTGGTGTGGAAGTCCATCAGATGTTGGCGGAATCTGTCAGCTAGCTTGAGGCCAGTCTACCCAATATACTTCATATCACACCGTTTGCATATTATGGCATAAATAATGTTGCGACTGGCGCAGGAAAATTCTTCCTTGATGCGTAAACTGCTTTTAGGGAATAGCACGACTGAGATGTGGACCACATATGGGCAGGTCTTGCAACGAGGTCTTAGGCAAGCCTTAGTACCTAATTGTGATGGTGGAGGTGGAGATCCCTGTACTCTATTATGGACGAGTACATCTTTGAGGTTGCGGTCACGTCTGTAGGCCACTAGTGGTTTCTCTGAAAATATCGCGCTGGTAGTAGGATTAGCTTGAAGGATAGACAGATGTCGGAAGAAGATATTTTTGACTAGAATGTTGTGCGGATGGTAGGTGAGAGAGAGAGAGAGAGAGGGAGAGAGAGAGAGAGAGAGAGAGAGAGAGAGAGAGAGAGAGAGAGAGAGAGAGAGTACTGGTCGAAGATTTTTAGTTTTAGGTATAGAGGTGAGTGCCTATGCTCGGCTAATAGGTAGAGCCCGGCGGAGGGCTGATAATAGGACATGATCAGGGTAGCCACGGAGTCTGAAGAAGTCCTGGGCCCTGTGGCGAAAATCCTCATCAGAGGAACTAAGCGATGTGGACAGCTTGTTTCAAGCACCTTGGCTCCACGCCGTCTCCAAGTGTCTACAAAGTGTCTACATAAGGTAAACACCAGGATCTCTAAGGCCAACTGTATGTTCTGCAAACTGTACACCGACGTTTGGCACTAAAATGGTATCATTCTGCAAACCATATTAAAAGATACAGAGTTATTACTTTCAGTGTCGCTGTATGCTTGCGAAACATGGATTGTGTACAGACGGCTTACAAAGAAGCTCAACCACTTCCATACGGTATGTCTATGAAAGATAATGATCATTAGGTGGGAGAACATGATAACGGATACTGCTGTTCTAGACAGAGCTGGTATCTCTAATATCGATGCAATCCTGATGTAGACACAGATTTGCTGGGCAGGTCATCTTGTTTGAATGCCAGACCATCGGCTCCCAAAAATACTCTTCTTTGGTGAGAATGGCAGATACTCAAGAATGATAATGGGAAAAAAAAATAACGCTACAATGACACGCTTAAGACATCACTTAAGAACTTTGACACAAACCCTGACACACCGGAAGCCGTCACACAAGACCAGATAACCAGGCGTGCATCCATCCGAGCAGGCGCAGTGACTTGCGAGATATCCAGGAATACGGCGGCTGAACAGTGGAGATAAGCTAGAAAAGTCTGATTAATAGGACCTTTAATAGAGAATATTCTTGCCCTCACTGTCCAAGATATTATCGGACCCGCATCGGACTTACAAGACATATCCGGTCATACAAGCCATCTCCCGACCACCTACACCGGACAGCTGGACTAAAATGTTGACCTGTCGTCTTTGACTTGGAGACGTAAATTACAAGTACCTCTGAAGTCGGAGTGAGTTCGCCTGATGGCGAGGGAACTGTTAATAGGGAAAGATAATTCACTCGCAATATTTAGTCCTGCACTGCTAGAAGTAGTGTGTATGGCTTCGCTTGAGTTCAAGCGAGCGATCGCAAAAAAAAAAAAAAAAAAAATCTCCTGACCCACAAACTACCAAACTTGACCTACCTCGTGACTAAGGAAAGAAGGAATGATCTTCATCACCTGTCATGGACGAACGATCGTATTAGGAAAGCATTCGACATTTTAGTAATGACAATATTCCAGTTTGTCAGTATATATACTACTAAGCCGCTGTACGTCGGGTATGAGAGAGAGAGTGAGTGAGGGAGAGACAGACAGACAGGGGGGTGGGGGAGAAATCCGTATATGTGTGTTTTTGTAAACGAGATTGAAAGGGGAGATTTTGTTTCATTGGACAAGAGCGTCAAAGGCTATAATTCTTCGTACGACGGGAAGATTTACTTATTAATTATCTACCCTTAAATATTTTTTCATTGATCATTCACAATTTGTACAAATTAGGCGCTTTTTTGTTCCTGATCTACCCTTTTAAGTTGTCTTTCTGGTGAAAGCTTGTCTCTAACCAACACTAATTCATAATAATTATGTATGTCGCGCCAAGCTAGGACTAATGTAATCTTCTTAATCTGCTGGCACCTCAGACGACAACATTAATAACCTCAAAGGCAGGGGACAAAACCTAATCTACCAGCAGGAACCGAGTATCCTGGGTATGTGAAGTATTAGGGCCATCACATGTTTATCCTGAGAGAACGGAGAAATAGGCGACTAGTCTTTCTCTCCCATAGGGAACGGCGGGTGCAGGTATCGAACTCTTGTCGACCGCTCTCATGCCATTGTCGGTGTCCTAACCGTTACGCCATCATGCCCATTAATTCACGAAAAAGGTAGTTGCATGTCCTTTATAGGACGTTGAAATTAACCCTCAAATGCATTGGCTGTTTGTGATTTACTAGGCTATATTAGTTTAGTAGTTTGCCATTGCATTCTAAAACGGTCGACGCCTCATATTATTTACATCAACGCAAAGTGGTTTGCTCAGCCGTGGCGTATTTCGAACGCTCAACTCGGTATGTTGGGAAATTTGAAAAGTAATTTCACAAACCCTTACGTCATTCACTAACCCCTTTCAAGGACAGTGGCATTACAATTGAGGTTGTTGGCATCTCGATAGATGTAGGTTAACATAGTTTTCTCAGTTCTGCACACCATGAACACTCCTGCAACAAATATTTAGCTGTCATTTTACCAAACCCACAACTACATGTGTTAGTATCTCATATATTTAGTTTAGTCACTCACTCACTGTCACCTTGACAGACGATAGTTTGTTACATTGTGCTTCAATATAAAAAAAGGTATCATAACCTCTCCATAGCACAAAGCCTAGGCTTTCTTTTGGAGATCATGCGTTACCTATGCAGCATAAACCCTCTCTCAACTTACTTAGTCTACTCCAGAGGAAAGGTAACACCAATACATCTGGACCAAGAGAATTGCCATCCATCCATCATGTGTCATGCCGATAAGCGTGGGTGGTCATGTTCTGCCATCTCACTCGATCATCAGAGTCGTGGATCAGCTCAGTGTTCCTGTCTCGACCATGCCATATGGCCAAGCCGTCCAGGTATTTACTTCTAGGTCTTCCCCTTGGTCTCTTCCCTTCAATCTTGCCAGTCGTCACCAAGTTCTCCAAGTCATTTCTTCTCATAACATACCCAAAAATTTTTGACTGTCTACGTCTAATGTCTCTAATCAGTTTACGATCTTCATTTGTTTCTTGGAGGACTTGTTCATTGGTTTTTCTGTCTGTCCATGGTATTCTTTGCATTTTCCTCAGAAACCACATTTCCACAGCCATCAGCTGTTTTTCAGCTTGTCTGCTCATTGTCCACGCTTCACATCCATACATACGTATAGGTTCTGTTTACTCTTTTTCTGGTTGAAAAAGCTGCCATATCAGCAAAACAATTCTCTAACACCCGCCTTTATTGTATTAAACATATGGTATTTCGATGTGTTGTTTAATATGCAACCTAGGTAGAACAACAGACACCACGAGACTGGGGAAATGCCATAATATTCAAATTTGGAAAAACAAAGGCAGCAAAAGAGACTGCACGCAATACAGAGGCATTTCCCTTTTGAGTCATTAGTTAGTTAGTCTTTCCTCTTGAGCCTAAGGCGGCGCATAGGGCAAAAGTCCCGACTCTCCATGCCTGGCGGTTCGCTGCTATCTGTTGTAGATCTTGGATATTTACTTGGCCATTGAATGAGCCTTCTCTAATGATGGTTCTACGCAGGGTCTCTCTTGGTCTTCCCCGTTTTCTTTTCCCTACCGGTGACCATATGAGGGCTGGGTAGGGGAGTCTTGTCTTGTCCATTCTGAGTACATGGCCGATGTAGTTCCAACGGCGTCTTCTTATGAAATTGGATACTGTATCTTGCTTAGTCTCTTGTCTTATTTGCGAATTGGTTCTGAAGTCTGTCCAGTGGATGTTTAGAAGTCTTCTAAGACATTTGTTCTCAAAATTGTCTAATTTTTTATCTAAAGCTACCGTTGATTTCCAACTTTCACATCCATACGTTAACACTGAAATCACACAAGAGTTGAAGATTTTAAGTTTTGTGTGTTTGCTGAGTGTCTTTGACTTCCAGATGTTTGACAGTTTATTGAAGGCACTAGATGCCAGTGCGATTCTAGATGATATTTCTGTTGAGTCCCCTGTAGATGTCATTTTGCTTCCTAGGTATATGAAGCTGTTGACTTTTTCTAGAACGTAGCTGTTCAATTTGGTGTCATCTGAACTGTTGGTAAGATCAATAGTTTGAGTCAATTTGAATCAATTTTGAGTCATACTGGGAAAATGTTTTGCAAAATTCTTGAGTAAAGATTCCGAATTACTATAGAACCCCAGCTAAGCAATACACAACTTGGATTTAGGAAAAACAAAGGATGCACAGATGCCATTTTTTCTCTTAGACAATTTATAGAAAAATCAATTGAATTCAGTGAAACACTCTGCTTAGCCTTTGTCGACCAAGAAAAGGCATTTGATAGAGTAGATAAAAACAAGCTGTGGGAAATCCTTAAACAATATGGAGTGAGTACACATCTAACAAACCTATGTAGAAGTTTATACAACAACAGTGAATGCATAGTGACTGCAACTGGAGGACACTCATAACCCTTCATAATTAGATCAGGAGTACGACAAGGTTGTGTCCTGTCCCCTCTCTTGTTCATAACATATATAGACAACATATGTAAAGAAACCAGCCAAACAGAGACTGCAAGAACGCCGCATGACGAGAACATAGAAGAAGAACCATCTGCAAATCTAACCATTAGAGAACTCCTGTTTGCGGACGACCAAGCACTAATAGCAAAATCAGAAGCTGAATTACAAGACCTCATGAATAGTCTAAAAGAAATGTGTAGGGAACATAGCATAAAAGTTAGCAAAAGTAAAATAGAGGCAATGACCATAACTAAAGAAGAAGAAACAACAACAATTAACCTAAACGAACATCCCTTGAAACAAGTAAAGAGTTTCAAGTACGTAGGAAGTATAATATCATCAAATAGCAAATCAGAAGACGAAATCGAAAATAGATGCAATAAGGCAAACCAACTCATTGGACAAGTGGTATCAATACTAAAGAACAAATATGTATCAATAACTACTAAGAAAGCTTTTTACAACACAATCTTCCTACCAACTCTATGTTACCAATGCCAAACCTGGACAATGGCAGAACAAGAGAAAAGAAAAATCACAACAACAGAAATGAGATTCCTGAGAAGAATACGCAATGTATCATGAAGAGATAAGATAAGAAATGAAGAAATCAGGACTAAAGTGGGGGTTGTAGGTGGACTAGATTTTATTAGAAGGTATCAAGTCAAATGGTTTGGCCATGCAAGTAGGTTACCAACTAACAGTATACCACAACAAGTAATTATGTACAGACCAGATGGAAGCAGAGGAAGAGGTCGACCACGTAAACGATGGACCCAGGGAATAACAGAGTCCATGGGAATATAGATACATGAAGCCCATAATCGGGCACTCTCCCGCTGTTTATACTTCACCTCGACATCGCAAGGTACAAGAGGAACATGATGAGATGAGATGAGATGAGTTTCCTATGCGGTCTGAATATTGTTATTTGCTCTCTTCGGTGGAGTTGGTAATATTCATCGTCTTTCTGGTTGCCTGGATGTTCATTAATCTTATATATAAATTAGGATGTGTGTCTGTATTTATGTATCTATGTATGTCCTTTATGCGCTCGCGAACGGCCCATCCGATTGAGATGAAATTTTCTACACGCCTTCCTTTCAGTCCAGAGCTGCCAACTGTCATAGTTTTTTTTTTCTTCTTCCTCCTCCTCCCTCCTCACCCTCCCAAAATACGTACGTAAATATATGATGATGATGATGAAAGAATCCCCGAACCAAAACGCTAGGGAAAGGGAAGAAAATGACGTGACTACACAGAATCGTCACACGGCAATCATCATCATCATCAAGTGCCGTGCCGGCTGGCGTAGGCGTTCAACTCTGCTGCTGATATATATGCCTCCATGCCACGGCAATATCAATAACAATTCATCTTTTTATGTGTAAGGAAGTTATCTACAGTCGTGTAGAAGGGAAGAACAATCAATGGAAGGACCGAAATCACAGAACCTAGACGAGTATGAATTCGGAATGGCGAACTCCCTCCTCCTCTCTTCTCCTCCTGCCTCTACCTCCTCCCCTCCTCCTGCCTCTACCTCCTCCCCTCCTCCTGCCTCTACCTCCTCCCCTCATCCTCCCTCTACCTCCTCCCTCCACCTCTTCCTCCTCCCTCTACCTCCTCCCTCTCCCTCCTCCCTCCTCCTTCTCCCTCTTCCCTCTTCCTCTCCCCTCCTCCTCCATCCTCCTCCCTCCTACTCCCTCCGCCTCCTCCCTCCTCCTCCCTCTACCTCCTCCCTCCTCCTCCCTCTACCTCCTCCCTCCACCCTCCTCCTCTTCCTCCTCCCTCTACCTCCTCCCCCTCCTCCCTCTCACTCCTCCTTCTCCCCCTCCCTTCTCCCTCCTCCTCCCTCTCCTCCTCCCTTCTCCTCATCCCTCCTACTCCCTTCTCCTCCTCCCTCCTCCTCCTCCTCTCTCCTCCTCCCTCCTCCCTTTTCCTTCCTCTACCTCCTCCCTCCTCCTCCCTCCTCCTCCTTCCTCCACATCCCTCTTCCTCCTCCTCCCTCCTCATCATTCCTCCTCTTCCTCCTCCTTCTCCTCCTCCTTCTACCTCTTCCTCCCTCCTCCTCTCTCCTCCTCCTCCCTCTCCCTCCTCCTCCTCCCCCATCTGCGTTCTCCTCCTCCCTCCTCCCTCCTCCTCCTTCTCCTCCTCCTCCCCCTCCATCCTCCCCCTCCTCCTCCTTCACCCTCCTCCCTCCTCCTCCTCCTTCACCCTCCTCCCTCCTCCTCCCTCCTCCTCCCTCCTCCCTCCTCCTCCCTCCTCCTCCCTCCTCCTCCCTCCTCCTCCCTCTTCCTCCTCCCTCCTCCTTCTCCCCTTTCCCCCCTCCTTCTCTTAATCCCTCCTCCTCCCTCCTATTCCTCCCTACTCCTCCTCCTCCCTCTCTCTCCTCCTCCTCCCTCCTCCTCCCTTTCCGTCCTCCTCCCTTCCTCTCCTCCTCCTCTCCTCCTCTCCTCCCTCCTCCTCCTCCTCCTCCTCTCCTCGCTCCTCCCTCCTCCTGCTCCTCCTCTCCTCCTCTCTCCTCCCTCCTCCTCCTCTCCTCCCTCTTCTGCCTCCCTCCGCCTACCTCTCCTCCTCCTCTCTCCTCCTCCTCCTCCTCCCTCTCCTCCTCCTCCTCCTCCTCCTCCTCCTGCGTTCTCCTTCTCCCTCTTCCTCCTCCCTCCTCCTCCCCCTCCTACTGCACCCTACTCCTCCTCCTCCTCTTCCTAATCCCTCCTCCTCCCTCCTATTCCTCCCTATTCCTCCTGTCTCCTGTCTCCTCCTCCCTCCTCCTCCCTCCTCCTCCCTCCTCTTCCCTCCTCCACCTCCCTCTTCCTCCTCCCTCCTCCATTTACCCAAGACAGACAGACAGACAGATAGTCGGGAACGGGATCTTATATGACTACTTATATGATTTAAATGAGATGCTCTCCACCATGGGCTGGGCCGGGTCAAACAGACAGACAGACAGATAGATAGACAGACAGACAGGCAGACAGACAGTCGGGAACGGGAACTTATATGACTACTTATATGAATTAAATGAGATGCTCCCCACCAGGAGTTGGGCGATGCCGGGCCGGGTCAGACAGACAGACAGACAGACAGACAGATAGACAAACAGATAGACAGACAGATAGTCGGGAACGGGAACTTATATGACTACTTATATGAATTAAATGAGATGCTCCCCACCAGGGACTGGGCGAAGCCGGGCCGGGTCAGCTAGTCTTCTTATATATAAAAGGCAATCTCCGTCCGTATGTCCTTTATGCGTTCGCGAACGGCCCATCCGATTGAGATGAAACTTTCTACACGTCTTCCTTTCATACCAGGGCAGCCAACTGTGATATTTTTTTAGTGTGAAATCGGCTGCTTACTGAATATTATTTAATTTTCCATTTTTCATTATAATTTTTATACAGCAAGGGGACTTAACTCTGTAAAAGTTATTTCGAGGGGCATTAACTTTTAATAACTTTTCTGTATAACTTATAGTCATATTGTTGCATCGTTTTCAAAGATTTATAAACTCTGTGTCTATAGTTATGTACCGGCATATGAGTTATAATAAATAATGATTCAATCTTTAAGGCATTTTCAAAGTTTTCATAAAAATAATGCACAATGCATAACATTGTAACTAATCTTTTTATGCTTAAGAAGTTACTGTAGTCATGCAGGTGATTAGAAAGAGTTTTCATTAAAATAATGGATGGTGTGTGGAAGGGACATTCTTTTAAGTTACTTTTTTTGTTGTATGAATTTAATGAGACGCTACCCGCCTGGAGCTGGGCAAAGCCACGCCGGGTCAGATAGATAGACAGACCCACCTTTTCGCTGCAGTTGTCTACAGGCATATGCGTTAAAATCCTCCTCCTCCTCTCACCCCTCCTCCTCCTCCTCCTACCCTCTTCCCCCTCCCCTCCTCCCTCTCCCTCCGTCCTCCTCCCTCTTTCTCCGTCCTCCTCCTTCCATCTCCTCCTCCCTCTCTCCTCCTACCATCCTCACCCTCCTCCCTCCTCCTAATCACTCCTCTTCCTTCCTCCTCCTTCTCCTCCTCTCTCCTCCCACCTTCTAATTCTACGTCCTCCCCCTCATCCCTCCTCCTCCCTCCTCCCCTTCTCCTCCCTCCTCCTCCCTCCTCCTCCCTCTCTCCTCCCATCCTCCACATCCCTCTCCTCCTCCCTTCTCCTCCTCCCTCCTCTCTCCTCTCTCCTCCTCCCTCCTCCTCCCTCCTCCTCCCTCCACATCCCTCCTCCTCCTCCCTCTTCCTCCCTCCTCCTCCTCCTCCCTTCTCCTCCCTCTCTCCTCCTACTCCCTCCACCTCCCTCCTCCTCCTCCTACGTCCTCCCCCTCATCCCTCCTCCTCCCCTCCTCCTCTCTCCACCTCCCTCCTCCTCCTCCCTCTTCCTCCTCCTCCCTCCTCATCCTTCCCCTCCTTCTCCTCCCTCTTCCTCCTCCCTCTTCCTCCCTCCTCCTCCTCCCTCCTCCTCCCTCCTCCTCCTCCCTCCTCCTCCTCCCCCTGCGTTCTTCTCCTCCCTCCTTCTCCCTCCTCTTCCTTCTCCTTCCTCCTCCCTCTTCCTCCCCCTCCCTCTTTCTCCTACCCTCCTCCTCCTCCTCTCTCCTCCTGCCTCCTCCTCCTGCCTCCTCCTCCTGCCTCCTCATCCTTCCTCCTCCTTCCTCCTCCCTTCTCCTACCTCCTCCTCCTCTCTCTCCTCCTCCTAATCCCTCCTCCTCCCTCCTATTCCTCCCTACTCTCCTCCCTCCTCCTTCCTCCTCCTCTCCTCCTCCCTTCTCCTACCTCCTCCTCCTCTCTCCTCCTCCTAATCCCTCCTCCTCCCTCCTATCCTCCCTACTCCTCCTCCTTCCTTCCTCGTCCCTCCTTCCTCTCCTCCTCCTCTCTCTCCGCCTATCTCTTCCTCCCTCCTACTCCTCCCCTCCTCCACCTCCCTCTTCCTCCTCCCAGCTCCTACTCCTCCTTTTCCTTCTTCTGCTGATGCTGCTGCCGCCGCTCCATTTACCCAAGTTAATTGTTGGGGAAGATGTAAAGATCTTTCAAGTGCTCTTTCTAATGCTTTTTGTAAGTTGGTCTTCGTTTATCTAAGGTTGTTCTAATCGCAGACCAATAAATGATTAGACAGACAGGCAGACAGACAGACAGACAGACAGAGAGGGAGGGAGGGACAGACAGACAGACAGACAGACAGACAGACAGACAGACAGACAGACAGACAGACAGACAGACAGACAGACAGACAGACAGTCGGGAACGGGAACTTATATGACTACTTATATGAATTAAATGAGATGCTCGCCATCAGGGGCTGGGCGAAGCCCGGTCGGTTCAGACAGACAGACAGACAGACATATAGACAGACAGACAGACAGATAGATAGTCGGGAACGGGAACGGGAGCTTTTATGACTACTTATATGAATTAAATGAGATGCTCCACACCAGGAGTTGGGCGATGCCGGGCCGGGTCAGACAGACAGATAGACAGACAGACAGACAGACAGACAGACAGTCGGTAACGGGAACGAGAACTTATATGACTACTTATATGAATTAAATGAGATGCTCCCCACCAGGGACTGGGCGAAGCCGGGCCGGGTCAGCTAGTTGCTTTATATAAAGCATTGTGCTGTTTTGTCACATGTTTTATCAAACTTCTGGCTGAGTACATATTTCATTTTAATCATTTCTTTCGATGGATCTGGCCGTCACCCAGTACTCCGAGGAAAGACCAGATGTGACACATAATCAGACTATAACTGGTACCAGTAGTACTGGGGCTCTTTGCTTGTGGTTGAAAATGAGGACGAGGGAATCTCCGTGGCGAAGTAGTTACGCCGCCTGCCTAGCTCCGAGAAAGTTTTTGGTTCGACATCGGGCCACGTCGTTCGGTTCTTGAGTGCATTTTCCCCCGGAGACTTCTGGGGATCGTCGTTGGAGCTTTGGAGTTCATTGGAGACCGAACCATATGGGATAACAACTGCTGCGATGAAGTCGAGCATCTTGCCTTTTAAACACTTTCAGATGAGGATGGGCCATTTAAGGGAATGTTCCGAGTTCTGTTTTGCTGGTTCTTGACTCAGCTCAACTTGGGTGTTGGCTTTCACTATCCGTAGTCTATCTGCAAGGCAGGAATTCTTTGTGTCTCTTTTTTTTCTGATCCATATCCCTTGGCTGTCCAATTGTGTGACCATGCTAGTATCTATGCTACCACCTGCATACGCTGTTGCCACAGCAGTCATCTACTCACTAGAAGTGTTTGTGTCGCCACATTACACTATCTGTTGAGTTTTAGCCATCAACACCAGGTGTGTTGTGACTCGCCGTGTTCTGACTCCATAGACCGTATATTAATCTATAGTTCATTGGTTATTTATTGGCCTTCACGTGATCTACTCCTCAAACTAGATTTGTGTAAAATTGATTACACATCAGTCAACAACTGCTACTATAAATAACGTGACTTTTATTAGGTCAGTTTCACCAATGCCTACAAACCGTTCATCTCCAATTGAACATTGAGCACATTAGCATGTAGACAATAGTTCAAACTGACTTCGTGGCGAAGTGGTCAAGCCGTTTAACCCGGGCTCCGAAGGTTGTGGGTTCGATTCCGGGCCGCGTCCTTCGGTTCACGAGTTAAATTTTTCGGAGACTTCTGTGGGTCGTCGCTAGAGCTACGGAGTTCGTGCTTTGTGCTACGCTTTCCGCGCTGCGGAAAGAGACCGAGCCATATGGGATAAAATCCGGTGCAATGAAGTCGACCCTGTCGACTTTTAAGCGACTTTTATTTCTCTCTCTCTCTCTGTCACCGCTCTTCAGTCCCCGAGAGTCCTAGTGCTCGTCCCCTCTCCCCCAAGGAGTTTGATTCGTCCTCTCTCTCTCTCTCTCTCTCTCTCTCTCTCTCTCTCTCTCTCTCTCTCTAAGGCAGTCTCGAGCCGTCTCTCTCTTCTTCTTCAAAGCAGTCTCAGAGAGTCCGCTGTCTTTCCTCTCCAAATCAGTCTCTACTTTTTTTTCCGGAGCAGTCCTTGAGAGTCTCCCGTCTCCTCTCTCCAAAGCCGTTCTATTAATTTCGCCCATTGCTACTTTTAAATACCCTTCCATCCTTGAGTATTATCGTCATACTTTCACCGTTACTCTTGTTAAACAATTACATTCATAAGCCTGAGTGACCTCAAGTCTACCTTAGGCGTTTCAAGGCCATACACAACACGAAACAAACAACCTTTCTCACCCAACTCCTTGCAATGAAAAATCCCGATTAGTTTATATGTTCTGTCCTAGTTGTACTACAAACTCACTGACCATCTCGATCTTTTTAAAAGCGTCCGTAAACGCGGCCGTACCACGTTTGTCCTTTCCTTAACCTAACTTGTTAGGCAGGGGTAAGTTGACCTCAGTACTTCACCCCGCCCTACCGAGCCTAATCTGTTACAGCTCGCCACCTTTTCCTCCTGAGACTTTACATAGTAAAGTCTTAAACTGAAAAACCACAATCACACACCGCTATAACAGTCAACCAGCTCTCCACAATGAATCGCCACCAGTGATTCGTAATCTTAACCCATGACTTCCCTTGCTGAAGCCCTGAGTCAAATTATAACAAAATATAACATGCAAGCCAACTCAATTACAAAAACCCATGAAATCCCCAAACAATAGTGAAATAACGCAATATAGCAATTCAATGTTTAAGTCTTCAAAACACATGTCAACTATAATACCTCATTCATTACAACAGTTATCTTGTTCTTCATTATGAATCACTACCCGTGATTTCCTTGGACTGCCAGAGTAACTAACAACAATTGCCTGAAAGAGGCTAATGAAACTAGAACCACTATATACAACAGTAAGAAAGAGGCAAACAGCTTTCTTTGGTCATGTGATGAGAAGAGAGGCATTGGAGAACATCGTGACAACTGGAAAGATCGAGGGGAAGAGAGGCAGAGGCAGACCAAGGGACATGATACTGGATGGATTGAGACGGTGGCATGGAGCAATTTCATTAGCAGAGTTGATCCAGAACACCAAAGACCGAGATCTGTGGAGAACCATGAACGCCTACGCCAGCCGGCAGGGCACTTGATGATGACTGTGATTTGTACACTCCAATGAGTCTCTGTGGCGGAGTGGTCAAGCCGTCTGCCTCGCGCTACGAAGGTTGTGGGTTCGATTCCGGGCCGCATCTCTTGGTTCACGGGTGAATTTTTCTCGGAGACTGCTGGGGGTCGTCGCTGGAGCTACGTAGTTCGTGCTCCATTTATTTGCACATCACATGTCATCACATGACAGGGTAACTTTTGGAACATCTCAACGTGTCCCAAGATGCAATGTACACATCCTGTAAAAGCAACATTTTCTTAGACAACTGTCTGTTGAGGTGAGTCAAGTTGAGCTAAGAACTGACATCACCGCAATCAGGACATTCCCATACGCGCTTCGTCCCCTCGTTCAATAGCCAGCGAAGAGTCACACTTCTAATCGTTACCTTAGTACGAACCCCAATATTCCCCTTGTGTATAACATCCACAATTCACCTGAACAAAAAAAAAATTCTCAGAAGAAGACATTTCTCAGAAGGAAAAACATACATCAACACAATTGTTAAAATACAATGGTTTGGGGAGGACATCTTCACCCATCCCAGTTTCATAGGTACATCAATGATTAAATTGTAACAACCTATTTACACGTTGGAAAAATGCGTCACTCTCAGCTTTGTTATGGGTCGTTTTCCCCCTCGTTCCGCACGCTACCGAACCACTAATACTTCGCCAAGCCACCGTCTGTGAAAGAAAAAAAAACAACAACAACAAACTCTCCAATGTGCGATGATTAATATTTTACTACAGTTCTGACAAGGTTAACTCCACGTTTTCTACCTTCTCACCAAATTTCTGGTTTTTTCTAACTCTGCTACTTCAACTGTCTACTGTAATTTACTGCCAATATAGTACCTTGCTGTGTGTGGCAGGGGGAGGGGGGGGGGGAGTCTTTGAGTCTGAGGAATAAGGCCGACTGACTAGTGCAGTCGCTGCGAACTGTGCAGGTTAGGGTTTTCTTTTTGCCCCCGACAGAAACAAAATCCCACACCTTACCGAGGATTCGAATCCGGGTCTCCCGAAGGAGAATCCAGCGTTCTAGCCACTCAGCCAGCCGCTCCTCCTGCTAGTTCAAATACAGCACAATTAGATGTTCAGACGAGTTATTTCTCCTTTTTCCTACCACACAACCACAAATAAACATTTGGGTAAAAAAAAAAAACGGGTCACAGAACACGGTCGAGTTTTTCTGTACTCCCACCCTTGCATCCAATTTTTGTAAATGATCCTCACCATTAGTAGTGAAATACATGCAGCACGTGGACCTCAAGAAAGGTGTTTACCAATGGTACTCTGGGTATAACTGAAAAGCGCGGAGACCAGGCGTTTATTCATGTCACAGCCGTTTCATTTGAACAACGTACTTATTTAAAACAGGTACTATGTTTTGTGCGTCCGTGTATGACCGGTGTTTGTGTGAGTGTTTATGTGTGTTTATGTGTGTCTTTGTGTATGTTTGTTTGTGTGTGTGTAACAAGCTATGGGGAGGGTCCCATAATGTCCCGTCACAATATTTCAAACTTATTCTTTTGCTCTGGCTGGGGATAGGTCTTTGCTGCCACCCTCATCCGTTCCCCGGACTTACTGTCACTCTCTCTTTCGACCTCAGGGTTATTTCCTGCAGTGTATTTCTGGCTGACCCAAACGTAACATGACGATCGTCTCAGTCACTATAATTAGAATTTAATACCGTAATAAAGACAACACAGAAGAACACCAAGACAGATAAACCTATAAACGTCTAGAAAAACAAAAACTGATGAGATAACTCTAGTCCAGATATGAAGCCAGAACTCTGAAGTTCATAGATCACAAAGCTCTAAATTGTCCTGTTATTTCACAACTGCCTCACCGGGCAAAGTTTCCAGTCTCTCTATCCAGCGTCGGTTGTTCGAACAACAGCTTCCAAGTTTCAGAGGCCAACACGATATAGTCAATCATCTGGTCTGGGAAAATGCCATGGGATCACTTGGCACAATTTAGGTTGGGAACCAAAGTCCTGAGACCAGATTGTGTATAGGGAATGAGTCAGAGTCTTTCGCTGTCCCGGACAAAGATGGGAATTGGCGTAGGTCCAAACAGCATCATCAGCAAACACTCGACCTTAAGTCGATGAGAAGACTTGAGTTGTGGTTGTGTCACTCATTTAATTTTTGTAATGCTTCTCCATTAACATTAGAAACAATATACCTGATATGTCCACTGACTTGCCCTGGCTTCATCAGGTGCTTATAACTTTGGGCATAGAAGCCCTGTCGAGTCTTTCAACACACTTTACGTTAAACACTCGACCTTAAGTCGATGAGAAGACTTCAAAAGAAGGACCCTGTAGATGACAAAATTCTAGTGAGGGATCAAGCTGACTCATGCACCACAATCCTGAGGTCCAATTGGGCCTCAGTCATTACATTAGTTATGCATTTCGGCTTACCAAGACCAGTATATAAGTGGCTTGCTTGAATGAGTCTGACATGTCAGGTAGCCCCTGGATTGGCTACGTCCTGGCTTGAGTAGACCTCCAACTTGTAGACGTCCTGTCGGCTACCCTATGCAACCTTTTGCATACAAGACTCACTCTCCACACTCATACCCTGCCTTTATTATTATTGGGCACATTCGTTTCCCGGCTTCTCTCTCCCTTGCAAACCATGCCTTTCTCACGACAAAGATCTTGTGGTGTGGTTAGTAATCTGTGTGTTTCTCCCCCTTAACTAATATTATAGTAGTGGGGTTGTATGGCACGCAGTGTAGTTCCCCATTCCCAGCAAGAATAGGAAAGAAGATACTGCCCCTTCCGGCCGCTGCTCTTGTCTGAGCTGTCGCCGCAATGTACCGGCAGTGCCTCACATAACACATAGATTCAGAGGAATGCCTGCTCTCTCAATGAGATAAAGAAGTTTATTTATATTCCCCACATCATCCTATCGACTAAAAGACGAAAGAGATAGCACCATGGATAGCCTCTTCCGGCTCAAGAAGATAGATCATAGATTGGTGGACCCCATCCCCAAGGAGCCCTTCCCTCCTTCCGGCACCCCGTAGCTATCAAATGTGTTTATATTTAAATGAGAGATGCTACTAAGTAAAGGTAAGCCGTAGGAAGAAAGATAGCACTCGTCTATCGGCTGCCAAGAACAAGCGATATCATTTGGGAAATATTTATTGTTCAGATTTGTTCCCTTGCCATGCCAAGATCAAGACGCTTAGCCAGATTGGCTAACGGTCACCCCCTCCCAATATGGCAAGACTGCCATTTCGCCATATCATCTCAGTAGTTAAGTCAATAGAGATTTATAAGTGCAAAACTAATTACCACCTAAGATTACCTTTCATAGCCCATCAGTATTCTGCCTTTAGAATGTCGCAATCTTTAACTTGACATCTTGACATTATTCAGTGGGTAACGATCAGTAGAAACGGACATGAATTGCCCCAGAAGCCGCACCAGTGCACATTTGGCGCAAACCGCTCCATCGGGTCTACCCGAAAGGAAAGACATATACCCAATCGCTCCATGAAAAGATTGTGTTACGAAAGTAACCCAAAGAACTATCTTCCATGGTGATTGAGCGAACAAGAGAACTGAGAGCTCCCGAAAGCTGTTTCCCCCTGTTTACCCAAAATAAAAGAAGGCATGAGGACATGAGCCATTGATGTTTCGCCACAGTGTGCTTCTTTGTGTGTAACTATCTATTTTAATAGAGTCGGCCAACCGCCTCCTGTAATACAAATGAGGCACTTCCAAGACGAGAAATCAAAAATTGCATGTCAAATATGTCCAAGTCGACGCTCAGAGGAAAGGCGAGACGGACATATAATCAGATTGCTACTGGAAATATTAGAGTTGGAACTCTTCGCTGGCTGCTGAGGATGGAGACGGAGCGCTTATGGGAATGTCCCGAATGCTGTGATGTCGGTTCCTAGATAAATCAATTATTTAATCAATCAATATGTTCAAGTCTTTTAGATACTGTACAAAAGATAACATTTCCGTTGTGGTTTTCCTTCTACTTAATTAAGCGCTCAAGCATTACTAATTTCAACGATACTAGATGGAATCATAACTTCCCACAATGACCAAGCGTCTTATTTTATCGCTGGCGTGTCGGCTTCTGTGTCGTATCTATCTTGTAGTCAACATACGACACGCTCATCTCTAATTCCAGACTCGGGCATGCTTTGTTTTTCAACCCCAACCCTAAGCCGTATAATCACTATAACTGTTACACTGTTATAAATTTCTACCCTTGTTATTGATAAGACTTTTCTAAGAAAATGTCTTGGAACAAAACCTATATTTCTGCGTAACTATACCACACTCAACCCCAAAATAACTTCCAAATACTTAATAATTACCAAAAAAACTTTAGAAATCTAACTATGTATTCCATTCGAGATTTAAACATATATCATTGAACTTATTATAACTCTACATTAAAAATTCTCATAATTAAACCAGTCATTTGACTCTGCCGACCCTGGCATCACTGTTACCCGCTTTAGTCGTCCACAGCATATCTTGCGAAATCCGAAATTGCTTATGGGTGGCACTAGCTATCCGCTGCCACCCACAACATTACTCTAATTATAACTAACAACTTATACTCGGAAACGTCCCCCATTGCTCATGGTAGCCACAGCAATCTGCCTGTGACTACACCTATACATGATCATAACCCATTAATACTTCTTCTTCGTCGTCATTTCCCTATGGTCATTTCCCAGCGATCCGCTCATGACCTCGTGAATATTCAATTATTCCACCTTATTACTTGCATCATCATCATCATATGTCACAATACACCATGACATTCATGCAGTGACACACAAACAAAAAAAAAACCACAAAGAAAGAAAGAATGAAAGAAAGAAAGAAAGAAAGAAGGAAAGAAAGGAAAGAAAGGAAAGAAAGGAAAAATAGAATGTAATGTAATGTAATAATGTAATGTAATGTAAGCATTTATGTTCACAGAACCACACAATGGCTACAAGTAGTAAATGCTTAATGAATGTACAAGATGAAACAAGTAACGTTGTGACAGACGACACTAAGAAACAAGACCAAGCAGAGTGTGAGACAAAAATCGACCCGGCAGCCAGGAAGAGATTAGCCAGGGAACATTTCACACAACAGCTTGCGGTGCTGAAATTAGAACTACCTAACTTGCGTGACGACGACAAAGCATCGCAGGCTGACATAGTCATGGAAGCTACAAACCAGATCAGAAGTCTGAACCGACAAATCGAGGTTCTCAGGAGAATGTAAATACTTGGACTTTCAAATTTGTAAGTACCCTAGCCACGCTGCTTTTGTTATTCTACATTGTCTGCTAGTTTGCTCCCGTGATCTCGTTATTGTGTCATAGTTACTACTCTGACTTTTTTTGTGTGTTAATTCGCATATTCTTTACAGGACATTGCTATCAACACCAGCATCTTTAAGATGATTGTTGATTTCTTCGCAAGATTACGATCAGTAGTTTGCCATTGCTTTCTGAACGACCGGTCGTTCAGAAAGCAATGGCAAACTACTGAGCGTAATCTTGCCATCAAATCAACAATCATCTTAAAGATGCTGGTGTTGATAGCGATGTCCTGTAAAGAATATGTAAAGAATTTTGTTTCCAAGACAAGATACTGTTGTTACCCCTACGGGGTATGTGAGCCGTGCGTTCAGAAAGCAATGGCAAACTACTGAGCGTAATCTTGCCATCAAATCAACAATCATCTTAAAGATGCTGGTGTTGATAGCGATGTCCTGTAAAGAATATGTAAAGAATTTTGTTTCCAAGACAAGATACTGTTGTTACCCCTACGGGGTATGTGAGCCGTGCGTTCAGAAAGCAATGGCAAACTACTTAGCGTAATCTTGCCATCAAATCAACAATCATCTTAAAGATGCTGGTGTTGATAGCGATGTCCTGTAAAGAATTTTGTTTCCAAGACAAGATACTGTTGTTACCCCTACGGGGTATGTGAGCCGGTCGTTCAAAAAGCAATGGCAAACTACTGAGCGTAATCTTGCCATCAAATCAACAATCATCTTAAAGATGCTGGTGTTGATAGCGATGTCCTGTAAAGAATATGTAAAGAATTTTGTTTCCAAGACAAGATACTGTTGTTACCCCTATGGGGTATGTGAGCCGTGCGTTCAGAAAGCAATGGCAAACTACTGAGCGTAATCTTGCCATCAAATCAACAATCATCTTAAAGATGCTGGTGTTGATAGCGATGTCCTGTAAAGAATATGTAAAGAATTTTGTTTCCAAGACAAGATACTGTTGTTACCCCTACGGGGTATGTGAGCCGTGCGTTCAGAAAGCAATGGCAAACTACTGAGCGTAATCTTGCCATCAAATCAACAATCATCTTAAAGATGCTGGTGTTGATAGCGATGTCCTGTAAAGAATATGTAAAGAATTTTGTTTCCAAGACAAGATACTGTTGTTACCGCTACGGGGTATGTGAGCCGTGCGTTCAGAAAGCAATGGCAAACTACTGAGAGTAATCTTGCCATCAAATCAACAATCATCTTAAAGATGCTGGTGTTGATAGCGATGTCCTGTAAAGAATATGTAAAGAATTTTGTTTCCAAGACAAGATACTGTTGTTACCCCTACGGGGTATGTGAGCCGTGCGTTCAGAAAGCAATGGCAAACTACTGAGCGTAATCTTGCCATCAAATCAACAATCATCTTAAAGATGCTGGTGTTGATAGCGATGTCCTGTAAAGAATATGTAAAGAATTTTGTTTCCAAGACAAGATACTGTTGTTACCCCTACGGGGTATGTGAGCCGTGCGTTCAGAAAGCAATGGCAAACTACTGAGCGTAATCTTGCCATCAAATCAACAATCATCTTAAAGATGCTGGTGTTGATAGCGATGTCCTGTAAAGAATATGTAAAGAATTTTGTTTCCAAGACAAGATACTGTTGTTACCCCTACGGGGTATGTGAGCCGTACGTTCAGAAAGCAATGGCAAACTACTGAGCGTAATCTTGCCATCAAATCAACAATCATCTTAAAGATGCTGGTGTTGATAGCGATGTCCTGTAAAGAATATGTAAAGAATTTTGTTTCCAAGACAAGATACTGTTGTTACCCCTACAGGGTATGTGAGCCGTGCGTTCAGAAAGCAATGGCAAACTACTGAGCGTAATCTTGCCATCAAATCAACAATCATCTTAAAGATGCTGGTGTTGATAGCGATGTCCTGTAAAGAATATGTAAAGAATTTTGTTTCCAAGACAAGATACTGTTGTTACCCCTACGGGGTATGTGAGCCGTGCGTTCAGAAAGCAATGGCAAACTACTGAGCGTAATCTTGCCATCAAATCAACAATCATCTTAAAGATGCTGGTGTTGATAGCGATGTCCTGTAAAGAATATGTAAAGAATTTTGTTTCCAAGACAAGATACTGTTGTTACCCCTACGGGGTATGTGAGCCGTGCGTTCAGAAAGCAATGGCAAACTACTGAGCGTAATCTTGCCATCAAATCAACAATCATCTTAAAGATGCTGGTGTTGATAGCGATGTCCTGTAAAGAATATGTAAAGAATTTTGTTTCCAAGACAAGATACTGTTGTTACCCCTACGGGGTATGTGAGCCGTGCGTTCAGAAAGCAATGGCAAACTACTGAGCGTAATCTTGCCATCAAATCAACAATCATCTTAAAGATGCTGGTGTTAATAGCGATGTCCTGTAAAGAATTTTGTTTCCAAGACAAGATACTGTTGTTACCCCTACGGGGTATGTGAGCCGTGCGTTCAGAAAGCAATGGCAAACTACTGAGCGTAATCTTGCCATCAAATCAACAATCATCTTAAAGATGCTGGTGTTGATAGCGATGTCCTGTAAAGAATATGTAAAGAATTTTGTTTCCAAGACAAGATACTGTTGTTACCCCTACGGGGTATGTGAGCCGTGCGTTCAGAAAGCAATGGCAAACTACTGAGCGTAATCTTGCCATCAAATCAACAATCATCTTAAAGATGCTGGTGTTGATAGCGATGTCCTGTAAAGAATATGTAAAGAATTTTGTTTCCAAGACAAGATACTGTTGTTACCCCTACGGGGTATGTGAGCCGTGCCTTCAGAAAGCAATGGCAAACTACTGAGCGTAATCTTGCCATCAAATCAACAATCATCTTAAAGATGCTGGTGTTGATAGCGATGTCCTGTAAAGAATTTTGTTTCCAAGACAAGATACTGTTGTTACCCCTACGGGGTATGTGAGCCGGTCGTTCAAAAAGCAATGGCAAACTACTGAGCGTAATCTTGCCATCAAATCAACAATCATCTTAAAGATGCTGGTGTTGATAGCGATGTCCTGTAAAGAATATGTAAAGAATTTTGTTTCCAAGACAAGATACTGTTGTTACCCCTACGGGGTATGTGAGCCGTGCGTTCAGAAAGCAATGGCAAACTACTGAGCGTAATCTTGCCATCAAATCAACAATCATCTTAAAGATGCTGGTGTTGATAGCGATGTCCTGTAAAGAATTTTGTTTCCAAGACAAGATACTGTTGTTACCCCTACGGGGTATGTGAGCCGGTCGTTCAGAAAGCAATGGCAAACTACTGAGCGTAATCTTGCCATCAAATCAACAATCATCTTAAAGATGCTGGTGTTGATAGCGATGTCCTGTAAAGAATATGTAAAGAATTTTGTTTCCAAGACAAGATACTGTTGTTACCCCTACGGGGTATGTGAGCCGTGCGTTCAGAAAGCAATGGCAAACTACTGAGCGTAATCTTGCCATCAAATCAACAATCATCTTAAAGATGCTGGTGTTGATAGCGATGTCCTGTAAAGAATATGTAAAGAAATTTGTTTCCAAGACAAGATACTGTTGTTACCCCTACGGGGTATGTGAGCCGTGTGTTCAGAAAGCAATGGCAAACTACTGAGCGTAATCTTGCCATCAAATCAACAATCATCTTAAAGATGCTGGTGTTGATAGCGATGTCCTGTAAAGAATATGTAAAGAATTTTGTTTCCAAGACAAGATACTGTTGTTACCCCTACGGGGTATGTGAGCCGTGCGTTCAGAAAGCAATGGCAAACTACTGAGCGTAATCTTGCCATCAAATCAACAATCATCTTAAAGATGCTGGTGTTGATAGCGATGTCCTGTAAAGAATTTTGTTTCCAAGACAAGATACTGTTGTTACCCCTACGGGGTATGTGAGCCGTGCGTTCAGAAAGCAATGGCAAACTACTGAGCGTAATCTTGCCATCAAATCAACAATCATCTTAAAGATGCTGGTGTTGATAGCGATGTCCTGTAAAGAATTTTGTTTCCAAGACAAGATACTGTTGTTACCTCTACGGGGTATGTGAGCCGGTCGTTCAGAAAGCAATGGCAAACTACTGAGCGTAATCTTGCCAACAAATCAACAATCATCTTAAAGATGCTGGTGTTGATAGCGATGTCCTGTAAAGAATATGTAAAGAATTTTGTTTCCAAGACAAGATACTGTTACCCCTACAGGGTATGTGAGCCGGTCGTTCAGAAAGCAATGGCAAACTACTGAGCGTAATCTTGCCAACAAATCAACAATCATCTTAAAGATGCTGGTGTTGATAGCGATGTCCTGTAAAGAATTTTGTTTCCAAGACAAGATACTGTTACCCCTACAGGGTATGTGAGCCGGTCGTTCAGAAAGCAATGGCAAACTACTCAGCGTAATGTTGCAAAGAAATCAGCAATCATCTTATCGAGAAAAGCCAGTGGCCATAACTTGTCACAAGAAAAGTAATTGTAATAATTTAATATATGTGTCCTTTATTTCCCGCAGGTCATGAAGTGTGATAGCTGTCTTCTGTGAAGCTTCCTTAAGACGGGATGATTTGATTCCCAGCACAGAAGTTATTTAATTGTTATTAATTATTTCTAGTTCTGTTAGAATCCTCTCAATAAATGTTTTGAATTAATCATTATTATGTTGACTGTCTGTATTGTATGTTAATTATGAGTCGTGTTTCCCACCATGGCCAGGTATTCATTCATCTTATAGGTGTGCTGCTCCTCGACTCTTGACTCGAACGGAACAGTCAGGTCGATTAGTACTAACTGTTGAGTCGACGGAAATAACAGATGTTAGTATTTGTAGAGCATTGAGCGTAGTGGTTAGTGAGTCAACTTTAAAAAAATGTTTCAGCTGCTGTTTATGTACTAGGCAGTGTTACGTTCAGTAGTTTGCCATTGCTTTCTGAACCATGTTCTCCAGGCAGTGATAATAATGTCATATCTAGCTGGACATGTGTGTGCCTGTCTAGTTGGACATGTGTGTGCCTGTCTAGTTGGACATGTGTGTGCCTGTCTAGTTGGACATGTGTGTGCCTGTCTAGTAGGACATGTGTGTGCCTGTCTAGTTGGACATGTGTGTGCCTATCTAGTTGGACATGTGTGTGCCTATCTAGTTGGACATGTCCAACTAGATAGATACCCACATGTCCAACTAGATAGATACACATGTCCAACTAGATAGATACCCACATGTCCAACTAGACAGGTACACACATGTCCAGCTAGATATGATAGTAACATAAACAAATTCATTAGAAGTTAAAGCGACCGGTGTCGTAGTAACATAAACACATTGATTAGAAGTTAAGGCGACCGGTGTCGTAGTAACAAAAGCACATTGATTAGAAGTTAAGGCGGCCGGTATTATAGTAACATAAACAAATTCATTAGAAGTTAAGGCGGCCGGTGTCATAGTAACATAAACACATTCATTAGAAGTTAAGGCGGCCGGTGTTATAGTAACATAAACAAATTCATTAGAAGTTAAGGCGGCCGGTGTCGTAGTAACTTAAACACATTCATTAGAAGTTAAGGCGGCCGGTGTCATAGTAACATAAACAAATTCATTAGAAGTTAAGGAGGCCGGTGTCATTGTAACATAAACAAATTCATTAGAAGTTAAGGCGGCCGGTGTCATAGTAACATAAACAAATTCATTAGAAGTTAAGACGGCCGGTGTCATAGTAACATAAATAAATTCATTAGAAGTTAAAGCGACCGGTGTCATAGTAACATAAACACATTCATTAGAAGTTAAGGCAACCGGTGTTGTAGTAACATAAGCACATTGATTAGAAGTTAAGGAGGCCGGTGTCATAGTAACATAAACAAATTCATTAGAAGTTAAAGCGACCGGTGTCGTAGTAACATAAGCACATTGATTAGAAGTTAAGGCGACCGGTGTCATAGTAACATAAACAAATTCATTAAAAGGTAAAGCGACCGGTGTCATAGTAACATAAACACATTGATTAGAAGTTAAGGCGGCCGGTGTCATAGTAACATAAACAAATTCATTAGAAGTTAAAGCGACCGGTGTCGTAGTAACATAAACACATTAATTAGAAGTTAAGGCGGCCGGTGTCATAGTAACATAAACAAATTCATTAGAAGTTAAGGCGGCCGGTGTCTTAGTAACATAAACACATTGATTAGAAGTTAAGGTGGTCGGTGTCATAGTAACATAAACAAATTCATTAGAAGTTAAAGCGACCGGTGTCGTAGTAACATAAACACATTCATTAGAAGTTAAGGCGGCCGGTGTCGTAGTAACATAAACACATTCATTAGAAGTTAAGGCGGCCGGTGTCGTAGTAACATAAACACATTGATTAGAAGTTAAGGCGGCCGGTGTCATAGTAACATAAACAAATTCATTAGAAGTTAAAGCGACCTGCGTCGTAGTAACATAAGCACATTGATTAGAAGTTAAGGCGGCCGGTGTCATAGTAACATAAACACATTGATTAGAAGTTAAGGCGGCCGGTGTCATAGTAACATAAACAAATTCATTAGAAGTTAAAGCGACCGGTGTCATAGTAACATAATCACATTGATTAGAAGTTAAGGCGGCCGGTGTCATAGTAACATAAACAAATTCATTAGAAGTTAAAGCGACCGGTGTCATAGTAACATAAACACATTGATTAGAAGTTAAGGCGGCCGGTGTCATAGTAACATAAACAAATTCATTAGAAGTTAAGGTGGCCGGTGTCGTAGTAACATAGGCACATTGATTAGAAGTTAAGGCGGCCGTTGTCATAGTAACATAAACAAATTCATTAGAAGTTAAGGCGGCTGGTGTCATATTAACATAAACAAATTCATTAGAAGTTAAGGCGACCGGTGTCATAGTAACATAAACAAATTCATTAGAAGTTAAGGTGAACGGTGTTATAGTAACATAAACAAATTCATTAGAAGTTAGGGCGGCCGGTGTTGTAGTAAAATAAACAAATTCATTAGAAGTTAAAGCGACCGGTGTCATAGTAACATAAACACATTCATTAGAATTTAAAGCGACCGGTGTCATAGTAACATAAACACATTCATTAAAAGTTAAGGCGGCCGGTGTCATAGTAACATAAACACATTCATTAGAAGTTAAAGCGACCGGTGTCATAGTAACATAAACACATTCATTAGAAGTTAAGGCAGCCGGTGTCATAGTAACATAAACACATTCATTAGAAGTTAAGGCGGCCGGTGTCATAGTAACATAAACACATTCATTAGAAGTTAAAGCGACCGGTGTCATAGTAACATAAACACATTCATTAGAAGTTAAAGCGACCGGTGTCATAGTAACATAAACACATTCATTAGAAGTTAAAGCGACCGGTGTCATAGTAACATAAACAAATTCATTAGAAGTTAAAGCGACCGGTGTCATAGTAACATAAACAAATTCATTAGACGTTAAAGCGACCGGTGTCATAGTAACATAAACACATTCATTAGAAGTTAAAGCGACCGGTGTCATGGTAACATAAACACATTCATTAGAAGTTAAAGCAGCCGGTGTCATAGTAACATAAACACATTCATTAGAAGTTAAAGCGACCGGTGTCATAGTAACATAAACACATTCATTAGAAGTTAAGGCGGCCGGTGTCATAGTAACATAAACACATTCATTAGAAGTTAAAGCGACCGGTGTCATAGTAACATAAACACATTCATTAGAAGTTAAGGCGGCCGGTGTCATAGTAACATAAACACATTCATTAGAAGTTAAAGCGACCTGTGTCATAGTAACATAAACACATTGATTAGAAGTTAAAGCGACCGGTGTCATAGTAACATAAACACATTCATTAGAAGTTAAAGCGACCGGTGTCATAGTAACATAAACACATTCATTAGAAGTTAAAGCGACCGGTGTCATAGTAACATAAACACATTCATTAGAAGTTAAAGCGACCGGTGTCATAGTAACATAAACACATTCATTAGAAGTTAAAGCGACCGGTGTCATAGTAACATAATCACATTCATTAGAATTTAAAGCGACCGGTGTCATAGTAACATAAACACATTCATTAGAAGTTAAAGCGACCGGTGTCATAGTAACATAAACAAATTCATTAGAAGTTAAAGCGACCGGTGTCATAGTAACATAAACACATTCATTAGAAGTTAAAGCGACCGGTGTCATAGTAACATAAACACATTCATTAGAAGTTAAGGCGGTCGGTGTCATAGTAACATAAACACATTCATTAGAAGTTAAAGTGACCGGTGTCATAGTAACATAAACACATTCATTAGAAGTTAAGGCGGCCGGTGTCATTGTAACATAAACACATTCATTAGAAGTTAAAGCGACCGGTGTCATAGTAACATAAACACATTGATTAGAAGTTAAAGCGACTGGTGTCATAGTAACATAAACACATTCATTAGAAGTTAAAGCGACCGGTGTCATAGTAACATAAACACATTCATTAGAAGTTAAAGCGACCGGTGTCATAGTAACATAAACACATTCATTAGAAGTTAAAGCGACCGGTGTCATAGTAACATAAACACATTCATTAGAAGTTAAAGCGACCGGTGTCATAGTAACATAATCACATTCATTAGAATTTAAAGCGACCGGTGTCATAGTAACATAAACACATTCATTAGAAGTTAAAGCGACCGGTGTCATAGTAACATAAACAAATTCATTAGAAGTTAAAGCGACCGGTGTCATAGTAACATAAACACATTCATT
Organism: Cepaea hortensis; assembly: GCA_963921405.1. Classification (NCBI taxonomy): domain Eukaryota; kingdom Metazoa; phylum Mollusca; class Gastropoda; order Stylommatophora; family Helicidae; genus Cepaea; species Cepaea hortensis. The sequence goes on from OY992897.1 coordinate 17,290,619, forward strand.
AGAAGTTAAAGCGACCGGTGTCATAGTAACATAAACACATTCATTAGAAGTTAAGGCGGCCGGTGTCATAGTAACATAAACACATTCATTAGAAGTTAAAGTGACCGGTGTCATAGTAACATAAACACATTCATTAGAAGTTAAGGCGGCCGGTGTCATTGTAACATAAACACATTCATTAGAAGTTAAAGCGACCGGTGTCATAGTAACATAAACACATTCATTAGAACTTAAAGCGACTGGTGTCATAGTAACATAAACACATTCATTAGAAGTTAAAGCGACCGGTGTCATAGTAACATAATCACATTCATTAGAATTTAAAGCGACCGGTGTCATAGTAACATAAACACATTCATTAGAAGTTAAAGCGACCGGTGTCATAGTAACATAAACAAATTCATTAGAAGTTAAAGCGACCGGTGTCATAGTAACATAAACACATTCATTAGAAGTTAAAGCGACCGGTGTCATAGTAACATAAACACATTCATTAGAAGTTAAGGCGGCCGGTGTCATAGTAACATAAACATATTCATTAGAAGTTAAAGCGACCGGTGTCATAGTAACATAAACACATTCATTAGAAGTTAAGGCGGCCGGTGTCATAGTAACATAAACACATTCATTAGAAGTTAAAGCGACCGGTGTCATAGTAACATAAACACATTCATTAGAAGTTAAAGCGACCGGTGTCATAGTAACATAAACAAATTCATTAGAAGTTAAAGCGACCGGTGTCATAGTAACATAAACACATTCATTAGAAGTTAAAGCGACCGGTGTCATAGTAACATAAACACATTCATTAGAAGTTAAAGCGACCGGTGTCATAGTAACATAAACAAATTCATTAGAAGTTAAGGCGGCCGGTGTCATAGTAACATAAACACATTCATTAGAAGTTATTGTGTATATCCTTTCTTTGCTCTCGTTCAAGTTAGTTCTAGACTGGACTGGTTATATTTTTCCCACTGTGTTTGTCGGGTACTGTTGAATCTTTTGGGGCTCACGCTCATTAGCATTTTCTTTATTGCATTGAGCTGGTCCTGATGAGGACCGGCCCTTAGAAGGACTTGGCAGATTCAGTAGCCTCCTGGTTGTTCGTTGATTTCTCCCATAAAACTGGTCTCATTTAGTCCCTACGAGGACTGCACTCATCTAGCTGCACTCATCTAGTCCTCACAAGGACTGCACTCATCTAGTCTTCACAAGGACTGAACTCATCTAATCCTTACAAGGATTGCACTCATCTAATCCTCACGAATACTGAACTCATCTAATCCTCACAAGGATGAACTCATCTAGTCCTCAAAAGCACTGCACTCATCTAGTCCTCACAGGGCCTGAACTCATCTAGTCCTCACAAGATCTGCACTCATCTAGTCCTCACAAAGACTGCACTCATCTAGTCCTCACCAGGACTGCCTTGGTCGGCAACTGGTCTCGGATCTAAGCTCCAAAAAGCGGACAGTTAATGCATTGCCTTACTGATACGGCAGCTTCTGCAGCTTGACTTGTTCCAGGCGTATTGGTGTTAACTTTCCTCTGGGGTAAACTAGGCAGGTTGAGAGAGAGAGAGAGAGAGAGAGAGAGAGAGAGAGAGAGAGAGAGAGAGAGAGAGAGAGAGAGTGAGAGATCATGCTGCAAGGGAAATACAGTCTCTACAATTCAGCCCAGTCTTTGTGCTATGGAGAGGTATAACTCCTTCTCTGGTTCCCGCCATGAGTTGTAATTATGCCTTTATTTATTTATTTGTTTATTTATTTATTTATTTATTTTGAAGCACGTCTATAATCAATTGTTAAATCGTCTGTCAAGACGGCCAGATGCCTGTAAATCCTTGTCATTGGAGCTTAGGGCACGAATTTGTGCACGCTACATAGAACCATTTCCAGCATGTGACTGATTCCTGGACAATTAGTAAACAAGCAAATAAATTCATAGAAGCTTCAGCGATGTGGTTTGACAGAAGAATGACGAAAATATAATGACAAACTACAGTGTGTAGCCTGAACGTTTTGAGGTAGAGAGAGAGACAGCGAGAGAAGATTATTGACATGCCTGTGTTATGGTATGGACTTGAGACAACGCACGAATTGATACGTGCTGTTGGAGGTCGCAAGATGAGAAGGAGCGTGATCTCCCATGTCAGTCGACAAGACACTTGATGATGATGATGATGATGATGTTGTTGATGATAATTGTGGTGGTGGTGGTGGTGGTGGTGGTGGTTGTGGTGGTGGTAAAAACAGCAAAACCCAGAAAATATAGTGACGACTGGAAGGGTTTGCAGAAAGGGAGATAAAAACACGAGGATATAGAATATTGGCAGCCTTGTGTTATGGCACGGAAGGGTGTCAGCGGTGAACTGACACATGCTGCTGGAGATCTCAAGATGTGGAGAACCAAGGTCGCCCACGTCAGTCGGCAAGGCACACAATTATTCTGATCCGCTTTGATTGTTTTACCCAACCTTTGTGCTACACACCCCAAAACCTTGGCCTTACCCGCGACTCGCCGGCATTCCCTATCTTTAAATGTGTAAACTTTCGCCACGCTGCCCAATTCACGCGCGCACACACACATACCTTCACCAAGGATGTCCAGCCACGTCACATGACATGAGCAGTATCATATACAAGGATTACAAGGTTGGGCAAAACCTGGGGCTAGCAGGTAAACGATGCGATAACAACGCTTTCAGCACTCAGGCAACTTGTCAACTCTGACGACAACACCGGCTGTTTCAGGCGTCAGTCTGGCTTGTGGTTTATTCATATTACGTCATAACTACCTGGGAAACCAACGGCCAAAAACTATTTTGTCATACTTACAGTAATATGCCAGTTTGTATAAGATAAAAAATAAAAAGTAAAGAACCTTTAACCCGCCACGTAGCTGCCCATGTGCCCTTGTCCATCGTTTTTGTTTAAAACTCCTTAGTAATGTAGAAAGGACTTTTCAAAGGATAACAAATTGGGCACGCAGGCCTGTCTTATATTCGGCCCTTCAGACTACTTCTTATTTCCCCCACAGAAGTGTGTTCCGTATTAACCTAGATTGTTCTAGATAATTCAAGCATCTCTAGTCACCATCTTCTTTGTCCATCAAGAATAATGATGACCATTCATTTCATCCAGTGGGGTCGAAAGTGTGGAGCCGTGGGTTCTAAGATGGCTGATAAGGCCTATTTCGGCTTGGAATGTTCTTTGACAATGTGGGCAAAGAATGCTTAACGTACTACTGCGACTCCCGCCCGTTTGTAGAGGTACTTTTAATTTAATAATTTTGAAGCAGCCGCCGCCTATCACTTTCAGTGAATGTAGAAGAGGTCCTTTAGACCTTAGTCTGTGACTATAGTTTTCACAGCCTGTGATTACACGCGTGCACAGAAAGGGAGAGAAAGAAAGCGACTCACAGACAGACAGACAGACAGACAGACAGGCAGGCAGGCAGGCAGGCAGAGAGACAGACAGACAGACGGACGGACGGACGTAGGGGCGGGCGGGCGATCGGACAAACGGACGGACGGACAGACGGACGGATGGACGGAGGCGATTTCTGTCTGAATCTAGTATTACACAAATTCTTTCACTTTCAGTTAAACTGCAACTGTTTTTTTTTTTTAAGTAAGGCAATTCATAAATTAACACGCGTCAGCATGGCAGAAAAAAATAAGAGCCCTCGTTCTTAAACATCCGGTGTGCTGATGACAAAGTTGCGGGTTCAACCTTTACATTGGTCAGTTGGACTAAAATGTTGACTTCTCGTCCTTGAATTCGGGACGAAAATTACAAGTACCCCTGAAGTCGGAGTGGGTTCACCTGGAGGCGAATGACACTGGTAATAGAGAAAGCTAATCCACTCGCAAAACATCAGTCCACTGCACTAAATCCGTAGGATCAATTTTGTGTTGAAAGCCAGCATTAAAATATTCCAAAAACAAAATTAAAAAGTAGAACCTAGAGGACACACTTTTTGTGTGTGTGCATATCCCTTACAGGAGGTTGCAGTCAACATCAGCATTTTTCAGCTGCTGTTGATGTGCTGGGCAAGATTACGCTCCGTAGTTTGCCATTGCTTTCTGCGCGACAGGCACACATACCCCGTAAGTTACCAACGCTGCGAGAACCGCTACCGATTCTCGCGCAGGTTACGTTACTTACGAGAATATACGAGATTATGGAGAACGGCGTTAACCCCTAGGCCAGGGAAAGCGGCAGGAAAGATGTTTGCATATCCTTTACAGGACATTGCTGTCAAATTCAGCATCTTTCAGCTGATTGTTGATTTCTTGGCAAGATTACGCTCAGTAGTTTCTGAGCGGCTGGCTCACATACCCTTAAGTTACCGATGCGATTCGAACCACTGCTGATTCTCACCGTCGTCACGTTACTTACGAGGTATACGAGATTACGGAGAAAAGTCGCTAACCTCTAGGCCAGGAAGCCGGCAGAGGACACAGTAGACAACATAAACATTTAAAGCTTCAGTTAACGACCCAGATTCGAAACGACGGCGCTTCGCTGTAGGATCAAGTGTACTTCGACGCATTACGGTCCGATGTGGTTGTTACTTGACCTTTCTTAGTATAAGTGTCTAGTTGGTCATGCGTCGAAGTACACTTGTTTCTGCATGGAGTCACCGGTGTCATTTGGAGGTGGCAGGTTCGAATCCTGGCCTTTAACTATAGCTTTCAAATTGTATGTTGTATAGTGCGTCCTCTAGTCTTTGTTTCTTTATTCTACTTCTATTATTATTATATGATTATTTACACAAACTTTATTAGTGGCCTCAAAGGGGTTCCCCAATTGATATTTACTGTGTTACAGTAAGACCATTGTTAGAGTTGTAAGTTTCACCAACACAAGAAAAACAAATCACTGTAACTCAACACGTTCCAAATATTGGTTGATGCAACCATTCTGGCCCAGGCAATTCGCTCACCAGTAACATTTGCATGTGATATTCTTTACAGTACGTCGCAGTCAACCCCAGCTGTTTGTGATTTCTTGCAAGTTTACGTTCAGAAGTTCTGGATTTCTGCTTCAAAGTTATAATTATAAGTACAGTATGCAAGTTAAGGCCGCCCTACGCCGGGATTGGCGTATGGTTCGAGACTCTTATTTATATAAACCAGTCGGCACTGATGACGTGGTGACATGGTGACGGGGTGACGGGCTGACGTGGTCAATATCTCACCGGCTACCGGGAGTCAGCGTGGCCGTATGGATAAAGCGCTTATTCTTAAACAGCCGGTGTGCTGAAGCCAAGGTAGCGGGTTCAACCCCTGCACTTGTCAGGTTGAGTAAAATGTTGACTTCTCATCCTTGACTTAGAGACGTAAGTTACAAGTACCTCTGAAGACCAAGAGGGGTGGCGAGGGACTCTGGTGCTTGCTTGCGTTCACTGGCTGTGAACTCCAGTGTGAAGTCCTGTATGTCGGATGAAGACATCCTGTTGTCCAACATCAGTGTGATGTCATACAGGACCTGAGGTTAGCGTGAGTATCCGTTGTCCCATGTCTGGCTTATTGGTGTGCAGACTGGTGGTTCCTCGCCGTGGAGGCAGATACTCTCCGACTTCGGAAGAATCAGCGATCATACTACGTTAGCCAGCACCCCGAATGGACCTGTTGCCCAGGACGCACGGCTAGAACATGTTAGTAGGTCTTGGCCAGTATAGAACCTGGCCCTGGTGCCTTGGAAACACCTCCGTGTCCCAGGGACACTGGTAAAAGGGAAAGCTAATCCACTCGCCAAAATTAAACCAGTGCACTAGAGAAGCAAGTGTGTGGACTACGCTTGAGTTCAAAGCCAGTGGCGGCCGGGGGGTGGGGGGGGGAGGCACACCGGTTACCTTTACTTGCCAAGACAGTACCAGGAACCCAGTCAGGCTGGACCCACCCTTGGTCCCATTTCCAGGTACCCAGTCAGGCTGGACCCACCCTTGGTCCCATTTCCAGGTACCCAGTCAGGCTGGACCCACCCATGGTCCCGGTTCCAGATACCCATGTTAGGTTGGACCCACCCGTGGTCCCAGTTCCAGGCACCCAGTCAGGCTGGACCCACCCGTGGTCCCAGTTCCAGGCACCCAGTCAGGCTGGACCCACCCGTGGTCCCAGTTCCAGGCACCCAGTCAGACTGGACCCACCCGTGGTACCAGTTCCAGATACCCAGTCCCCGTGGTCCCAGTTCCAGGCACCCAGTCAGGCTGGACCCACCCGTGGTCCCAGTTCCAGGCACCCAGTCAGGCTGGACCCACCCGTGGTACCAATTCCAGACACCCAGTCAGGCTGGACCCACCCGTGGTCCCAGTTCCAGGTACCCAGTCAGGCTGGACCCACCCGTGGTCCCAGTTCCAGACACCCAGGCAGGCTGGACCTACCCTCGGTCCCAGTTCCAGATACCCAGTCCCCGTGGTCCCAGTTCCAGGCACCCAGTCAGGCTGGACCCACCCATGGTCCCAGTTCCAGGTACCCAGTCCCCGTGGTCCCAGTTCTAGGGACCCAGTCATGCTGACCAACCCGTAGTCCAGTTCAGTGTTTATTTAATTGTAATCCGCCCACCATAGTTGTGTAACTATGGCAGTACTTTCCTGTTGCTTCCCAGGCCTTGGTTCGCTTACACTTCCGGCCTGCTCACGGGGGGATCAACCCACTGGGGGAAGGGGGGCAGTTGGACTACAGTGCTGACGTGTCGTTAAGAAAGCAATGGCAAACAACTGTACGTAACATTGATTAGAAAATCAAATTGGGATTGATCACAACGTCTTGATCGTGACCGATCATGGTTCGTCATGAGACGGTATGGAAAATGGTTTTCCCATACCGCCTAGGTTGACTGGAATAATTTTGAAACAGAGGGTTCACCGACCAGTATAAGTTCAAAAATAATCAGTGACCGGGCACTGACTCTGCTGCAGCCCGCTAACCGCCGGTTTACCTTTCGTTGTTAGTGAAATAAGAAATTCAGGAAATATGAAGCCAAACTTAGCATAGGAACTGTCAAATGGGCAAGAAATACAACGGATGGGGCTAGATATATGGGGACGAACACGCCCCCATGACCCAAAAGTTGCAAAGGTGGTAAAAATAAGTACCGTAGGCTGGCAGATTTACGGCTGTGGGAACACACATGCACCCACAGCGGACTATGAACTCGAAGACAGGGTGAAGGTAGTTAGATTAATAATAAGATGCAAATTAAGCAGAGTACGCGAGGTACTGATTGGGTAGTCTTTCACAAGGGAGAGAAACGTCACGTGATTCAAGAAATGCGCCAACTCAAGAAGTTATATATACTTTGGGATCCAGTCAGTAGAAGAAGAGTCGAACAGGAGAGAGGACAGTTGATAGTGGACTCCGGGAGTGGCGGGGGTCTGTGCCCTATTGGGGCAGCCCAAGGAACATAGTAACAGGACTTCAGAAATTGGGCTAATCCGTGCCCAAGTCTGTATAGTATCTGTAGGAGGAGGAAGTGAAGGAAGACGGACAAGCGCCCATGCTAGAACTCGTCTGAATTACTGATATGAGTGAGAATGACTAAGGATCTGTGAACGGAACCTACCCAAGGCAGATAAGCCAAAGAAGGGAAAGACACGCAGAGTCCGAGGGTAGTTAAAGTGCAAGAAAGCCACTTGAGTTAAGAGGACCGCCAGCTAAGGAGACCGCTCGTTAGTTGCAGCAGATGGCTAAACGTCAGACAGGACGACCATAGCCAGGGACACTGCGGTTGGAACCACGCAGGAGACTAAAGGTCAGATAGGACAATAAGGTCAAGTGGGATCCATGACAAGCGATTGATTGGGCAGAGACAAATGAAACCCAGAAGGACGACCAGAAAACCCACTGGATGGCAGAAGTTGAATACATTGTCTGGGTAAAATGGAGTTGCCCAAGCATACCGGGCATACTTGACTAAACAGATATCCATCTGAACAAAATAATCCCTGGGTATATGGATTGATGGATCAATCTATGGATCGATGGGTATTTGGGCTGAATATATGGACCACTAATAAGCCTACGGAAAGATAGTTACGAAACAAAGGCCGGTGTAATTCCTAGCTTTAGTCTTTTACTTCATGCGGTTAATAGGTGATTGTAGGTAGTATTTCCCTAACATCTGGTTGCACAGTTTATTATATTATCTCTCTCTCTCTTGTGAGGCAATGCAGCATCGTATTATTACAGTTCAATATGCATTATGTGTCTGCAATGCATGTACTGATTACTCTATGCGATTATGTTGTAGATTGTCACTCTGTTATTGTTCAGAAGGAAATAAATATATGATTGAGTTGTCTTTTATTTCGACTTGTCAGTCTGAAGTAATATGAGTAGAGTAGTTTAGAGACCTTGTGAGTCTGTACATCTCTTCTATAACCTGATAACATACACCACGAGACATTGATGGTGCAATAGTAATTAACTATTGTTCTCACGCGGAGACACGAACCTAAATCTTTCCTATCCCTTACCCTTATCCTCTTTCTCTTTCTCTCTTTCTCTCTTCATCTTTCCTTATTATCAAAGATAGTGCGTTGTAGGCAGAGTTCGACTGAGGAACGAACTTTTAGGCTTCACACTTATCTTATATCATTTCCCTCACCCTCTTCTTTCTCTTCTCCTCTCTCCTCTTCCTCCCTCTCTTATACCTCTTTTTTTCTCTTGATCACAGTCAGATGATCGGTTCTCTAGGTGATCGGTTCTCTGGGTGATCGGTTCTCTGGGTGATCGGTTCTCTGGGTGATCGGTTCCTCAGATGCTCGGCTCTCTAGGTGATCGGTTCTCTAGGTGATCGGTTCTCTGGGTGATCGGTTCTCTAGGTGATCGGTTCGCCAGATGCTCGGTTCTCTAGGTAATCGGTTCTCTAGGTGATCGGTTTTCTAGGTGATCGGTTTTCTATGTGATCGGTTCTCTAGGTGATCGGTTCACCAGCTGATCGATTCGCCAGATGCTCAGGTCGCCAGCTGATTTGTTCACCAGGTGCTCGGTTTGCCAGCTGGTCGGTTCGCCAGCTGATTTGTTCGCCAGATGTTCAATTCGTCAGATGCTCGGTTCACCAGATGATCGGTTCACTAGCTGATTTGTTCGCCAGATGATGAGTTTGCCAGATGCTAGGTTCGCCAGCTGATTGGTTCGCCAGATGCTCGGTTCGCCAGATGTTCGGTTCGCCAGCTGTTCAGATCGCCAGATGCTCGGTTCGCCAGCTGATTGGTTCGCCAGCTGTTTGGTTCGCCAGATGCTCGGTTCATCAGCTGTTCAGTTCGCCATAAGCTCGGTTCGCCAGCTGATTGGTTCGCCAGCTGATTGATTCGCCAGATGCTCGGTTCGCCAGAAGCTCAGTTCGCCAGCTCACGCGATCACCAGTCTGGGATCTGGTCTGTGACCTTGTCCTGATCATACCATGTGGCCAGGCCCCCCCCCCCCCAACCTTAAGTTATTTATCTCCCCTTGGCTTTTTCCCGCCAATTTTGCCAGTTGTCGTTAAGGTTTCCCATTTATTTCTCATCATAGTCTGCCCCAAACATCTGTCATTTTCTAATCAATTTAGGGTTTTCATGTGTTTCTTGAAGGTCCGTCACAATCGTAAGTTAGAAAGGTATAGGACACGTGGACACATGTGTGTTTGTCTATCAGTGTGAGAGCTACTGTAGCGTGTGCACACGCGTGTTTGTCTATCAGTGTCCACAAATAGCGTGTGCTACACGTGTCTAGAGAGAAAAGGCAGCGGCTGCAGCAGGATATAACAATATGAAATGGAAACAAATAGGTATTTTAAACTCCTGCGAGAAAAAACGAACGAAACATCAACAAACGTTGCACATACCTTACAAGGAGATCCACGTGTCGCGAAATACAGGTGAAAAATCAGAAATCAGAAGCACTTAATAAATATAAAAATGAATAATAAAATAAGATAAAATACACACGAACGCATACAATACGACACACAGACGTTTCGATTCTCAGAATCTTTGTCAATGACAACACAGCTAACAACGAGATACAGCAAACGAAAGACCACAATACACTAACACACGATCTATAACTTAGCCATGTGAGGCCGAAAAGGTGACTTGGCCAGCTGAATTAAAAATGGGTTGCCAAAAAGGATTTGAGTAGCCAAAAATATGTGAACAGTCTGCTATGAAAATATAGGAAAGTGAGGACAATTAAGTCTAGGTATGGGGGGGGGGGGGACAGCATAGTAATAGATAGTGTGAACAATTGGGGAAGATGCCTCAGTTATACTGTAGCGTCCACAACCGTATTAATTCCGGCTGGGTGGATGCATCCCTGATTGTTGATTAGTTGGCATTCAATTTTAAGTCTGACGCAGCTATTGGAGAAGCAGGGTTTTAATGCGGTGACACATGCATCGTCGGCTCCATTATGGTTGGAGGAATTGAAATGGTTGGGGACAGGTTTGTCAGCGCCCTGATTGATGTCCCTGAGGTGTTCCCTGAAACGATCTGCAAGACGTCTGCCCGTTTGGCCAATGTATTTCATGTCACATCGTTTGCAGATGATAACATAAATCAGATTGCGGGATGTGCAAGTGAAAGAATCTTTCAAGGTGAAGGTACCTCGGGGAAATGCAATCTCTGGTGTCTGAACAACGTATGGGCATGTCAGACAGTTCCTACGATGGCATTCGAATGTGCCCACGGATGAGGTAACCGTGGGGAGGCGACTATGCACAAGGTGGTCTCTGAGGCTCTGGTTACGGCCGAAAATTACCCTGGGGCCATTGGAGAATACCTCACGAGTGGTAGGATCGGATTCCAAGATGGACCAGTGTCTCAGGAAAATGTGCTTGATGGCATAGGCATGTGGGTGGAAGGTGAGGATAAGCTTGGGTTCATTGTTCTGAGGTCGCGTATGCTTGGCGAGGGACATTTCCCGCGAGACCTGGGTTATGCAACAGAAAGCTGAAGACAAGACGTCCTCTGGGTAGGACCGTCTGCGGAAAAAGTCCAGCATTTCGTGGGCTCTCTCGAGGAAGTCATTATCGTCCTTACAGATACGACGAAGTCGGAGTAGCTGGGAATATGGGATGGAATCTTTGCAGCTTTTGGGGTGGGATGAGCTGTACAGTAGGAAACCGTGAGCATCAGTCGGTTTATAGTACACGGAGGTCGTCAGGCCTGTAGGGTTTAACTTAATGGTGGTGTCAAGGAAATTGACAGAGGTGGTAGAAATTTCTGTGGTGAATTTGATCGATGGGTGGAAGTTATTGACATAATTAATGAAACGGTTCAGTTCCGCCTCTGACATGTCAGTGAGACCTATGCCGTTGATCGATGGGTGGTCCAGATGTCCCATAAATACACATGTTAATTACTCGCTGAATTGGTCCTCACCAATAAAATGGGACCCAGCTACGCATGTGTATTTATGGGACATCTGGACCACCCATCGATCAACGGCATAGGTCTCACTGACATGTCAGAGGCGGAACTGAACCGCTTCATTAATTACTCGCTGAATTGGTCCTCACCAATAAAATGGGACCCAGCTACGCATGTGTATTTATGGGACACCTGGAACACCAGATTGAACTTAGCTATGACGGTCTTCTCCCTTCTTTTTACCGACTAAAATGTTGACCTGTCGTCCTTGACTTGGGGACGTAAATTACAAGTACCTCTGAAATCGAAGTGGGTTCGCCTGATTATAGGGAAAGCTAACCCACACGCAAAATTCAGTCCATCACTATTATAAAAATAGTGTGTATGGACTACGCTTGAGGTCAAAGCGAGCGAGCGCAAATAAAAATTGAGAGTGTGTTATCTGGCAAGGCAAATGCGTATATGTCAACTGGCAAGGCAGACGAGAGTGTGTTAACTGGCAAAGCGGATACTTATAAAGCCTACTTGAAATGATAAAAATAAACCAGGGTTGATAATGAAAGGTACAATCTTGTTATGGCTAACCAGGCAATTTGGGCAAGTTATAGTCTGGTATAGTTGTCAAATTAATCAACTCCTCGGGAGTCTCTGTGGCGAAGTGGTCAAGCCGTTTGACTCGGGCTCCGAGGTTGTGGGTTCGATTCTGGGCCTCGTCCATCGGTTCACGAGTTAAATTTTTCAAATTTTTCGACTCCTGTGGGTCGTCGCTAGAGCCGTGCTTAGAGCGACGCGTTCCGCGCCGCGGAAAGAGACCGAGCCATATGGGATAAAACCCGGTGCGCGGGCGGGTGCGCGGGCGGGTGCGCGGGCGGGTGCGCAGGCGGATGCGTGGGCGGGTGCGCAGGCGGGTGCGCGGGCGGGTTCGGATTTGGGTGCGCGGGCGGGTGCGGATTTGGGTGCGCGGGCGGGTGCGGATTTGGGTGCGCGGGCGGGTGCGGATTTGGGTGCGCGGGCGGGTGCGGATTTGGGTGCGCGGGCGGGTGCGGATTTGGGTGCGCGGGCGGGTGCGGATTTGGGTGCGCGGGCGGGTGCGCGGGCGGGTGCGGATTTGGGCTGGTGCGTGGGCGGGTGCGCGGGCGGGTGCGGATTTGGGCGGGTGCGCGGGCGGGTGCGCGGGCGGGTGCAGATTTGGGCGGGTGCGGATTTGGGCGCGCGCATGTGCGGATTTGTTCGCGCGCAGGTGCGGATTTGGGCGGGCGCAGGTGCGGATTTGGGCGGGCGCAGGTGAGGATTTGGGCGGGCGCAGGTGTGATTTGGGCGGGTGCGCGCGCAGGTGCGGATTCGTTCATCCGGAGTGTATTTTTCAGATGTGATTGCGGTGTATCTGTTATGCGCCCTTGGGCCAAAACCCGTAGTCCAACACATCCGACTATAGCGTGCTTTTTTGACCAGGTAGCATTCCTGGGAAACTCACTTTTGTGGTACCATCTACAACCCAGCTGGCCAAGGTTGAACGGTCGAAGACAACGGTCATCCCTCAAAGGAAGGCAGGGACAGTCCATAGCATTTTCCGCCATCCAAGGTTGCTTCCATAGTTGCAGGGCCGACATATAGCGCCCTGGTTCTGAGCTCACCGAGGGAATCGTCACGTCCTGCTCATGGCTGCTTTAAATCCTCACTTCAATATATTGGTCATTTCGTTTGCCCCGGGCCATTCCTGCACAAACCAGACAGGTTTGCAGACGCTATCCACTCAGCGAGTTTTTGGACATGTGCTTGTCGTTGCGCCCGTCAGAGCTGTTCCAGGCGCGACAGGCATTCGGAAAACTACCTAGTCAGAGCTGTTCCGAGCACGAGAGACATTCGGACGAGACATTTCACTCGGACGTAATTGCGTAGTGTCACTTTTTAGTTTGCCACCCGTTGGACGACACTTCCGACTTCCGGCGGGCATTTTTTAATGAGGTTAGCCTTCCTCTGGTTTCGAGGCACGTTAGACTGTTGTGATGTCGCCAACATCTCAGCTAGTCAAGATAGAACGATCAACGACATCGCGGACGGCCCTCAAGGGAAGGCAGGGGCAGACCATGGGCATTCCCTCGCTATCCAAGGAGGCTTCCATAATTGCAGAGCCGGCACATATTGCTCTGAGACTGGGCTCACCCGAGGAGTTGCCACGTCCTGCTCATGGCTGCTTTATTTCCTCACTTCCATGTGTTGGGCATCTCGCTTGCCACTGATCGCTCAAGCACACATCAGGAGCGGTCAGACTGCGAGCGACATCCACTCGGTAAGCTTTTGCTTTTGACTTCAGACCACGAAATAAGTTCGCTCGCAGTGCGTTCCATTTCGCGTCATTGAGACGTTCTTCCACTTTTGTCTACACTCTCTATGAGTTAGATACAGACAGTTTTCGTAACCATTTCCTTCGACTGGGGCACTTTTCTAACTTTTTGTACTCGCTCACGAGGTAGGCTACATGTGCTGCCGGCTCAGCACCTTACCTCCGTGCAGCATTGAACGAGAAACGGCCTGGCCCTCTCATCCGGGAATCTCTCAAATCCCACAGCTGAGAGCCTTCGAACAAGTATCAGATCTGAGCATGTAGCTTGCTCAGTATCACGCCTCTATTTTTCGGTAGGTGGGTATCGGCCCGGCTCTCAGATCCGAGGGTTTGTGACTTAGAGGCTTTCAAGGCGTATTATTATTATTTTTGTGATAGAGATGAGTTCTGTTTGTAGGTTAAAAATAATGACAGATGATTGTGAAATTGAAGATACAGTGATCTTAAAGTATGGTCACAAGCGTCTTAATGTCTTCTTTTTATCAGGTTTCTTTTTCTCCAAAAGTTTTTTGTTATCTCCAGCATGTTTCTTCGCAAGAGGACCCTCGGCTGTTTTATCTCCAGCATGTTTCTTCGCAAGAGGACCCTCGGCTGTTTTATCTCCAGCATGTTTCTTCGCAAGAGGTCCCTCTGCTGTTTTATCTTCAGAAGAGCAGTTTTCCTCTGTAACTCTTAGAGGCTTGGCGTGAATTTCTGTAAACATTTGAGCTCTTAAGGAGTAGTCCTCATACTGTTCCAATAACAACTTTCCCGCTTCTGCATTAAGGGCTGACTCAGGATTAGGAACAATCAGCAAGCACTTGACAGTCAACAAAATATGTTTAATGCCCAGTTCTGGCTTCCAATCTTTCTTTAATGTGTTGACACAGATTTTTCCATTGCCAGACACATTTGGATTGAACATTTTAGTGAGGAAGAAAGCTTTTGGTGGTTCTGAGGGAAAATTGTTGCCAAGAACCAGTTTCATGCGGAAAGTTCCACCTGCATATGGTGTGCCAGCTGGTCCTTCAATAGTTGCTTGTATGTCTGTCACATCCTCATCATTCATAAACACTTTTATTCCCTGCGGCGGATTTCGACACAAACTACTTATTTCTTTTGTAACTTGTCTAATTATCTGCGGTGACAGATTTTCCACGTTTGATACGTTCGACATTTTATGAGGAAAGACTCTACTTGTTATGGATACAGCCAACGATCAATGATGAAATTCACCCCTATTAAAAATATGAGGGGTGTCGTGGCGAGATTAGGCCTATCTAGAAATGTCACGACACTTTCAAACGGCCGATAAATAATGTTTATGGAACTGTTTATACGTTGTGAAGAGAAACCAGAGTGACAATGTAAGCGCGTCCATTGGGGGACAGTCGTTAACACCGTGCACGGAGCTTGCAGTGTTGCAACATTGTATATATTGCATTAACAAGTACATTTTATTCATGTTTAGCAGTGTAAGTATTTCAGAATTTAGCACGTCAAATTATTGTGTTAACTGTGAATAGGTGGTGTCATTATATTAAACATTTAAGAATTACAATTAATGTAACTAATTACTTCTTTAGAATAACGTTTGCGAGTTATGTCCCTTGCAAACAATAAAATTAATATTATGTTCCCGTGAACAAGAGGTATTTGTTTCCCCTTAAATTTCGCTTACCAAGTGCACAGGCCGTCGAGAGCGCGATAGATCATGTAATTGAGTCCCAACTATTGCTCCCGGGTTGACTCAGCCGAAACTAAGCACCATGAAATTTCCGGAAAGTAAAGGCGAAGTGTGCGCTATTTACCACATCACCTATTGAGTGACAAGAGGGAAATCATGGATGGCTCAGGCGGAGGATACGATCAGACAGGTGTGCCCCTTGGAGAACATTAGGCGTGGAGAAGAGTGGGTCAGAGTGCCAGCGGAGCAGTCAGACTTGTGCAGAGTTATAATCACATTGAGCCGGGAGTGCAGGGAGTGGCCAGCAGGGGCCACGGAAGTGGAAATCCAGCAACTAATTCGGGACAATGCTCACTCGGGTGATGTGATTATCTGCACAGGTGGGTCGGTGTTGAGAGATAAGAGAAGTGCCTGGGGATTCTTAGCAAAAGCTAATGGTCGACGTTTGGTGCAGTAGAGCCTGGCGTATGATACCACAACATCTAGCTGTGACAAGACCGCCGGGGCTTGGACTGGTTTGCCACGATAGATACTATCCCCTGCCTTTGCTCCAACCACCTCAATAGCACTCTACATCTACCAGGCCCCACACAAGCCGGGACAGCTTAACCTCCCCTCCCTCACCTAGGGTTCCAAACCCCAAGGGGGCTCGGACCAGACACCAGTCATATCACTGCACAAAGTCATAGCTAAGAGAACAAAAATTTAATTCTGAACTACGTCAACCACAACACAGAGAAGGATGGCTGAAAGCCAGACTAGAAGAACTATGTACAAGATCAAAGACGCAGATGAGTATTCATCATGGAGGCGGACGATAGCTCGTGCGGTTGTCCAGTCGTGGTAGCGACTCACCCAGGCTCCTCCAGTGGACTGGAACTCCAAGGTCTGCTGCCTCTCCAAAGTTCCCTCTTCACCCAGAGAACCAAGCAAGGGCTGATCAAGCGCCGTACCACTGCCTGACGGACCCTGCACTGATGAACAAGGATTCTTCCTTGCTGTCGTACTATTTCACTCGTCACACTCCTGATGAAGTCTGGGCCGACCCTAGAACATTAGCGGTCTCCCACTTGCAGAAAAAATACATGTAGCACCGTCTCAAAATACACAAGAGCCAGGTCACTCTTCTATCTCATCAGTGACCCACACACTGATATGTCACTTACATAATAAGCGGTTGCTCCACACGAACACACAATGTCACTGGTAAAGTCTAGCAGGTGACTAAACACTTCACCTTAGTTCCATGTCCTTGGACAATAGATCTTCACACAGTATTATGTACCTACCCTGATCCATGGGTAGTAATCACAACCTAGCATACATTGTCAACAGTTCATCACGTTGGCATGAGGTAGCTCCCTACCGTCACAAACATTGTCAACCTGGTGTTTCCACCCATGTTGTAATCAATGTCCTAGTTCACTGGACCACATGTTGGCTTCATAAAGGTAACCAATGTAAAAACACTATGTAAGCATCAACTGATACATGGTGTCCCATAACCCAGCCGGGCCAGAAGCATATAACACAGGTCATGGTGACCGGTAACAATGATCACTCTGCACAACTTGAAAGGTCACTACCTTGCAATTACCAAGGTTTACACAGAGACTGAATGTCACCAGTGCTTCACTGGCCAGAATCACCAGACGTTTCAGTGTTGGATCCTCTCAGGATCGGATGACACTCGTCGGACTCTTGACGGAGGTCCTAACCTAGACCTACCGACTTATTCAGCACTCAGCTCCTTCCAACATCGATCTCGCAGAATCAGACAACCACTCCCAGTATGGCCTCAATCAACTTCTGGATAGGCACTGGAATGAGTGGGCCCATAGAGCTCATGGTGCAGCTCTTGAATCTTCTTCTGTATAGTAATAACAGATCCTGAAACACGGAGAGGTTGGTGTGAGTACTCAACTACAACAAAGACTACCAGCATCTCCACCCTGTCACCTGCCTCTCAGACATTCCTCATGTCTACCAACATGAGTATGAAATCATCACATCATAGATCTACTTAGTCACTATAATGTATAGGCATAATGATGGTAGAAAAAGCAATAGCACACCTGTTCAGTCAAGTAACACTTCTGGGCTACATATAACCCCTAGCACCAGAGTCGACTGTATGACTCTGTCAAGCATCCTTCGCCTGGTGCCAGTCCAATCCGGTTTCATCTCCCATCATCAATCAACATATACACTTACTTTCTTTCAGTGTAGGGATTACTGTATCGAGAAGGTGTCCAGCCGGACATCTCCTTCCTGACAGACTCATCAATTCATCAATCCCTTAACCCATGGACTGATGAATTACACACCTTAATAACTATATGTCCATAATGAATTATACTCCTGATAATTCATTACTATAGCATTAACAAAGGAGAACTCATGACTTGTTACACTTAACTAACAAAATCATATCACAGCCATAGTGTCAGGTCTGGGATCCCTGCCCCAGATCCTGAGTTGCCCTTGTATTCACTGACTATCTTTCAGGACAGTCATCCCTGTGCCGGTCGAGCACAGCTGTGGTGGCCATCCACCACTACACTTTCCCACAGCTACTGTGGGTCTCGTGTACCTTGTCCCGTGACGACTTAAGTCACGTCATCCAATGTAGCAAACCTCCAGACTCCACTACCAAACTCTGGCTCCACCTTTTGGGGGGGGGGGTTTATGCCCCTCCCAACTACTACCTCACGGCAGTACTCCAAGTACTCCATGAACCGAGTCAGGGTTCCAGAAGAGTAGAATATTAGAGACAGAAACGGTTAGGTTCAAACCTCGATCTATCTAGACACCTCGGCCTCGAATTACGGAGTGCCGCATCACCCTCGTTCGGGTATGTTCACTCATCGCACCTGCACGATTGCATTGGGTCGGACCTATTACTGATCGGGTTGGGGTTACCGGCCTACCTCCCGCTGCCTAGACAAACGTAAGATGGAACACGCACGGTCATCCTAGCGGACGGACATGACAACAAGCAGTAACAATAGTATCATGAATACTTCTTATCAATTGTTATCCTACCGATGCAACGCCATTCGGCTTACGCGGAATAACACTGCTATCTGCACACAGCAAATACACCACTGCTGATTTCACCTTGATTCCTCGAAAAATCACCATCACTGATAGAACAATTACGTTACCATTCTAATGTCACGAAGCACATTACACATCTCTAATAATAAGCTATACCTTATCATTTACAGCGTATAGCATGTGGATGTCATGACGGACAAACTGTCGCCTTGCCTGCGTAATGAATAAACCAAACCCGTAACTGCTACACACTGTAACGCACATCGTTCGGCCTATTTTATTTACACCCCACTCGCGGTGGAACACGGCTTGTTCCGTCAGGTAACACATTACATTGCTGATCGATAAAGCCTACTTAACAATGCAACCGCCAACTGTAACGGATAACGCTACGCGACAACTCAATTTTGCGATGGCAATTATTTCCTTCCGGGAACTCAGCACGGCATTACGACAACAATTAAATCATAGAATAAGTACTCAACTAACCTGTGATTGAAGAATCACAACCTTGACTGTAGATGTCCGCTCTGGCCGCGACTATTGACATCCAAATTACTGCAGCCTGCTGGCCATGATCTCTCCACGCTGAGGTCTGGTGGGCGACTGACTCCGACAACGTCAGTCCGCCTTCCACTCGCCTACACGGGCTGCGTGACTTTCATGATTCATGAAGAAAACCAGAGTCACGATGGATTCCTCCAACCCGTGCTGCACAACGCACTCGTGAACTTAGAGATCAAAACCACGTACGCACTTGGGGGAACATTCTAGATTCTTCTATAAATAACTAGAATAGCTCCGCCCCCGCACTACTTTTCTAGGGAACTCCCCTATTAATTGACATTAAATTAAAGGGAGACCAACGCATGGCACTCCCTTCAAAGGGCTATTATGCAGAGATCTTACGATATTTATCCGTTTCGTCACATAGGCCCCCACTTAAGATGGTCGACCCGGTCGAACTCACTAGACAAAGATCGGTCTGAACTCTGAACCTCTACTCTATCAAGATTGGATTTCCAGGAAAAGACGTTCCATACCGTTCACTTTCCCTGGGGAGATTTACCAGAATGGTATGGATGCTGGATCACCAACCACCGCCTCCAACATACGTTATCTCCAGCGATTAGGCCCGAAACGTAACGGCCTGGTGATTGGCTTACAGGATCGGTCTACCCTGGACTGTTCCGCATCCACCTGTTGTAGGCCATCGGTTACTTTACTGAAGGTTCGTTCGTCCCTTCTGACAATAGGATATTTCCTATCCCGACTAGGCATCACCTTCGTGGACTGTTCGCGGATGTCGACCGAAATGAATGGTCGCTTACTCCAGGTTCGTCTGGAGTACCCTTGCTCCTGCCTTCTCTCCCGCGAGTAAGGACAGTGAGCCTGTCGGCGTATCGAGTCACCCGACGATCCCGTCGTGCCAGTTGTGACATCGCCTGTCCGACCTCGATTCCCAGTGTGCTTAACACCATGGGCCTCTTCCCGACGGAGCCCGTTCGCCCTATCGGTTGAACGCTCAGGAGACCGCAGACCCTCCCCACAGGATGTACTGCGTAGGACTGAGTCTTCCTCGCCCTCGTCTGGACCCAGAACCGAATCTAGCGCGATGGTAGTCGCACTATCTGGTGGAGAAACTACCTCGGACCTCTCCAAATTCTGAAGGAGAGTACAATGGAACTTACGCAATTCCCCGCGGACCTTCACCTCATACGTGGATCGGGACATTATCCGCTCCACAGGAAAAGGGCCCTGCCATCCGAGTTCGAATTCCGCCCCCTCGATTGGGAGAAGGGCGAGAACCCTATCTCCAATCTGCAGAGATAAACCGTTTTTGGTCTTGTGCTTTGGTGCTGCCAGACAACACGTTGGGCACGACCGGATATATCTCCGCACGTCGCCTGTCATTCCAGGCCAGTGGTAGTGGCTGGAAAGACACTGGACTGTTGTCCCCACATCCTTATGTCCGGTTAAGGATAAGGTATGCACTCTATGTACCAAGCGGGATCTGTAGTCAGTAGGGACTACCATCTGACCGTACTGGCTATCCCCTTGCCCGGCTCTACGATAAAGCAACCGGTTTTCTACATAGAACTGACCCGGAGTTGGCGGGACAGGACTTTGGGACACCTCCAGTAAGTAAGGACGCAAAGTCGGGTCCCTACTTTGAGCACTGCTCACTAACCTCGCAAGAGAATGGTCTATTTCCTTACCACACTGCCCTTCTCCATCCTTAGCCCTGGCCTGCCTAGCGCTCACTAGACAATGTTCCCTGGGGTCCCCCAGGAATACATGCGGACGACCGAGGATCAAAGGGTAAATAGGATCAGGCAGCACAGCCGCCTGGATGCTACCCGTAACGTACCTGCACCGAATGTCAATCCGAGCAATCGGCAAGTCCATAGCTACGGAGCTCCTCATGGCCAGCTGAAATTCTCTTGTCTCGCCGGTGAGCTGCCCTGGGCTCACAAGGTGGGATGAGATTACAGCTTCAAACTGCAATCCTGTATCGTATAGACATTCCACCTGCTTCCCATTCACCTCTATCGTTTCGATCACAGGTGATTTCTCAGACTTTGGTTTCTCCCGACCCTTAGGTGTGGTCTCGCTAGGTCTACCTCTAGTAGAGGCGAGACACGCAAAGTGCAAGTCCTTTGGCTTCCTCAGACAATCTACAGTATTATGGGAAAGAGACTTACAGTGCTTACACCACCTCTTACTCCACTTCCGTTTTGGGGAGGCGGGAGGGCTTTGCTTATCGGGTTTCTTACCAGAGTCTTTTACCACAGGATCTGCTACATTGGATGATTCTTTGGGACCTTTGGTCTTGGGCTTCTGATCAAGCCCCTTCAGCCTTTTCTGTGAATCAGTCTGACTGGAATCCCCAGTCTCACCATAGACTTCCACATACCTTTCAGCTAACTTATTTACTATGTCTAGCCTTTCCGCCCCATTTTCCCCTAAGAAATTCCTTAAAGGCTTGGACATCTGCATTTTCATTTGATCCACCACCATCAACTCTCTCAGACTCTCATAATCCTCTTTGAAATTGGCCAACGCCATCCACTTCAACAGGTATGAGTTCAACCTCACACTATAGGCCGAGAACATCTCACCTGGTTCTCTCTTGGAAGTTCTGAACCTCCGCCTGTAAGCATGGGCTGTCATTTCGAATCTTTTCAAAAGAGCCGATTTCAGGGTTGGATAATCATTTTCCATCCCTGGGGGAAGACGCGCATACACTTCGTACGCGGTGCCACGGAGTCCTTGTGAAAGCTTAAGATTCCAACGCTCAGGCTCTAAACCCATAGCTTTACACATTGCCTCAAACTTTTCTAAGAATTGATCTATCTTCTCTTGGTCCGGTTCAAATGGTGGAAACGGCCATTTCATAGCATGGTAAGCTGGTCTGCTGGCTACTGATGAGCTAGGTAAAGCTACTCCACCTACTGCTCCCTCAGACTCACCAACCGATTTAGCCTCTACCTCAAGTTGCTTCATACGGAACTCATGTTCCATTTCCAACTTCCTAGCATCTAATTTCTTAGACTCTAGGTCAGCTGCCAGTTTTTGTGCCTGTTGGTCTGCCACCAACTTTTGCTCTTCAAGTGCTACCTTTCGAGCTTCCAGCTCAATTTCTGACTTTCTTCTCTCCCTCTCTTCTGCTCTGAAGTCTCTCTCTACTTCCAGTACATAGGCTTTGAACTCCTCACCTTCCAATCCCAACTCAGTTGCAGATGCCCGCACCTTAGCTAAATCTAAAGTACGAGTAGCCATGCTTAGTGTAACTTAGTATCAGTATAGATATGCAATACCCAATCACAATGCTAACTGTACTCCAACCAACACTGTAACTATGTATCTATACTAACTTAACTAAATGTCTGTCCACGTCGAAGAGAAAGGTATCAGTAGCCCTACTCGTCAAGTAGACAATAGGTATAGGACAGATGACACTATAACCTATTCCTACGAGATGTCAGAACAAAGAGAAGATCCCGGACGGGCCCCCACTCTATCTTGTGACAAGACCGCCGGGGCTTGGACTGGTTTGCCACGATAGATACTATCCCCTGCCTTTGCTCCAACCACCTCAATAGCACTCTACATCTACCAGGCCCCACACAAGCCGGGACAGCTTAACCTCCCCTCCCTCACCTAGGGTTCCAAACCCCAAGGGGGCTCGGACCAGACACCAGTCATATCACTGCACAAAGTCATAGCTAAGAGAACAAAAATTTAATTCTGAACTACGTCAACCACAACACAGAGAAGGATGGCTGAAAGCCAGACTAGAAGAACTATGTACAAGATCAAAGACGCAGATGAGTATTCATCATGGAGGCGGACGATAGCTCGTGCGGTTGTCCAGTCGTGGTAGCGACTCACCCAGGCTCCTCCAGTGGACTGGAACTCCAAGGTCTGCTGCCTCTCCAAAGTTCCCTCTTCACCCAGAGAACCAAGCAAGGGCTGATCAAGCGCCGTACCACTGCCTGACGGACCCTGCACTGATGAACAAGGATTCTTCCTTGCTGTCGTACTATTTCACTCGTCACACTCCTGATGAAGTCTGGGCCGACCCTAGAACATTAGCGGTCTCCCACTTGCAGAAAAAATACATGTAGCACCGTCTCAAAATACACAAGAGCCAGGTCACTCTTCTATCTCATCAGTGACCCACACACTGATATGTCACTTACATAATAAGCGGTTGCTCCACACGAACACACAATGTCACTGGTAAAGTCTAGCAGGTGACTAAACACTTCACCTTAGTTCCATGTCCTTGGACAATAGATCTTCACACAGTATTATGTACCTACCCTGATCCATGGGTAGTAATCACAACCTAGCATACATTGTCAACAGTTCATCACGTTGGCATGAGGTAGCTCCCTACCGTCACAAACATTGTCAACCTGGTGTTTCCACCCATGTTGTAATCAATGTCCTAGTTCACTGGACCACATGTTGGCTTCATAAAGGTAACCAATGTAAAAACACTATGTAAGCATCAACTGATACATGGTGTCCCATAACCCAGCCGGGCCAGAAGCATATAACACAGGTCATGGTGACCGGTAACAATGATCACTCTGCACAACTTGAAAGGTCACTACCTTGCAATTACCAAGGTTTACACAGAGACTGAATGTCACCAGTGCTTCACTGGCCAGAATCACCAGACGTTTCAGTGTTGGATCCTCTCAGGATCGGATGACACTCGTCGGACTCTTGACGGAGGTCCTAACCTAGACCTACCGACTTATTCAGCACTCAGCTCCTTCCAACATCGATCTCGCAGAATCAGACAACCACTCCCAGTATGGCCTCAATCAACTTCTGGATAGGCACTGGAATGAGTGGGCCCATAGAGCTCATGGTGCAGCTCTTGAATCTTCTTCTGTATAGTAATAACAGATCCTGAAACACGGAGAGGTTGGTGTGAGTACTCAACTACAACAAAGACTACCAGCATCTCCACCCTGTCACCTGCCTCTCAGACATTCCTCATGTCTACCAACATGAGTATGAAATCATCACATCATAGATCTACTTAGTCACTATAATGTATAGGCATAATGATGGTAGAAAAAGCAATAGCACACCTGTTCAGTCAAGTAACACTTCTGGGCTACATATAACCCCTAGCACCAGAGTCGACTGTATGACTCTGTCAAGCATCCTTCGCCTGGTGCCAGTCCAATCCGGTTTCATCTCCCATCATCAATCAACATATACACTTACTTTCTTTCAGTGTAGGGATTACTGTATCGAGAAGGTGTCCAGCCGGACATCTCCTTCCTGACAGACTCATCAATTCATCAATCCCTTAACCCATGGACTGATGAATTACACACCTTAATAACTATATGTCCATAATGAATTATACTCCTGATAATTCATTACTATAGCATTAACAAAGGAGAACTCATGACTTGTTACACTTAACTAACAAAATCATATCACAGCCATAGTGTCAGGTCTGGGATCCCTGCCCCAGATCCTGAGTTGCCCTTGTATTCACTGACTATCTTTCAGGACAGTCATCCCTGTGCCGGTCGAGCACAGCTGTGGTGGCCATCCACCACTACACTTTCCCACAGCTACTGTGGGTCTCGTGTACCTTGTCCCGTGACGACTTAAGTCACGTCATCCAATGTAGCAAACCTCCAGACTCCACTACCAAACTCTGGCTCCACCTTTTGGGGGGGGGGGGGGGGGGTTTATGCCCCTCCCAACTACTACCTCACGGCAGTACTCCAAGTACTCCATGAACCGAGTCAGGGTTCCAGAAGAGTAGAATATTAGAGACAGAAACGGTTAGGTTCAAACCTCGATCTATCTAGACACCTCGGCCTCGAATTACGGAGTGCCGCATCACCCTCGTTCGGGTATGTTCACTCATCGCACCTGCACGATTGCATTGGGTCGGACCTATTACTGATCGGGTTGGGGTTACCGGCCTACCTCCCGCTGCCTAGACAAACGTAAGATGGAACACGCACGGTCATCCTAGCGGACGGACATGACAACAAGCAGTAACAATAGTATCATGAATACTTCTTATCAATTGTTATCCTACCGATGCAACGCCATTCGGCTTACGCGGAATAACACTGCTATCTGCACACAGCAAATACACCACTGCTGATTTCACCTTGATTCCTCGAAAAATCACCATCACTGATAGAACAATTACGTTACCATTCTAATGTCACGAAGCACATTACACATCTCTAATAATAAGCTATACCTTATCATTTACAGCGTATAGCATGTGGATGTCATGACGGACAAACTGTCGCCTTGCCTGCGTAATGAATAAACCAAACCCGTAACTGCTACACACTGTAACGCACATCGTTCGGCCTATTTTATTTACACCCCACTCGCGGTGGAACACGGCTTGTTCCGTCAGGTAACACATTACATTGCTGATCGATAAAGCCTACTTAACAATGCAACCGCCAACTGTAACGGATAACGCTACGCGACAACTCAATTTTGCGATGGCAATTATTTCCTTCCGGGAACTCAGCACGGCATTACGACAACAATTAAATCATAGAATAAGTACTCAACTAACCTGTGATTGAAGAATCACAACCTTGACTGTAGATGTCCGCTCTGGCCGCGACTATTGACATCCAAATTACTGCAGCCTGCTGGCCATGATCTCTCCACGCTGAGGTCTGGTGGGCGACTGACTCCGACAACGTCAGTCCGCCTTCCACTCGCCTACACGGGCTGCGTGACTTTCATGATTCATGAAGAAAACCAGAGTCACGATGGATTCCTCCAACCCGTGCTGCACAACGCACTCGTGAACTTAGAGATCAAAACCACGTACGCACTTGGGGGAACATTCTAGATTCTTCTATAAATAACTAGAATAGCTCCGCCCCCGCACTACTTTTCTAGGGAACTCCCCTATTAATTGACATTAAATTAAAGGGAGACCAACGCATGGCACTCCCTTCAAAGGGCTATTATGCAGAGATCTTACGATATTTATCCGTTTCGTCACACTAGCTTAAGAATGGAGGTGGAGGCGGTCAGTACAGCTTTCCGCTGGATGGAGAACACGATACATACACACATTGTGATTGTAACTGACTCAGAAAACACGATACATACACACATTGTGATTGTAACTGACTCAGAGAACACGATACATACACACATTGTGATTGTAACTGACTCAGAGAACACGATACATACCCACATTGTGATTGTAACTGACTCAGAGAACACGATACATACACACATTGTGATTGTAACTGACTCAGAGAACACGATACATACACACATTGTGATTGTAACTGACTCAGAGAACACGATACATACACACATTGTGATTGTAACTGACTCAGAAAGCATATACTGAGGAGGGTGAGGACAGGCAGGCTTCGTGCAGAGTGGCTTGCTTCGCTTCGGAAGTCACGGGTGGCAAGCTTCACCTGGATCTTTTCTCCGGGGCATGCCGGTGTACTGGGGAATGAACAGGCGGACAGATTGGCTCTCTCGGCAAAACTTGGTGGAGTATTGATGCATGACAAGGCAGACGTGGTTGCGGCCTAGTGGGAGCACGTGTACACCTCGGAGGAGCAAATGGACCACCATAGTCTGGTAAGAATGAGGCATCGAGGTGTGACGAGGGGATCTGGCCGACGCTCGACGCTCAGAGGAAATGCGAGACGGACATATAATCAGATTGCTACTGGAACTATTAGTGTTGGAACTCTTCGCTGGCTGCTGATGATGGGGACGGAGCGCTTATGGGAATGCCCCGAATGCTGGGATGTCGGTTCCTAAATCAATCAATCAATCATTACATTCTGTGCCTCTTTCAATGTTTAATATTCAACCAGTGCATATCCCTTGAGAAAGCCATTTCGCCTCTCAAGATGTGCACATAAATTCTTGATTTCAACAACTCAGCAAATTGTTCATGCATGTCATCCTCTTGAGACTCCTCATGGACACCAGTTACAAACAAAATCCAACCTTCAATAGATCTCTGTGGGCCTGGACCTTCAGATTCATCAACATTTATTTCCATGCCCTCGAACTGATCAACACCACATCGAGTTGGACCCTCTCCGCCAAAACCTTTGCCTTTTCTTTGAGTTTCTGGAGACCCTGGTCTCCCTCTTCATCAATTTCGAAATCATCATCATCTTCTTTGGTCACAAGCATAACGTACGCCAGTTTGCTTTCTTACACTATATATATATATATATATATATATATATATATATATATATATATATATATATATATATATATAAGTCAGAGACAATATTATAATTTCAGTAATACGTGCAGCCAATGTGTGTGTGTGTGTGTGTGTTTGTGTGCGTGTGTGTGTGTGTGTGTTGAGTTTTTCGTAACAAGTATTTGGTCTGTGCCAGCTTCGTAAAGGAGTTAGGGACGCGGATCGTAATACCACATACGCCTTCTTCTTCTTCAGCGTTCCGAGCCATTGAGGTTCTTTGCTGCAGATACAATCCGTCTCCATTCGTCTCTCTGGTGGACCTTCTCTTGCCAGTCGTTGATTCCAAGTGCTTGTAGGTCTGTATATATATTATCTCTCCACCGTCGTCTTGATCCACCTCGGGGTCTACGGTAATTTATTTCCTGAGTGTAAGCGAGTTTTGTTTCCCTATTATCTTCCATTCTTGCTATATGCCCCAGCCATTGTAGTCTATTAGTCTTCATGATACCAGTGATTAGCGGGGAATTAAACAGATTATAAATGTCTTTGTTACTTCTTCTTTTCCACTCTTGACTTTGTGTATCCCTAATGGGTCCAAAGATGTGTCTTAAAACTTTGTTCTCAAAGGTTTGTAACAAGGCTTCGTCTCCTTTCGTTGTACTCCAGGTTTCAGAGCCATACAGCACAACTGGTCTGATAAGTGTTTTGTATATTGTGATTTTGGTGTTACGAGATAGCGCATTTGATTTTAGTAGATGTTGTAGTGCATAGTATATCTTATTTCCAGAATTAATTCTAGTTTGTATTTCTTCCTTTATGATGTTGGAGCAGTTGAAGATTGTACCCAGGTATTTGTATGTTTCCGTTCTTTTAACGGCCATATTATCTATTTGTATGTGGCTAGAGTTTTTAGCCATTCCTTCTCTTGAAATTACCATATATTCTGTCTTATCTTGGTTGATAACCAGCCCCATCTGCTGGGCTTTTTGCTTTAAGTGAGTCAATACTTCCAATGTCTTGTGATCACTTTGAGCTATAATATCTATATCATCTGCATAACCAAGCAGCTTGGATGTTCCTCCAATATCACATTCCTCCTTTATCTTCCTTACAACTTTCTCTAGAGCAGTGTTTCCCAACGTGGGGCCCACGCCCCACAGGGGGGCAATTTGACTGTTAAGGGGGGAAATTCGAAAATGGAAGAAATCGGCTGAATATAACAAAACGGGGAGACTTGAGACTGAAGTTAACTAAATTGGAACCTGACATAAGATCTCTTTGCAGCAAGCATCAAGCGCAAGGATCTCACTAAATTTAAATAATAAATAATTACTAATAATTAAAATAATATAGAAAAATCTTTCATTAAAATTATTTTGTACTTGAATTTCAGTTCTCCATTATATGTTTTGAAAATTTACTTACTGTGTTTGCTCAATAATTACCTAGTGATTTCTTCCTAAAACCTATCATTCAAGTTTCTTTAGTGAACATTTCAATTTTTGAATATTAAAAATAATGTATATGTTGAGGGGGGGGGGCATGGGGCGGGGGAGGGGGCAATATGAATTTTAGAAAGGCTTAAGTGGGGCATGGTACAAAAAAGGTTGGGAAACACTGCTCTAGAGCCAGATTGAAGATTAGCGGCGATAGTGCATCACCCTGTTTCAAGCCAGATGTTATTTGGAAAGGGTCTGATTTCCTGCCTTTATATGTTACTATATTATAAGTTTCTTCCATGCATAGTCTGGTCATGTTGATTAACTTCCTTGGTATTCCAAATTCCTGCATAGCATTCCATAGACTATTTCTATGGACACTATAATAAGCCTTTTTAAAATCCGCAAAAATGTTATGGAGATCTTTTTTATATTCCCAATTTTTCTCGGCTATTTGTCGTAAGATAAAAATCTGATCTATTGTTGATCTGTTTTGTCTAAAACCCGCCTGGTAGTCACCTAATATGTCTTCTGAATATGGTTTTAGTCTATTTAGTAATACCACATACCAGTGTTCGAAATACAGTTGCGGGAGATTTGGCAGCATACCGCCTTACATTTTTTTTTTTTTACGAATTGGTATGGGTGCTGGTCGTTCAGTAAGCAATGGCAAACTACTAAACGCAAACTTGCGATGATATCATAGACAGCCAAGAAATGCTGGGGTTGGCTGCGACGTCCTACAACAGGTATGAAACTAAGTATTGTTTCTTAAATTTGGCCTGTAAAACAGGCGGGAAAATTTTTTTGCGCGTCAGCTTCAACATCTACCTTTGAGGTACTCCGAAAAAGATGAAACATACATGTTATATCAATGAAAAGTAAAAATATGGGTTAGAAAATCTTGAGGTATCTAAAATAAGTCCATTAATTTTACAAATCTTTGAAAATATCTGCAATTTTTATCTCTGTTTTATAGGAAGCACAACTGTTACTATTACATATAAATATTTTATAGAACATTAAGACAAATCCTGCAATAATTTTAATTACATTATACAGTAATGCTACTTTTAGTCATGTCCCCTGACTTTACTTTTGCTCTTATGTCCTTTAGCAATATTATTAAATACATGTCTTTCTTTCTAATGTGGTTGTATTTCGTATACAATTGTGTTTGTGTTGTTACAAGGTGCGATCCGTGTTTTCTTTTACATTTACAAATATAACAAGTTCCCCAGACGTCAAATGCAGGAACATTCTCTAATTTTTTGTGTAATGGCTGAATACTATTTATTCCATTTCATACATTAATTCCTCGCAGACATTATATACGGTTTGTATTCAAACGT
This sequence comes from Cepaea hortensis, assembly GCA_963921405.1. NCBI lineage: Eukaryota > Metazoa > Mollusca > Gastropoda > Stylommatophora > Helicidae > Cepaea > Cepaea hortensis. The sequence continues at coordinate 17,320,569 of OY992897.1, forward strand.
TGCACGTAAATAGGAATTGTTTGTGGGTGTCCTTTTAAAATAGTAAGTGTTTATTGTCAGAACCTACAAACAATCGTTTCTAGTAATATTGTGTGAGTTATTTCTCTTGGAACAATAGGGCAATTCATCTGTATTAGACTGTTTTGTTCCTTTTTAGTTGACAACATTTTCGATATCTCAAATCCATGAACACAAATGTTTCGTTTGAGTGTTCCCCTATACGCAAGAAAGCGTATATTGTTCAATTGTAAGTACGCTTTCAACACAGAAGCCAGACTGTCGGCTCGGTGATCATGAGTTCGAATCTGCAGCGGGGCGGGATTTTACAATGCGTTTGGCCTCCCTGGGCGTCCCTGGCTGATGAGGGCTAGTCGTCGCAACGTCCTTTGTTTTCTGTCGTTGTGTTCTGTAAAGTTGCACTACTTCGTGTTATGTTATATTGTTAACATTTCAACAGCTTTACGGCAGACAAGCTAGGAAACATATAATGGCAGTAGAAATGAGATGTCTGAGGAGAATGCAAAGAATGCCGTGGATGGACATAAAAACGAATGAGAAAGTTTCTTCAAGAAACAAATGAAAAACCTTAAAATGAATAGAAAAATTACACGCAAACAGTCCAGTTTTGATTAAAAGTGTGAGAAAATTGTGAGAAATAAACTTGAAAACTTAGTGACCACTAGGAAACTTAGCAGGAAAAAGGATGTGGAAACGAAGAGATTTATGCCAGTATTGCTTAGCATAATCCAGACAAAAACAGGGACCCGGCCATAGACTGGCGACGGCGTGAGATGACGAACCAAGACTGCCTAAGGGTATTAGCATTGCACATGAAGGTGATACATTTGTCAATAGCAGAATAAACACGATTATTGTAGTGCGACATTATCGAGCACACGTTTGGCTAAATCTAAACATATATAGGAGTAGTAAATGTTCTAAAAATCTCAACAAAGCTCTCAATTTATTTGGAGGGAATAACGAGAACGCAGTCCCACTTACTAGAAAATTAAGCACTCGAGGTACCCACATTTGGGATGATCGCAGGCGTCAACCCAACCTAAGTGCAATAGAAGGGCCTCAACCTGGGAGCATCATCCTTTGTTTTCGGTTTGTTTTTTCAATGCTAAAATGTTGGAATCTGTGGCTAAGGGCTTGCGAACGCGGTTTGTGAGCCCGTATACTCAGGTTCGAAACACAGCTGTGCTGGTTTTTTTTTCCGAAAAAGGTATAGATGCCGGTCGTTCAGAAAGCAATGGCAAACTACTGAACGTACAATTTGTCCAGGAATCACGAACAGCGAATATGCTTGGGTTGACTGCGACGTCCTGCGAAGGACACGCAACTAGATTTTTTTTTCAAATGTTGGGATTCCCTTCCCTCCCCCAACGGGGTAGGGGACTCACTTCCGTGATTTTTTTTCAAAACATTTCTTTTATACATACCCGTGTGTATTTACATGATGTAATGTGTATTTCTTTTGTTTGTTTCATATCACATATCGTTGCCGTTTGTTAGTATTAAGTGACACATGTGCGGATAGAAGGAATACATTCATACATACATAATATGTCATAACATTTATGGAATGGCGCATGTACTCACGAATTCCTTGCATAGGGAAGGAATGAAGGTCATTAATTTTTTTTTAAATTTTAACTTTCACGTCGTATACAATTGTGTATATACAATGCGTGTTTTGTGTGTGTGTGTGTGTGTGTGTGTATGTGTGTGTGTGTGTGTTTGCTTGGTGTGTGTGTGTGCGTGTGTGTGTGTGTGTAATTTTTTAAATTTGCGAATAAAACGTATACATTCATATACACATAATAATATTTCTTTCATGGCATGGTGTAATTAATAACACGTTACTTATTGATGATGATAGTGGAGTAATCATTTGCTCTCATGCACACTAAACACTTTCATTCTTTTATAAAATTCTTTTATACTCCAAGTATTCTCACTCACACTTAGTTTTTATTTAAACAAGTTTAACAGTATCACTTTATGGATAATACGTTAATCTTTGCAACAAGCGCCCCAATTTACAAAATACATTGCAAACAGGTATGCATGGTGTTTGCTCGCACGCGCGCGCGAGAGAGAGAGAGAGAGAGAGAGAGAGAGAGAGAGAGAGAGAGAGGAGAGAGAGAGAGGGACAGAGAGAGAGGGGGGGGACAGAGAGAGAGAGAATGAGAGTGAGATAGAGAGAGATAGAGAGAGAGATAGAGAGAGAGAGAGGGAGGGAGAGAGAGGGGGAGAGAGAGGGGGAGAGAGAGGGAGAAAGATAGAGAGAGAGAGAGAAAGATAGAGAGAGAGGGAGAGAGAGAAAGATAGAGAGAGAGAGGGAGAGAGAGAGGGAGAGAGAGAGGGAGAGAGAGAGGGAGAAACAAATAAGTCAGCTGAATTGGGTAGTAAATACTTTTTCTTGTTTTAGTTTTTGCCTGTGTATTACTGCTGCGAGTGTTTGAGTTTTCTCTCCTAAATTTTTTTGTTTTGTTTCCCAGAGTTCTGACACAGTTCCCTCTGGTATATCTCTTGTTTTTACGCTCCGTGGCACAGTTCCCTCTGGTATATCTCTTGTGTGTTTGCTCCGTGGCACAGTTCCCTCTGGTATATCGCTTGTGTGTACGCTCCGTGGCACAGTTCCCTCTGGTATATCGCTTGTGTGTACGCTCCGTGGCACAGTTGCCTCTGGTATATCGCTTGTGTACGCTCCGTGGCACAGTTCCCTCTGGTATATCGCTTGTGTGTATGCTCCGTGGCACAGTTCCCTCTGGTATATCGCTTGTGTGTACGCTCCGTGGCACAGTTCCCTCTGGTATATCGCTTGTGTGTACGCTCCGTGGCACAGTTCCCTCTGGTATATCGCTTGTGTGTACGCTCCGTGGCACAGTTCCCTCTGGTATATCGCTTGTGTGTACGCTCCGTGGCACAGTTCCCTCTGGTATATGGCTTGTGTGTACGCTCCGTGGCACAGTGCCCTCTGGCATATCGCTTGTGTGTACGCTCCGTGGCACAGTTCCCTCTGGTATATCGCTTGTGTGTATGATCCATGGCCAAGGCGTTACGGACGCAGTTCGTAATCCCGCATACCCCCGTTCGAAACACAGGTGGGGGAGATTTGGCAGCAGACCGCCCTACGTTAGTTTTTTTTAAATGAAATGTTATGGGCGTCGACCGTTCAGAAAACAATGGCAAACTACTGAATGTAAACTTGCTAAGGAATCACGAACAGCCAAAAATGCATAGGGATGAATGCTACGTCCTGTAAAGGATATGCAACAACAAATGTTTTTTTTTAAAATATCGCTTGTGTATGTGAGGAGCTTGTACTGTGTTTATTGTTGCAACTACAACCTTATGGTCTGTGAAGTTCAGTGTCTGCTGTAAATGCTTGACTTGTGTTATATGATGTGCTCTGGGCGCATAAATTCTATCTAACCGCGCTGCTCTGTTATGTGCATTGTTCTTGTGTATTGTTTCTGTTCCATGGGGATGCATCTGCCTGTATGTGTCTGTCAGCCCATGGATATCTAATATTGTTTGCAATGTGAGTAGTAGAGGAGACGCAAACTAAGTCTTAAATATGGATCCAGGTCCATCTGATGACGTAGTATTTTACTATATAAAAAGTCATGATACATCGTGATTACGTCAAAACGTGGATCCATTTCCGACCACATTTTCAAATTTTTGGTGGGAATGTACTTATGGGTACTCCCACGTTACCTATGAGAGTATACGAGATTGCGGAGAAAAGTCGCTAACCTCTAAACCAGGAAGCCGGCATGGAAGATAATAGGGAAACAAAACTCGCTTACACTCAGGAAAATAAATGACTGTAGACCCCGAGGCAGACCAAGAAGACGGTGGAGAGATAATATATATACAGACCTACAAGCACTTGGAATCAACGACTGGCATGAGAAGGTCAACCAGAGAGACGAATGGAGACGGATTGTATCTGCAGCAAAGAACCTCAATGGCTCGGAACGCTGAAGAAGAAGAATACTATTGCTTGAAAATTATGGAGGAAATTGAAAGAAAAACGCAACTCTATCAGCGTTCAAGCCGGAAACACACCGAATCCGAACAACAACAAGCGACTAACGACAAGTGCTGAACTTCGAAATACTTTAAATAGAAAGTAGATTTTTGCTACTTGGAATATGACTGGTATAGGATATAAGAAACCAGCTCTTGTAGAGTTCATGAAAAAAATCAAGTTAGTTAGTTAGTTAGTTAGTCGACAGATCATCCTCGTTGCACATCGAACCATTCAGTCCATAAGTGCTCGGATCCCCTCCTCAGCAAATCCCGCAGCGTGTAGCGGCTAACGACGCCAGTTCTGTGTTGGTTTATCAATCTTTTTTGGCTTCCTGCGTAGTGTTCTTGTTTGGCCACCCCTCTTTTAATTTGCTGCTCCTGCAGTCTGGCCATTGTTGTAGATTCACAGTCATCACTTGGTTCTCGCAAAAGTCTCACTTTTCGTAGAGCATTCAGAATGTCAGCCTGGTCCATGGCGCGTCCACCCTCCACAGTAGCCTCACCTGCGAGCTTGTCAGCCCACTCATTTCCTTGTACTCCCGCATGACCTGGCACGAAGATGAAACTAATCTTTGCCAGCCGAGACCGCTTCAGAGGCAGCAACCATTCTCTTCGGATCGACCCCTCCTCTATCCTCTTGATCATGTTCATTGAGTCGCTAAGGAAACAAGCCCTAGTGAATGTCTGTGTCTCGAGCCATGTTATTTTTTATGAAAAAAATCAAACATTCAATTATTAGGACTCGCAGACACTAGGGAAAAGGGGCAGAACACGAAACAAACACATGAAGGTTACGTTCTTATATGGAGTGACGTCGACCAGCGAGCTACAGCTAAACAGGGAGTGGGATTTTTGTTACATCCAGACAAAGCGAAAGCCATTATGCGCTTATTTTGATGGGTGATTTTGACGGAAGAATAGGCACACGAAGAACACCGTGGGCTCAATGCATGGGGCCATTCAGCGACACAGAGAATGAATGTAACAATAATGGTCAACATCTACTCAACATTTGCTCCGAACACGGACTAATAATAGCAAATAGTTTTTTTAGTGTTTTTGTTTTTGTTTGTTTAGTCGATGGATCAAAATCACTGCACACGGGTGCAATCCGTTCTCCTCGTAATTGAAATCTGAGTCTCGAGAAACTCAGCTCAGTGCACGAACTCCGTAGCACCGGCGATGATCCTTAAAATACTTGGGTAGTGTCACCGCCTCACTGGCATATCTAGTAAAGGGCGGCAATTCCAGCCCAAGGGAAACCATTGAGTCGAGCAGGACCCAAGTAATCTAGAACCTTCTAGATAGAGATGGTCACCAAGTCCATGATTCCGTGGACACTGATTTGGCCCGCCTAATGCGGGGTCCACGAGGAACTCGGACAGAGTTACCGCCCGTGTCGAGTTAGGACACGCGGAGACCTGCAGAGGACGGATGGACTTGAGAGAGGCAACAGGGCCTGCCTTTGAGGGACTCTATAGATATCAATAGATATATAGACATAGGCTAGATAGTTTGCTAGACTGTTAAATGATACTTATGTGTTTGATGTTTACTATTTGACAGATGTAATATAGCGCGGGTCTGTTTACCCACTGCGCCAACGCATACTGTATATGTAAATACAATAAATATTCGATCTCATAACGAACAGATTTATTGTTGCCTGTATGAACCCAAGTTTAGTTATCTAGATACGAGCAAGACTATGACAGGCTTTTTGGGGGCTAGTTTTCCGGTTTTGGCATAGAATGTTTTCTTAAAAACCTATTAAATGCCATGTAAAATTAATTATTTAATCATATCACATTGATTTTTGATAACACATTGATTTGTTTAAATCAAAGAAATTGTTAACGTTACAAGGTTACATAAAACTAGTAGCTATCTAGCGATAAAATAGAAGTAATCTGAGTCCCTCGGCAATGTCTCACCATTGCCTCCACAGCGCCTCTTTATTTTGATTCTGTAAACAATTTTTTTTTGACATGTTACTATTTTGACATTTTGTTTTTGTGACAGTCACTAATGTGTTCTCGCTCCACGAGCAGATTGTTCCGCAACAAGTGCCGCGTCCAACCGATGAAACCTTTCCCACAGTAACGAGAGTGCAAGATAACATCGAGGAGCTTCAAAATTCAGAGCTAAGTTTCACCTCATACTCATTGTACTTCTAAGCTGTACTTCTCATGTTTCATCAATGTATTATTTTGTATCATATTGATTTCTTTGCATATTCATAAGTTTGCACCAACATAACCTTGCATTTTGATTTACACATTAATAAGTAAGGGAGTTAACAAAATTTTCGAGTACACAAGATTTTTTCTAAGGGATTTAACTTTAGAAACATTACATACAAGTAAAACACAAGATGTCTTCCTTAGATAAATGCATTGAGCAAGGAATAAAGTTAGGTTATAAAGAAGAGAAATTGTCAGAATGGGCACAGAAAACACACGCAGAAAACATTGCCCGTGAAGAAAGAGCGATAGAACGAGAGGAAAGGAAACTTCAAATGGAAGCCGAAGAAAGGAAACTGCAAGCAGATGAAAAGAAATTGCAAATCGAAGCCGATGAAAAGAAATTGCAGATGCAAGCAGAGGAAAAGAAATTGCAAATCGAGGCCGATGAAAAGAAATTACAGATGGAACTTGAGGCCGCCGCCAAACAGGCCCAGTTAAATGCCGAGACACAGATTAAACTAAAACAGATGGAAATGGAGTCCAACACAGAAATATCAATAAATAAGTTAAGAAGCAAAGAAGAGGAACAAAAATATAATAAATATAAAGGTCTCGTGAAGGCTTTCTGTTCTGGAGATTCCATCTCCGCTTACTTAGAAAATTTTGAGTGCCTCATGTCTCATCATAAAATCAGTAAATCAGATTGGGCATTTATTCTAATGAGGAATTTTGCTCTTGAACCACTGAAAGTAATAGAAACAATACCACAGGAAATGCGAAAAGACTATGAGTACCTAAAACAACGCATTCTCCAACATTTTTCTTTAGACACTGCAGGTTACCAACAACAATTTGCCAAATTATCTCCACAACCAAACCAAACCTTCATAGATTATGTCAGTACAGTCCAAGACATATGCACAAAATGGATTAACTCGGCTAAAACCAACAATAGCCATGATAAACTTAAGGAACTAATTATAATAGATAAAATAGTTAGCACCATCCCCACACCTTTTGCCAAGTTCTTAAAACAAATGGACTGTAAGAGCATTCAGGAAATCGAGGCGAAAGGGAATGCATTTTTTACAGCAAATAGGGATATTTTTCAACATAATATAAGTCACAATGATACAGCAGCTGCAGTAGTGAACACCAAATACTCCAAACAGTCAAAGAGCAGATTTAAACCACGATCCAATGTCGGTAAAGTAGTAAGGTGCCAATATTGCAATTTTCATCACGACAGTTACGGTATGTGTGACAAATCACCCATCTACCCTGAACACCTCAAAAAGATGGTAGAGAAGCAAACAGCTAAACGCATGGCGTACCACAGAGCAATTAAATGTTATTTCTGCAATAGCTGGGGTCACTATAATAAAGATTGTCAAGGCCGAAAGTTATTGAAACAGGCCAATGCGGCATTAGTAGAAACGTCGACTGACGAAGAGCTTGAGTCACTAAATGGATGTGAAAATCAACACGACAATGAAAGCGAGCTTGGGAATGCTGTACACGTCATCAACACCATAACAGACAGTAAGTGCAACACCTGTACAAAGTTCCAAATTGACACAACACTACATTGTGGTCACATTATCCCAATTGCAAATGAAATAGCTAACGCTGCCTTATCATCTACAGGCAAGCTAGTTTTTCATACAGGGTTTGTTAACAACAAAAAGGGCACGTTAATTCGTGATTCCGGCGCAACTCTCTGTGGCGTGAGGAAGACATTAATAGACGCTAATGACTACACAGACAAACATGTGACGTGTCGCACATTTTCAGGTACAACAGAGAAATATCCCCTTGCTTTGGTCGAAATTCAAACACCATTCATATCGGGGCAAGTATTGTGTGCTATCCTTGAAAATCCCGTCGCGGATATTATACTTGGTAATTTACCCAACATACATCCTTGCTCTAAAAGAGAAATAAAAAGGTGGGAGCAAAAACACGGTATCCACCACAGAAATAGCGACACAAAAGAGAAACACCATTCTTGCTTGTCTCAATCTGCCAAAAGACCAAGGGAGACAACCACTGAGGTAATTCAGGAAGAATTTACCGAGGTGTACAATGCAGGGGCGGTCGAATCAAGAAACGATACGACCGAATTAAAACCTCGAATTGAGGATGCGACCAAACTACCAAGTACCGAACCTGTAAATGTGCAACAAAACACACAACACACAAACACAATAACACGACAGACAACCCACAAAACCAACACCTACCAACTACAGGAATCATTAGAAATAGTAGCGCCAAACTCAACTAACATCACTTTTGGTAATGAACAGAAAAATGACCCTACACTAGCACCATACTTTAAGTTAGTAGGCCTTAAGCCAAAATTAACAAAGAACGCATCGTGGACATTTAGGCTACAGGATAACATCTTAACTAGATTTTACACAACAAAACACACCACGACACAGCAAATAGTGCTACCACAAGCACATCGAAACAAAGTTTTAAAAATAGCCCATGACTCCCCTTTTGGAGGTCATATGATATACGAAATGACCAAGGCTATTATCCTGACCCAGTTTTATTGGCCAAAGTTTGACCAGGATATTAAAACCTTTTGTGCAACTTGTGTTATATGTCAGAAACTGGTCAACAAGGGGAATAACCATACTGTATTCTCTTTAAATAGAAACTTGCAATTAGGCCATGGAAATATGTTGAAACCATATTATGTTAGACAGGACAATGAGACAAATGAACTGACTCAACGAACTGGCGACGACGACGAAAACGACAAAGACATATGTACATTACCGACAATCTGTGATATCGACAACGACAACAAATGTGACGACATATTGACAACGATTGATCTCAACGACGACGACAATGACATGGAAGACAATTTACAAACAGTGGCATCTGTGGTAAATCAGACAGACGTGGACAACACTGAAATCCCTGTACCAATCATGACTGACGACGGAAGTGTAAATGACATACATATCTCTGACACTTTGACACAACAACAGCGACAAAACATTTTGACTATCCTCGACGAATATAAATCTATCTTTTCTAACAAACCTGGACGCACTGATAAAATAACACATTCAATTGTGCTGACAGATCTGAGACCGGTCAAATGTAGACCATATTCTATTCCTCTCCATTACAGATCTAATTTAGATAAAGAAATTTTAGACTTAGAGAAAAATGGCATTATTCAAAAATCGATGTCTCAATATTCGTCACCGATTGTTCTGGTGAAGAAAAAGGACCAGACAATTCGTTTGTGCATTGACTATCGAGTATTAAATACAAGAACAACAACAGATGCAGAGCCAATGAACAGCTGTGAGGATCTTATCTTAAATATGGCTCAATCATCCTTATTTTCTAAGACCGATTTAGCTAAAGGATATTGGCAAGTTCCATTACACCCTTCTTGTAGACATATAACAGCATTCGCAACACCTCTTGGCTTGTACGAATGGCTATATCTTCCGTTTGGGCTCAAGAACGCACCGGCCACATTTGTAAGACTAACAAGATTGTTATTACACGGAATTAATGACGTAGTTGCTTATATTGATGATATATGCATCCATTCTTCTGATATGACTTCTCACTTACTCACCCTTAAACAAGTCTTCCACCAAATCTCTCTTTTTGGACTTACTATCAAACCTTCCAAGGTTGAAATAGGTTATACACAAATAGACTTCCTTGGACATAGAATTTATGAAGGAAAATTGTTGACTGATGATAAAATTGTTTCCAAGATCATTAAGCTAGAAGTACCTACCACAAAGAAGCAAGTTAGAAGTTTACTAGGTCTGATTAACTATTATTCTAAATTTATTCCACATTGGGCAGAACTAACCTCAGTTTGTTCTGATATGTTAACTAAAAATCATCCATCAAAAATTTGTAAAAGTACCAGCTTAGATGATGCAATGTGTAAATTGAAACATATTTTTTTCTAATCCACCAGTCTTACGATTACCCAACATAAATTTACCCTTTATTTTGACCACAGATGCGAGCGCTATCGCAATAGGAGGATGCTTGATGCAGGAAGTGGATGGCATACAACACCCAATTCTCTATGTAAGCCGCAAACTAAAGAAGGCTGAGACTCGGTATGCCACAGTTGAATTAGAGTGTTTGAGCCTAGTGTTTTGTATATTGAGATTATCGAAGTTCCTCTTAGGGAGTCACTTTGTGGTCCTCACTGACAGTTCGCCATTATTAGTCCTTAACCAGGGGTCGCCTAAAAACCATCGGCTACAAAGATGGTGTCTTCTACTTCAAGATTTCGACTTCGAAATCCGCCACATCAGAGGCACCGACAACATTGTGGCTGACCTTTTGTCACGGCAAGTGAATGCGCCAGTAGAATGACTCTGATCACATCGACCATTAGCCATACTATAAACTGTGATACTTTTAGTCGGTTGCATATTACAGTGGAACTCTACACCTGCTACAGTACTCTCAGTGATTAGTTGAATTACAACACCCAAGAACATGATACGTTACTTTGAGAACTATACCATCAAGTGCCTAAGCGCTAGAACACTTCCAGCAAGAAACAGTAACTGTGTTTGTGTCAACCAATAAGATCAACCAACGAACTAACTCCGAATTCTGGAAGAACTCGTTATATAGGACATTAAGAACATGCCATACTTGCTGTTACTACGTAACTTTACAAACAGCCGAAACAGAACCCCATCGACTACGACACTCAAGAGACAGCCATATTAGCTTTACCATTCATGGCATAACACGCTAGCGACAGGAGAACGACGCGCACATCATCTTGGGATTTAATTAATTAATTAGTTTAAGATTAAATATGTATTATATTTCCATTATTGTTGTATATAAATTGTATTCACCTGTAATTTGTACATATTCGACATTAATATTACAGGCGGTACCATTCCTAAACTAAAGAACCGTCCTATACAATTGTCTCTATTTAAATTATAACCCATTTGTGAGTCATCGTACAAGAAGTACGTATTTTCTTAAAGGGCAAATATCGCCTAGCCCATTTTTTCTAAGGGCAATAACACTTACCTCAACTTTAATATTTTAACCAAATACTATTTTTAATGAAAAGTGAGTGAATGACTGTGTGAATGGATTAAATGAGAGAACGATACACTTGGCGGACAAATTGTACGCAAACCGTATTTATTTTAATTTGTCTGCGTCTTTCATGTAAATTGTATGACTTGTCTAATTTGTGAATACATGTGTAGTACTTAGTTTAATATTGAGTTAATATACTTAGCTTAGCAGTTAGGATACATCCAAGCACCACTACTTGGAATGCCTGTTCATGTATTGCACACAGTGCAGTAGTTCATGATTTAGGTTATCCCAACTCGTGACGCTTGGAAATACGCCACACATTCAGCACACACAGTACACAAACCTTAAAACTCAACACTATCAAGTTAAAATACAGTCACTTTATTATAAACATCAACTAATTATTCAAAGCACACTAACAAGCCAACAGGGACACTTGTAGTATGAGAGGGATAAAATAACAAGGTAACTACATATTTAGCATTAGATAACATACGGGAGTAAAAGTGTATAGAAATACACACACAGATCAAGATTTGAAGGTGTACTTATTTAGCCAAGACTTCGGTCTTGTTAACCCTCTATTATATAGGGGTTATTTGTCTGGGTACCATTTTGGGTACTATGAGAAGGGCAAGTTGTAAATACAACTACTAATATGCCACGTAACTTCGGTCTGATAAGCATATTTAAGCACACGAGAGACAGGGATCTCTGCACCAAATCAGACAAGTGTTGTATGGTAGAATACATGAGTTTTTAGTGCTAATAGGTAGGTTGCCAGGTTACTATCCACCAAACTACAACACCAACTGTAGGTGAGTCGGTGACAGAATTAGAACGGATCTAATTCCCAACAACAAATCATGTCACGGGGGAGGGGGGAATCCTGTCACCGCCTCACTGGCATATCTAGTAAAGGGCGGCAATTCCAGCCCAAGGGAAACCATTGAGTCGAGCAGGACCCAAGTAATCTAGAACCTTCTAGATAGAGATGGTCACCAAGTCCATGATTCCGTGGACACTGATGTGGCCCGCCTAATGCGGGGTCCACGAGGAACTCGGACAGAGTTACCGCCCGTGTCGAGTTAGGACACGCGGAGACCGGCAGAGGACGGATGGACTTGAGAGAGGCAACAGGGCCTGCCTTTGAGGGACTCTATAGATATCAATAGATATATAGACATAGGCTAGATAGTTTGCTAGACTGTTAAATGATACTTATGTGTTTGATGTTTACTATTTGACAGATGTAATATAGCGCGGGTCTGTTTACCCACTGCGCCAACGCATACTGTATACGTAGATACAATAAATATTCGATCTCATAACGAACAGATTTATTGTTGCCTGTATGAACCCAAGTTTAGTTATCTAGATACGAGCAAGACTATGACAGGCTTACTTATAACTCGAAATTTTGTCCGGCAGCGCCGTTAGGCTACTCTTTTTCGATTTCCAACTGCCAAAGGATTTTTTACGGGCGCAACAATACACACGGGCGTCCGATCTCACTACCCGGAGACCAGGGAAAATTTTATTACTAGAAGTCCATGTGAAAAAATCCCGGTCATCACCGGGGCTTGAACTCGGGACCTTCTGCACTCGAGGCGGAAACCATACCTCGAGACCACGCAGCAAATAGTTGTTTTCAAGATCGTCGTAGCCACACCAAGACCTAGTATAAATGGAATGACATAGATCAAGCATCTCAAATTGACTTTATTCTAATTAGGAAAACAGACAGAAGACTACTATTAGATTCAAGAGCACTCCCAAATGCAGATGTTGATACTGATCACAAACCAGTCATTTAAAAAAAAAAAAGATTTCAACATACAGGAAAACAAGAAACAAAAAGGTAACAACACATGTCGTCAATTATAGGAGGCTGCAAGAAAATACGGTTAAAGACGAATTTAATCAAGAAATCAAAAGACTACATAAGAACATCCCTGATATCTACTCAAGCGTAGATAAGGAATGGCAATTTTCAAAACTGCCATGCTCGACACACTGGAAATAAATGTGTTACAAATAAAGTAAGGCAGGACAAAAGATTAAGAACAGCTTGGTGGAACAAAGAAGTTAAAGATAGCATATTCAAAAAGAAGGTAACGTTCAAAAAGTGGATCACAACCAAATCTGAACAAGACTATGTTACTTATAGAATAGCACGACGAAATGCCAAACAAACAAATAGAGCATCTAAAGGTGCATCCTGGAGAATATACAGTGAAGAGATGGCGACCCTTAGCAAAGACTACCCAAGAGAATTTTATAAACGTGTCAACACAATGAGACATAGAGATGCATGCTACAACCCCACCACCATCATAAACAGCAAAATCATTATACCAATATCCACAACAAAGACTAGCAAGAACTACTTAGCCCCACACATAACATAGAAAACCTCAATAATACTAAGAATTGATTGATTGGGGACAGTGGTGCATATTAGGAATATAAAACTATCTGTGAGAGAATGATAATGAGAATGAAACATGCATAGTATGAAGTATGAGTGTGAACTTGATGGGAGTGACTAAAAGTCATGGACAACAAGAACCAAATTTCATACCTGCAGAAGTCAAGACACTTATACTGAAAAGTCCTAAAAACAAATCACCGGTTCCAGACGGAATAACCACAGAAGCTATTCAGGCCTATGGGAAAACAGAAGTTAAATGGCTATAGTCTGTCCAGAAATGAATTCCTTCATTCACGATCAATTATTTTGAAAACTGTCTGTTGCATCGTTATCAAATGTTTCCTACCGTCTTATATTTACCCCCACCCAAGGAATATGTCTTTGATAGGTCCAAAAGCAACTTAAATTATGAAATGTGGCGACAATTATTTGATGTTTTGGTGAAAAACTAGTGATGTCTCGCTAACAAACTTGTTTTACAGTAATGCCCCGTTCCACTACGCGAGGCTCTTGTCATAAGGCCAATCCCATGTCCCACGAGAAAATTAACTATTCAACGCTAATGTTTCCGTGAGAAGACGTAATACATTTAATAATGTGCACTTGATCTCTGACCCGTAAATTATATACCATTAGTTAGTTAGTTAGTTAGTCGAGGTTCCAACTTCATGGCAACGGGTCGTCCCCATTATGCTCCATTCCTGTGCCAGTGAACATCCCGCAAAATGCTTCCCACTGTCCAATGTGAAAAGTGGAATAGACGGGAGTCTCGGCACTCCAACAGCCAGCACAGGTACACTGTGTATAATGTCGCCGCCAGAATGCCAACACAAAATTCATCCATGAAAACCACAGTTCATCGTCGATGGACTCGGCAGTCACCAGAAAGACCTCACTGACCCGGGTCAGTGACCCGGTCAGTGACCTCACTGTCCCGTGTCACATGGCTCGGGCATTTACAGCAGGGCGACCCACCGAAAGCGTCGCACAAAGCACGAACTCCGCAGCTTCAGCGCCGACTCTCAGGAGTCTCCTGAAAATTGCACTCGTGAACCGAAAAGGCAAATCAGTCAATTTAGCAACAGCCGGTAGCCATTGTTCCGACAAGCAGGTCACACTACAGGACAGATGTAAAAGCATTCAACGCGAATTTCACAGCTCACAGTGCCGCCCACGCTCTCACTCAGTAGCAGGGCGACAGAACTATATACTACCAGTCCAACATGAGAAAAATTCGATTGCAAACCGTAGCCGCAAGCATAAACACGCCACAGGCCTTAACGGTTCAACGCCTAACCGCCCTGTTGGCGACCGGATGCATATAAACAAACTTTGAAATCTGCTGTACAATCTCCAGAACAAAATATTTTTTGTTGTGTGGACATAATGATAAGGTTATATGCTAAATCTCATCATTTTCCCTCAGATGTTTACTGAGATATGGAATTTTATATTGGGGCAGACAAAAGTAAACAGACTATAACAAGACTTTTTTAATATAGCATGGAAAGAAAGAAAAGTCCCAGATGATTGGCAACAGGCAATAATAGTACCAATATGGAAAAGGGAAGGCGATATGAGAGAGTGCGAAACATACAGAGGTATATCACTCCTGAGCCATATAGGGAAAAAATACGCAAAACTGTCGGAACAAAGAGCTAGACTCATAGTTGAACAACAGTTAAGCAAAGTACAGTTTGGTTTTCGGAAAGGCAAAAGTTGCACTGATGCAATATTTCAATCAATCATATGCCATACCGGAGAGCGTGGGCGGTCATGACTCGCCATTTTATTCGATCACCAGAGTCGTAAATCAGCTCAGTGTTCCTGTCCAGACCATGCCATGTGGCCAAGCCATCCAGGTATTTACTTCTCGGTCTTCCCCTTCGTATGTTTTCTTCGATCTTGTCAGTTGTCACCAAGTTCTCCAATTCATTTCTTCTCATAACAAGTTCAAAATATTTTGACTCTCTACGTCCAATTTCACTAATCAATTTACGATTTTCACTTGTCTTTTGTAGTACTTGGTCGTTGGTTTTTCTGTCTGTATTCTTTGCATTCTCTTCAGAAACCACATTTCTGCAACCATCAGATGTTTTGTCAGCTTGACTACTCATTGTCCAAGTTTCACACCCATACAAAAGAACAGGCACATCAACACTCATTTTGTCGTTTCAATTGACATCTTTTTATTAATCAGTATGTTTTTCATCTTGCTAAAGGCTACTTTCGCCATGGCGATTTTTGCTCTAATATCTTCAAGGCATCTCCCATCAGATGTTATGACTGTTAAGATATAATTGTACGGATTCACTTGTTGAAGAGTATTTACATTCACTTGTATATTACATTGTGGTATTTCGTTCTTCCTAGTGACGACCATAATCTGTGTCTTTTTACAATTTAATTCTAACCCCAGTTGTTTACTGTGTGCAACAACCGCATCTAATTGTTGTAGATCCTGCGCATTGTCTGCAATCAATACTGTATCATCTGCATATCTAATATTATTGATGTTTAGTCCTCTAATGCTGATTCAACTTATATATTCTACATTTCTGAAAATATTTTTACTGTACAGGGGAAAAAAAAAGATCTGGAGACATTACGCATCCCTGCCTAACACCTCTCTTAATAGGCTGATATTGTCCCACTTCAGTATCAATCCTTATGGCAGCTTGTTGTTTCCAATATATGTTTTTTATAGGTCTAATGTCTTTCCCTTCAGTTTGTAGATCTGCAAGCATATCTACCATGTTGACATGTCTTACTCTATCGAAAGCCTTTGTGTAGTCAATAAAGCAAAGATGTACATCTTTGTTTACTTCTATAGAAAGTTCAATAACTGATCGTAGCATATACACAGCATTTACTGTTCCCTTTCCTTCTACAAACCCACATTCTTCTTCCCCTATTTCAGGTTGTATTTTCTTCCTCACTCTTTGCACGATAATTCTTAGCAAAATCTTCGTGATGTGACTCATTATACTAATTATTCTATGTTGACCAGATTCCAAGACTCCTGATTTCTTTGAGATTGCAATGAATATAGAATTACATAATTCAGAAGGTATTTCTCCGGTATCATATAATGTGTTAGGCAGTCTGGTGACTTGATCTATTCCATATTCTTCTAAAGCTTTAATCATTTCTGTTGTGATGTTATCTGAACCGGGGGCCTTGCCAGCTTTCATATGTTTAAGAACATTTCGAACCTCCATCTTCAAAATTGGCGGTCCTTCATTATTAAATCGAATATCATACGGTTCATTTCTGTTCACATCATAAATGTTTTTCACTTACTCTGACAATACATGAAGAATCTGATCTTTTTCTATTATGATTTTGCCATCTTTAATTTTTAGACAGCCTGTTGATGTACTTGTTCTTTTATTAGTAAGTTCCTGAACTCTTTTGTGCTCTAATTTGGTATTTTGACTGCTATGTTGTTTTGCAATTTCTAAGCACTTTTCCTCAAGTCATGCTTCTTTTGCCTCCTTACATAATATTTTGACTTATCTGTGAATTTCTTCATATTTGGTAGGATTATTTTTGTTGAGTCTTCCTGTTACATACTTGAATTTCTTTAACTTTACCCTCAATGTACCTTGTAAGTAATCTGTGGTCACTATAACAATCAGCAATGGGAACTGTTTTTGCTATTGTTAACGCATTTATAAATTTTCTGCTAATCAGAATGTAATCAATCTGGTTTCTAATCCTGCTATCAGGACTCCTCCATGTCCATAATCTTCTAGGGTGTTGTTTAAACCAAGTATTTCCTACAATAATTTCCTATTCTTTTGCCCACTCTACAAGTCTGTATCCTCTTTAATTT
>OY992897.1:17343164-17383164 GCA_963921405.1 Cepaea hortensis
GACAAACACAAACCAACACAAAACTATATAAAACACACTAAATGACAATAATCGTGGGAGGGAGAGTAGCACGCCGCGTAGAATACACATACCCACGCGTGCGCAAAATGGACTGATAAAAATCTGACAAACTACGAAGAGGAAACGTGAAATATATAGTAGCAGTTCATGGGAGTGGACACTGGTTAACAAGAATAATGGGAACTGCAGTAAAGCTTAAACAGGCAATGAATGAATCACCAAAAAACAAGAAGTAGATTGTGAGCTTTACTAAAACACGATTACAAGAAACAAATTGGACGTTACATTTCTACAGCTTCACCGCAGACATGCTAGGAAACATCTAATGGCAGTAGAAATGAGTTTCCCAAGGAGAATGCAAAGAATGCCATGGAAAGACCCAAAAAAAAAAAAAAAAAACGAATGAGAAAGTTAGTTCAAGGAACAAATGAAAAAACGTAAACTGGATAGAAATATTAAAAGCAAACAGTCCAGTTTTGTTTTAAAATCATGGTACGATGAGAAATAAACTTGAAAACATAGTGACCACAAGGAATCTTGAGGGATAAAGAGGATGTGGAAACGAAGAGATATATGCCAGGATAGTTTAGCATAATCGAGACAAAATCCTGGACCCGGCCTTAAAGTGACGACGGTGCGAGATGGTGAATCAAGACTGCCTAAGCATATTAACAGTACAAATGAAGGTGATACATTTGTCAGTAGCAGAATAAACACGATTATTATAATGTGACATTATTATATACACATTTAGCCAAACCTAAACATACGTAGTAGTACATGTTCGAAAATCTCAAGAGAAATCTCAGTTTATTCGGAGCTGGATAGCGCGAACGCTGACCCTACTACGAGCAAAATTACGCACTCGAGAAACCAACATTTAGGATGATCGCAGGCGTCAACCCAACCAAAGTGCAATGGAAGGACCTCAACCTGTGAGCACCATCTTTATTTTGGTTTTTTCGTGTGTTTTTTTCCCCCAATGCTCCCATGATAAGATTCCCTTCCCTCACCCACCGAGTTAGGAGAGTTATTTCCGTATTTTTCCCCAAAAAAATTATCTTTCATAGAAAGCAGTGTGTATTTACAAGGTGTAATGTATATTTCTTTTACCGCATGGCGTACAAAACTGTGTTTACAAGGTCCGTTGTGGGTGAGTGTGTGTGTGTGGGTGGGTGTGTGTGTGGGTGGGTGGATGGGTGGATGGGTGTGTGGGTGGGTGTATAGGTGTGTGGATGGGTGGGTGGGTGGGTGGACGGGTGTGCGTGCGTGCGTGCATGTGTCTGTGTGGGTGGGTGTGTGTGTGTGGGTGGGTGTGTGTGTTGGTGGGTGGGTGTGTGTGTGGGTGGGTGTGGTTGTGGGTGGGTGTGCGTGCGTGCGTGCATGTGTGTGTGTATGTGTGTGTGTGTGTGTGTGTGTGTGTGTGTGTGTGTGTGTGTGTGTGTGTGTGACATTTGCGAATAAACCATATACATTCATATACACATGAGGATATTTTATTCATCGCTGGAGTAATTACCCACACATTACTTTTTGCGGTAATGGTGGTGTAATCATTTGCACTCATGACTACTACACACTTTCAACAGAAATTCTTTCATACTTCAAGTATCCTCATTCTCTCTTAGTTATATTTAGACAAGTTTAGCGGTATCAATGAATGTATCATACAATAATCATTGCAGGGCCCATTGTCCATTGGTCCAACCCTGACATACAGACCACGCCTGTAGCTATCAGCATGCGACAGTGGCCATCCCCACTTACAACGTCTGTGACAGGCCGGCAAAACCAGGCGAGGGTAACCAATTCAGAGTTAAACCAATCGATGAACTAAGGCTTGCCTACCCAGCATGTAAAAACAGAATTCGGCAGACTACGCGGAAGAAATAATTGTTAGTTTAACGGGCAAAACGGCGTTTACCTGCAAAGCGTTGTGGAAAGTAATGAGCACAGCAAGGCACGTAGAGCGCCCTGGTCATCCACTGCACCTGTATTCGTCTCCAGTTATCTGGACTTGTCTTACGCCTGAATTTAGATGGACTTAAGCAAGAGAGTGAGACTGACGAATTGCGCAACTCTTACTCACTTTAATCCAATTCATCGCGCAAGTCATTATCCATCCAACTTCATTTATCACCTTCAAGCCACAGTGGCGAGGGTGAGTGGGTAATCGGCAGGCGTGGCTACGCTGGCAGTCGTTGTCGCAGGCCTGCAGACAGGCGGCTCAGGCCATATGGTCGTCTTTTACTGACCGGAGGAGCAGTGGGATTCGGCAGCCCCCTGAGCGACTGAGTAGCCGCTATAGGAAAGCACTGCTCACCTTCATAGCACCAAGGTGTAGCTATATAAGGTGCCCTAAACATTGTCAGCTCCATTATTACCTTACTAGCTAGCCGCGGTTTGTGGGTACCCTATAACTGCGGTCGACATAAAACCAAAGAAAAAACAGGTAAAGCAAAAGAAACGTAGCCATACTCCCTTAACTATCGGAACTTGGAATGTACGCACAAGATAGACAAAGAGAGTCGCGCTCAGAGAGACGTACTGCACTTAAAAAAGTCACTTAAAAGTCGACAGGGTTTTTATCCCGTAACTTTATCCCGTATGGCTCAGTCCATATCCGCAGCGCGGAAAGCGTCTCACAAAGCACGAACTCCGTAGATCCAGCGACGACCCACAGGAATCTCCGAAAATATACACTCGTGAACCGAAGAATACGGCATGGAATCAAACCCACAGCCTGCGTGGTCTCGAGGTATGGTGTCCGCCTCGAGTGCTGGAGGTCCCGGGTTCAAGCCCCGATGAGGACCGGGATTTATTTCACGTGGACTTCCAGTAATAAAATTTCCCCTGGTCTCTGGATAATGATATCGGACGCCCGTGTGTATTGTTACGAACGTAAAAACTCCCTTGGCAGTTAGAAATCAAAAAAAAAGTAGCCTAACCGCGCTGCCCGGGCAAAATTTCGAGTTAAAAATCTGCCCAAAGTATTTCAGGATCCTCGCCGGTGCTACGGAGTTCGTGCACTGAGCTGAGTTTCTCCAGACTCAGGTTTGAGTTAGGAGGAGAACGGAGCACTTATGGGTTACACCCGTGTGCCGTGATATTGACCCATCGACTAAACTAGCTAAACTAAACCCACAACCTTTGAAGCCGGAGTCAGGTGGCTTGACCATTTCGCCACGGAGACTCCATATGGTACAACACTGATTGCGTGAGAGTTGGGCAGGTACAACATCGACATTGCAGCCTTGAGCGAGACATGGCCTGCAGGCGAAGGTCAAATCTGTGAAGTAGGTACCGGCTGCACATTCTACTGGAGTGGAAGGAAAATTGAAGAAAGACGCCAGTACGACGAGGATTCGGCCCTGCTGGCAAACTAACTTGATTTCCGAAGGCAATAAAGTGGACAACAAAATTGCGGAGTAAACAGTTTTCGCGCGATCTGGAGAAATAATTGTATGTTTTGTGTGTGTTCAAATAAGGATGTACCTTCGACAGGTCCAGCAAACCGATAGAGAATTGATTAGTTCACGTACTATTGCCCAAGAATTATGGAGGAAATTGAAAGAGAAGCGTAATTCAATAAGCGCTCACACAGGAAACACACCGAACAAGCGAACAATAACAGCTAAAATATGACACAGACAGGAGATATTCAGGACTTGGCATGTTAGTGGACTAGGAGATAAGGAACCAGCTCTCGTAGAGTTTATGAAATAATCAAATATTCAAATATCAGGACTCGCAGATGCAAGGAAAAAGGGGCAGAACAGAAAACTAACACATGAAGGTTACGTTCTTACAGGGAGCGGTATCGATCAGCGAACAAAGGCTAAACATGGAGTGGTTTTTTTATTTTTTTAATTACATCCCGAAAAAGCGAAAGCCATTATCAACACTAAATATATTTCAGAAAGAATAATACTAATACAGATTAAAAAGGCAGTAAAGCAACGAGTCTTATACAAACATACGCCCCATGTAACAATGCTTACAGCCATGAAGACAAAGACGAATATTTTGATAAGCTTACAGACACGTTAAACAATGTCAGTGAGACAGAGGAACTTATTGTGATGGGTGACTTCAACGAACGAATAGGCACAAGAAGGACACCCAATGTGGGGACATTCAGGGACTGAATGTAATAGCAATGGTCAATACCTACTCAATATATGCTCCGAACACGGACTGATAATAACAAATAGCTTTTTTCTAACATCGTCGTAGCCACACCAAAACCTGGTATAAATGGAACGACATAGATCAAGCATCTCAAATTATTCTACTTAGAAGACTACTAATGGATTCAAGAACACTTCAAAATGTACACGTTTATACTAATCACGAACCAAATGTAATAATAAAAAGAAGTCAGCATACATAAAAATAAGAAACAAAAAGTGTCATCAATTATAGGAGGCTTCGGGGAAATATGGTTAAAGACGAATTCAAACAAGAAATACAATAATAATAATAATAATAATAATAATAATAATAATAATAATAATAAAAGTAATAATAATAATAATAATAACTACATAACATCCCTGATGATTACTCAAGCGTAGATAGAGAAAGGACAATTTTTAAGGCTGCCACGCTAAAAACAAAAGTGGAACCAAGGTGGTAGGACAGGGCAAAAGGTTAAGAACAGCTTGGTGGAACAATTAAGTTAGAGACAGCGTATTCAGAAAGAAGGTAGCGTTAAAAAAAAACGGATCTGAACAAAACTATGTTACTTATAGAATACTTATAGAATAGCACGACGAAATGCCAAACGAACAATTAGAGCATCTAAAGATGAATCCTGGAGAATCTACGGTGAAGAGATGGCGACCCTTAGCAAAGACTACCCAAGCTAATTTTATAAAAGTATCAATGATATGAGGAATAGAGATGCATGCTACAACGCAACCACCGACATAAACAGCAAAAAGGGTATACCATTATTTAATCCACAGCAAAGACTAGAAAGGTGGGCAGAATACTTTCAAGAACTACTCAACCCCTTACATAACAAATCAGAAGACCTCACTTTTGTACCTTAAGGCTATGAATAACAAGAACAGAAGTTCATCCCTGCAGAAGTCAAATCAGTTATGCTGAAAAGTCATAAAAGATAATCACCGGTTCCAGATGGAATAACCACAGAAGCTATGCCTTAGTATAATTTATGAAGCACAAAAAAATACGTCTTTCTGTTTCACTATTGATCTTTAGTGTCCGTAATGTCTATATTGCATTGTTTGCACCATTTCCTTCCACAAATACCTATTGTTTTACATACTGTTCTTCACTAGTTTCCATGTTTGTTTTCTTTCTTGTTTTTCTCATTATAATTCTGAGTAGAAGCTTAGTTATGGTCACCATTAGTGAAAAGAAAACGGGGAAGACCAAGAGAGACCCTGCGTAGAACCATCATCAGAGAAGGCTCATTCAACGTCCAAGTGAACATCCAAGATCTACAACAGGTAGCAGCGAACCTCCAGACATGGAGAGCGCCTTAGGCTCAAGAGGAAGGACAAACTAACTTAGAAGCTTAGTGACATGGTTTATGAGGTTAATCGAACGAAAATCTTCGCTTTCAATTGTTCTGGTGTTGTTGGTATAGCTATAAATACAGATTTCATCATATCGCTCGGTAGATATCCATTGCTGTTAATATCATTTAACATTTTGGTTAATATCTCTACATCAAATTCTCTCAGTACTTTTAATTCTTCTATTGTTATTCCATCTGGCCCAGCTGTTTTTTTCTTTCTTCATATGTTTGATAGCATCAGTTTAAATTATCATTCTTCTTTTAGAATATTTGGGCATTTCTTCTGTTAATTCTTCCCTTTATCCATAATACGATTCTCTTATATACTCATTCCACCTTTTCATTATAGTATCTTCCTCTTTTAAAACCCCGTATTTATTCTTGTTTTTTTCACGTGAGCTCAATCATTGGTCTGTGCATATGTTATTTATCTTTAATAGAATTTAATACAATTGTCTCGCATGGCTCATTTAACCAACTTTCTGTTGCCTTCACACAATTATCTCTTATTTCTTTATTTATCTCATTATATTCTTGTTTATCATTTTTAATCTGTTTTCTTTTGGCCACCATCTTTAAGATTTCTTCTTAGCTTTTTGGCTTCTCTCCGGTAACATTTCTTTGCTCGTTTGATGAAAGAAGTCCTTTTAACATTTCCCTTTGTTCGTTTATACACTGTATTTTAGCTATTGCCTTTTCCAACTGTCAGGGTCTTATAATTGGCTCGTTGGCTAACACGTGTGAGACAGTACAGGTATAACGTGATTCGACGTAAGACACAGCAACACAAGTTCTATGGATTTATTGCCACATTAAATACAGAACGATAATTACAGCAATCCACAATATATAACTCACGACGCTCACAACCACAATACAGCTCATAGGTCTGACGCTCAAGATATCAGTCGTTCGGCTTTCAATCACGGAAATTCATACAAACGCCTTGCTCTCGTCGCACATGTCCGTCCGGTCTCCAGTCCCAGCTCGGTCTGACCTTAGCACGCCAACTGCCCACTGCCTCTAGTGGTGTCACGTGTCCTGCGTGCGTCTGTCGTCAGCCTGACCGCTGGTCGCGTGTCAGGTAACAATCTTGTCAGCCGGGTGTCGCAACGATGTTGCTGCACAGCTATACCATGTTAGGCTCTGACATTCTCCCCGGGTACCTCAATGAAAGATGTCATCTTTCATTCATGATGTCTGTATATACTGGGGTAGTGTTAACTTCATGTCAGAGACTACTCTTTCCCAGTGTTATGCATGAAAATACATATATGGCATGGAAATATATACAAAAAATGTAAGTTGCATTGAAATGACAAATGAAGTACAACTTTTAACACAACTTAGGTTTCATCCCCCTGATGGCTGGTTACCTCCATTGCAATAATACCCAGTCAGATCAGTAGTTACCAGCTTCACGCATCTACTTCGCAGCAATTTGAAAAAAACGTAATAATATGGTTGTCTTGCAACAGCCATCTAGCCAGACTGAAATACGACTTTACATAAGTCGCATTAAACACTCAAACTCTGACCTCCTTTGGCCAGGAGCTCTTATGTTGGTTTGCAATGTTGGCAGCTATCTGCCATGCTTGGTGGACGCCTACCCGGTGTGTTAACCATTTGAGCAACAAAATGTCTATTTATACAATACACATTAATGAATATGTTTCAAATTATGGCCCTTGGTGTAATTCGTAAATGCAAGGGAAGTAATTTTGACAATTGAGAAATTCAATAAATGACAATAATTATTTAATTTCTTAGCGTCATTGCTTGACGTTTCTTCATATTAACGAGAAAAAGTCGGTAATATGAATACATTAATCAAGATATGATTCTAAGATTACACTAATCAATTTAAATAAGTACCCAATTGGTGTATTATATTTTATAGATTCAAAAGGATTTTACAATCGTCATAAGTTTTTGAATATTTGTATATCGTCTGCTAATTTTGCTATACTTTTTAAATTACACAGGAAGTACACACGAAACGCAAAATTTAGTTGCTGTTTGACCACAAATGCTCCCGTTTTATTTTGTAACGGATAGTTAAATGTTCTCAAAGTTCGTGTTTGATGTTCTAGTATCACAACTATCGGATTATGATGGAATGTTCTTATTTCCGATGTGTTCACAACTTCTGGATAAAGATTGAATGTTCTTATTTCCGATGTTCAATTGTCGAACATTTTGGATTAAATTCGATGCAGAGGTGGTGTAGAAGTCATTGTTCAGTCCACATTTGCACACGTCGTTAAAATATCACGGTGAAGAAAGTCACTCACAGCTGTCACTGTTGAATGGTAAAGTTCGCTTCTGGTAAGTGGTTAAGCGTCGGTGACACTGTTCTTGGTGTATATTTACAATTAATAATGTTCTCTTTCTAACACACACTACACAATTATACTACACTCATTACATGGCTTGATTAAAATAAGTATATTATACATGTCGGTTTTTTAACCGTATCACAATTACAATTATAGACCTTACACAGTAGGTGAATAGAAAACATTCACTCATTGGTGGCTGTGTTGTTCTGAGTGTATTAGTACACTCTGCACTCAGACATTGCTTACTGGGTCGGTTGGACAACGGGACAAAAGATCGGCAATTGTATTGATTCTGCCAGAAATGTGACGAACCTCGAAACTGTAATTTTGAAGCTTCAAGGACCAGCGAGCAATCATATTGTTGGATGGTACTCCGGCATTTATATACCGTAATGGACTGTTGTCAGTTTCGATGATAAAGTGACGTCCTAGAAGATATCTGGATAGTTTCGTCACACTTTCTACTAAGGCAAGTGCCTCTAATTGCGGAATGGACCATGCCCGTTCTCTAGGCCTTAGTTTTCTTGATATGAAACAAATGGGATGCAGGATGTTGTTGTATTCCTGCAATAGGACTGCCCCAATCGCAACGGAGCTAGCATCTGTTCTCAATCTGAAAGGTAAACGAATGTTGGGCAATTTAAGGATGAGATTATTCGAATTCTTATCAGAAAAGTATGTCAAAACTTTATGAAATGCATTTCGTAGGCATTCATCGTGTACAACTTTTTCAGGCTTATCCTTGGTTAGTAAGTTAGAAAAAACCTCGGTCAGTTCTGAAAAATCAGGAATGAATTGCCTGTAATAATTGATCAGTCCCAACAAACTCCGGACTTGTTTCTTATTAGTCGGGAGTGACAGTTTTAGAATTTTGGAGACAATTTTGTTGTCTGTCATGACAAAGCCATTGGATATTCTGTACCCCAAAAATGATATCTCTTGGTAAGCCATGTTCACCTTTGAAGGCTTCACTGTCAGTCCGTGCTGTCTGATACGTTCTAATGTCTGTTCTAGTGTCTTTATATGTTCCGTCATTGTCTCTGTATGGACACAGATGTCGTCAATATAGCAAATGATATTAGGAATGTCAGATAGGAGGAGTCGTGTCATGCGTACGAATGTGGCTGGGGCATTGACTAGCCCAAATGGAAGTTTGCACCATTCGTACAGTCCCCAAGGCGTGGCAAAAGCTGTTAGATGTCTGCTGTCTTCATGTACAGCTATTTGCCAGTAACCTTTAGACATGTCCAGCGTCGTAAAGAACTTAGCGTCAGTCAGTTCTGTCAGAAGATCGTCAGTGTTTGCCATTGGTTCAAGATCTAAAACAGTTATTTTGTTCAGTTTTCTGTAGTCGATGCAAAGTCGTATTGTCTTGTCCTTTTTGCGTACAATGACCATGGGTGAAGAGAAGTCTGATAAGGATCGTCTGATGATGTTGTTTTTTTCTAAGTTGATAATTTCTTGATGTAACTGTTCTTTGTAGTGTAATGGTATTGTGTATGGTCTACATCTTATTGGTGTGTTTGATGTGAGTGTGATGTGATGCTGTACTAATTCTGTTTGTCCTGGGTTGTCTGAAAAGATGGTGTTGTACTGTTGTATCAACTGTTTGCAACTGTTTGTCTCTGCTTGACTTAAGTTTGGATTGATCTTGATCTCATTTAAGCAGTTTGTCGTGTCTAATGTAGGTGTTGGAATCTCGTCGCTAGAATCGTCATCTTCGTGATCTATTATCACGGTGCAAGCTGTTGTATCGTCTTGTTCGTTGTCTCTGTTGTGGTATGGTCTTAGCATATTTATGTGAAATATTTTGTGTTTGTCTTTTATTAGGATTTCGTAGTCTACAGATGAGATTTGTCTTGTCACTTTAAAAGGTCCCTGCCAAGAATCAGTCAGTAGCTCTCTGTCACTAGGTAGTAGTAGTAGAACGTCCTGTCCAGGTGTCAATGTTATAGTCCTGTTACCTTTGTCTGCGTACTGTCTGTAAGTAGCACCAGATAGTTTAAGTGCATTTTTAGCAATTTCACATGATTTAATAATCCTTTCACGCAATGATGTTACATACACAAATGATGATATGGGTTTCAGTATTGGAGTAGAATTAGTTAACATTTGGTGATAAATTGTTAATGGGCCTCGTGGTTTGGCACCATAGATTAGTTCAAAAGGAGAGAAACCGGTACTAGAATGTGGTACCTCGCGATAAGCAAAAAGGACAGCTGGTAAGTATACATCCCAGTTGTTGGGGTGATCTTGAGTTACTTTGGCAAGCATGTGCTTCAGGTCCCCATTAAGCTTTTCTATAATCCCGCTAGAGTGAGGATGATAGGGGGTATTGAAAACTTGCTTCACTCCTAACATTTTAGTGAAAGCTTGGGTGGATGCGGCAATAAACTGAGTGCCTCTATCAGACTGGATAGTATCTGGAAATCCAATTCGGGAGAAAATATGGAAGAATACTTCCATGATGTCGTTGGCAGTAATGTTCTTTAGCGGGATCGCTTCTGGCCATCTACTACATTGATCAACAAAAGTTAGAATATATTTATTCCCTCTAGTAGTTGTATGACTAAGAGGGCCCACAATGTCAACTGATAATTTTTCAAAGGGTCGACTGGCTAAGTCAGTGACTTGTAACTTTGCCTGTGGGTGTTTACCTTTTTTTACTAGTTTCTGGCATGTATCACAACTTCTGCAATATGTTCTTATGTCATTGCAAAATTTTGGCCAATGAAACTGTGTCAAAAGTCTTGACCTGGTTTTAACATATGCCATATGACCTGCAAAAGGTATATCGTGAGCAAGATGTAAAGCTTGCTTGCGATAAGTAGTTGGCAAAACAGTTTGCTTTGTTGTAATGTCACCTCTGGTGTAGTACCTGGTGAGTATATCATTGTGTAAAGCAAAATGCCATTTCGCATTTTTGGTTACTCTTGCCTTTTTGCCGATCAGGTCAAAGTACTTTGACAGTGAAGGATCAGCTTTTTGAGCTGTTATGAATGTTTCCTTCATAGAGTCACTAGGTGGTAATTCTGGGCTAAGCATTTGTATAGCCTCAGTTTGGTTACTTTCATCTTGCACTCTAGCAGTAGCTCTTGTTACTGCGTTCACACACTCAATGACATCAGATGATGATGGAATGATATCGTCAATGATGTGATGAGAACTTAGTGCTGCATTAGCTAACATACATTCAATAGGTGATATGACATTTTCAGTGATGACATTTGGTGGTGATGTGTTATCATCAATACATAGTGATGTTATGTCATGATTATGAGGTTTGTCATTCACCTCAGGTAAATTTCCTATGATTATATCGCACACTGGGTTTGTAAGTGCCGCGACCTTTACTTTCCCGGTGAGGAATGGTGTTTCAATGTATGCCCATGCTAATGGATATTTTTCAATATTGCCTGAAAATGTTCTACATGTGATGTGTCTGCCTGTATAGTCTGTAGGCGTTATGAATGTTGTTTTCAGGCCAATAAGTGTACTTCCGGTGTCGCGAAGTACTGTAGCAAACTTGCCATTAACATACCCGTGATGGATGTCTAATCTGCCTTTTGAGTCTATTACCAAGTTAGCTTCCTCACTGGCAATAGGGATGGCGTGCCCGCATGTTAAGATACCATCTTCATAGAAGGTGTTACAGACAGTGCATTTGTTAGCATTAAATACATCACAAGCCTGTGCTGCATTCACAGGATGTTTCTCTGGATTTTCGTCTTCTGACGCTGAGCTATCGAACAAGGCGGCATTGGCTTTGTTGGTCATATGCCTGCCTCTACAATCCATGCGATGGTGCCCGAAAGCCTTGCAGAGAAAACATTTACGTTTATTTTTGAACAATTTACGTTCTCTGTCTTGACTGTTTACTATATTTTGCAAGTATGTCTGGTATCCTGGGTTTTGATCGCACATCTCGTTCAAATGGTGAGAAAATTTACAAAATCTGCACTGTCTAAATTTTTCAGAGGTAGGCCTGTTTGGTTTTTGCCTACTATAGTTTTTCTCATAGTTGGCTGCTGCTACCCAGTTACTGTCAGTAGCTTCAGTGGCAAAGCATTGTTTGTTGGCCGTGTAATAGGCCGACCCACGTCTTTCAATTTCTTCCACACTTGTGCATTCATTCTCCTGTAAGAACTTAGAAAACGATGATGGGATAGAAGAAATGATTTTATCTCGAATGATGAGATCTTCTAATCTATCATAACTTTTATTAATTTTGGCTGCTGAAGTCCATTTGCTGAAAACATCTCGGACTAAACAGAGGTAGTCAGAGAACGTTTGAGTTGATTTTGGACTCAATTTACTGAATTGTTCTCTGTAACCTGCCTCGTCTAACATGAAATGTGCCATTATCTTAGATTTAATATAATGGTACTCTTTCCTTAGGTCTTTGGGAATGGTTTCAATGACTTTAAGAGGTTCCCCAGATAGACTCCTCATATAAAGAATATTCCATTCAGAAAGTGGAACTTGGTAATGTTCCATTAAAGTCTCAAAATTTTGGGTAAAGGCTGCTATGCAGTCACCCGAGGTATAGTTACGGACGATACCTTGATACTTCTTATACTGGTTTTCTTTTTCCAGTCTTTCAGATTTCTTTGATTCTTTATTCATCGCAGTCTCAGTGTCAAGTTGTTTCATCTTCAACTGTAACTCTAGTTCTTCTTTCTTACTCTGAGCTGCTATCTCAGCTTGTTTTAGAGCTGTTTCTGCCTCTATTTGCTTGGCAGCTTTTTCAATCTCTGCCTGTTTCAAGGCTGTTTCAATCTCTGCCTGTTTTAAGGCTGTTTCTGCCTCTATTTGCTTGGCAGCTTTTTCAATCTCTGCCTGTTTCAAGGCTGTTTCAATCTCTGCCTGTTTTAAGGCTGTTTCAATCTCTGCCTGTTTTAGAGCTCTTTCTGCTGCTCTTTCATCGCGTTCGGCAGCTTTTTCCTGAACAAGTAGGTATTCTGCGTATTTGTTCTCACTCCATTTTGTTAATTCATCACCTTCTAACTTCAATTTTAACCCCATATCGATGAAATCAAATAGTGACGACATGATGGAGAAAATACGTCAATGAAAATCAAATACACAAAATATGCTGTAAATGGTTAGTAGAAAATAGTTTACAATTTATTTTACTATACGATGTGTGCCTACTATTGCATACGTAAAGTTAAAGTATAGAAAAATATACTCAAGTGCCCTGGATACGGTGAAGAATGGTTGGACACTCGGGCTAGAAAACTGTAGGGTCGTTACTTCGGAACCACTAATGACCTCTACGGCAAGGTTATGGATGGTACGGAAAAACCTGCTTTATTTTTGGAAGAAAATAAGTTAGCGTCTATTTGTTGGTGTGTGCCTGCAAGTCACTAAGTGTTGACTAGGTTTGGATGGCGTCGAGTGTAATTGTATGTCGTAAATTTGTTGTCAACAGTTTCAACAGAAGTTACACTCTTTCCAAAACTCTTTGCGTTCCACAAACTCAATGCACAAAGACAATCTATCTGTATTTGAACACTCAATAACATTGATGACACATCACTTACATCAAGGTGACATTCAGTAAGGACATAGACATCAAGTTTACAAGATGGCGACAAGGTCAAAATGGCGACAAACTAACAATGTCGACAAGGTCAAACGGTGACAAGTTTCACAAATCACAAATGTTTTACACGTTTACAGGATCAAACAATATGTACTGCACATTTACTAATGGTTTTACACATATTTAAACAATGTAATAATGGATCATACTGAGACTTTCACGATCACATTTACATAGCTATAACCTTGACAAATTTCACAAGTTCAAGAATTATAGTTTTAAATACGAAAGACGAGCAACACACGTCTACATATATTAGGTTCTTAAACAAGGACGAGCAACCCACGTCCACACATGTCAGGGTCTTATAATTGGCTCGTTGGCTAACACGTGTGAGACAGTACAGGTATAACGTGATTCGACGTAAGACACAGCAACACAAGTTCTATGGATTTATTGCCACATTAAATACAGAACGATAATTACAGCAATCCACAATATATAACTCACGACGCTCACAACCACAATACAGCTCATAGGTCTGACGCTCAAGATATCAGTCGTTCGGCTTTCAATCACGGAGATTCATACAAACGCCTTGCTCTCGTCGCACATGTCCGTCCGGTCTCCAGTCCCAGCTCGGTCTGACCTTAGCACGCCAACTGCCCACTGCCTCTAGTGGTGTCACGTGTCCTGCGTGCGTCTGTCGTCAGCCTGACCGCTGGTCGCGTGTCAGGTAACAATCTTGTCAGCCGGGTGTCGCAACGATGTTGCTGCACAGCTATACCATGTTAGGCTCTGACACAACTTTTCACAGTCTCTCTGTATAGTTCTTGAATTTCTTTTATCTACCATCAAAACCTCTTTATTAAGTCTCATGTTCTTAACCACTTCGTTTCCTCTCTTCAGTCTTACTTTTATTAGTCCACATAGTGGTACATGATCACTAATACAGTCAGCACCCGGCGTTGTCTTTACATTAATTAAAGCAATTTCCACAAACCTTTTATTAATAAGTATGTAGTCAATTTGGTTTAGTATTTTCTTATCAGTTGCTTTTCCTTGCGTAAAGTAGTCTTTTATGGTGTTTAAACTATGTGTTTCCAATTGTCATATCATTTTGATATTTGCCCATTCTATTAGTTGTTCTCCTCTTTCATTATTTGTATGAAACCATAATTCCTCACGACCTCCTCCATTTTTTCCCTTTCCTGCTTTTGCATTGAAATCACCTAGGATTAGTTTTATATCTTGTGAATTGATTTGAGACATCGACATTTCTACTTCATCGTAAAAATGTATTTCTTCATCAGTACAGCTTGTTGTTGGTGCGTATACGTGTACACTATTTATATTTATTGGTTTGCCTTTTAATTTGACCATAATAGCTCCACCTGAAATACACCAGTAACCATTATGTGATTTGGCTGTTATCAAATATTAGTCCTACTGACCTACTTCTTTTTCCGCGTGTATCCCATCCAGAATAAATTACTGTGTGTTTGTCGTTTATAATTTTGCCCGATCCCTATCATCTCATCTCAATATTACCTAGGATATTCACTTTCAAGCTTTCCATTTCACTTATAACATTGTGCAACTTTCCAAGCTCATTTAACGTTCTAACATTCCATGTACCTATTTTAAATTTATTTGTTTTAATTAAGATTGTGCCTTCCGTATCTGGATGACGGTTTGTTCTCACGTGTGGCTCATGACTGTCCCTACCTGACGAAGATATCCCAAGACAGCAATTGATGTCGATTACTGCCATTGAATTGTGTTTTGTCATTAAGTTTTGGGAATATAATGGCAAACTACTGAACGTAAAATTGCCAGGAAATGACAAACAACACGCCTACAAATAGCCTACAAATAGCCTACAATGTGTGACGTGAAATTCTAGTATGATAATTTGGTCGCGTCTATCGTGAATCATGTCGTCAGTGGTTGCACACTCGCCTCACACGCCAAGAATCCGGAGTTCGTTCCTGGGTCCAGTCTAGGGATATGCACTACTGACGAGCTCAAATGAGAGCGAAACTCGAGTCTAGTGCTTCCAGCCTGACGTAGACAAGGTCCAAGATTCGTACCCGAATACGATCTGCGTTGCCAGTAGTGGGTTGTGCTCAATCTTCGAAACCCCTATTCGAAACAACCAAATAAATCAATATGACAGACCAAAAATGCTGGGGTTGACTGTGACGTCCTATAAAGAATATGTAATTACCTTCTTAAACAATTGGCCTGTAACACAGGCCGGACAAAAATTTATGTGGATGGATCTTTATTGATACAGTGATTTAAAAGAATAAAACATTAAATGATATATTTAAGAGAAGTATTAAAATGAGTTAGAAAATTCTCACTGACCTAAATTTAAGCCAATATTTTTACACAAACTTTGAAGATATCTTAAAATTATTATATCTTTATGATAGCACATAGCTGTAGTTAATTGTTTTGGAAAGTTCTTCAAAGATTAAGATAAATACTACAATTATTTAACTTAATATAACATATAACATAATACAGTCATTAAACTCCTAGTAATTTCCCATGAACCAAACATATGCAGTTCTATCCCTTTGCAATATTTTAAATAAATGTCATTCTTATTAAGGTGCCTTGTGTGTTTTATTTTACATTTACAAAATACAACAAGACTTCCAGACGTCACATGCAGCAATATTCTCTAATTGTTTGTGTAATGACTCATTCATTCAGTAGCATGTCCTTTGCAGAACCTCGCTCCCATAACAACCTTCCGGAAAAACCTCTCGATCATAAGCAAGATGTCCCGCGTCTGATACACCCATCTCGAGATCATCCGTTACATCATGCACCCATCTTCTCTTTGGCCTTCCTCTTCCTCTTTTCCCAGTCATATACCACTCCATTATTGTTCTCTCCAAACTTTCGTGGCGTTTCAAGTGACCAAAATATTTCAATTTTCTTTGTTTTATCGTCTTTAATAGCCAACCTTCTTCAATATTCAGCCCTTGAGTATGGATGTATTTTTTCTTTTCTTTACCCAAGATTTTCTTAGAACTCGTCTATAACATTTATATTTAAAGGCATTTATGCGCTGTTCAACTTGTTTAGTTAGTGTCCAGGTCTCACAGGCGTATTGTAATGGGAAAGATGCATGCTCGTAAAAATCAAATTTTTGTAGTTCTGTCTGTCCCACTCCATAATTTATTCAGTTGTTTTAGTCTTTGAAGAGCAATTGATAATCGACGATTAATTTCTTTCATTGTGTCAACGTTGTTGGTAATCAATGACCCAAGATATTCAACATTTTCCACCACCTCCAATTTTTCCTCATTAACTTATATTTCTTTCTCCATAGTAATTTTATCTGTATGTATTATCTTTGTTTTTGCTATGTTAAGATACAAGTTGTGATTTTCACTATTCAGTTGGGTTGAGGCTATTAGGTCTTCTATACCATTCTGTGTTATGGATAGCAATACTGTATTATCAGCATACCGAATCTCTGGTATGTCATGACCGCCGATATTTAGTGCATCCTATAGCTCCCTGTTTATATCCTCTCTTACATTTCTCATTATATTTTCGGCGTACAGGTTAAATAAATAGGGGGGCAGCACGCAGCTCTGAAGGACTCCTTGCTTGATGTCAAACCAATCTGATGTCTCGCCATCTATTCTAACCGCTGCTTGTTGGTCTAGATAGAGCATTCTCATGAGTTGTATTACATGTGATTTTAAAGCCCATATTCCTCATTTCCCAAAGTTTCTGATGTTGTACACAGTCAAATGCCTTGGAATAATCCACAAAACTTGAGAGTAGGTCTACATTAAATTCTCTGCACTTCTCTACTATTAACCTCATGTTGGGAATGTGATCTCTTGTTTCTCTTCCTTGTCTAAATCCAGCTTGAACCACTTTGATTTCTTCTTCCATTTTCTTACGAAGTCTTCCCATTATGATTTTTATTAGACTTTTACTTGCATGCTGATCAGGGCAACAGTTCTATAGTTGGTGCATAATTTCAGGTTGCCCTTTTTTGGTATTGGAATGAAGAAAGTTCTCTTCCAATATTTTGGCCATATACCATATTTTCATATCTTTTTACATAATAGATTTGTATGCTTTTTCTCCTCCCGCTGTAATTAGTTCAGCTGGTATCTCATTACATCCAGGTGATTTACTATTCTTCAGGTTATTTATTGCCCATGCAATTTCATCTAATGAGGGTTCAGGTTCTGCCTCTGCTGTCATTGGCTCATGTATCTCATTCATATCCTCACTGCCACTCATATCATACATTCCACTGCAGTACTCTTGCCATCTTTCTAGAATTTGTCTAGATTCTTTTAAGGTATTTCCCATTTTGTTACAGATAACATTCAGTTGAGGTTGAACATTTCTTGTCAGCAACTTCAATTCTTTGAACATTTCGTAATCTATCCAAGTATTACGATATTGCTCTATTCTGGTGCAGCAATCTTGTATATATTGATTTTTTGTCCTTTCTTGAGTTCTTTCTTATTTCTCGAGTTAAAGATTCATACTTCCTCCTGCTGTTATCGGATTCACCTCCTTTCAGTTTCAGTTCCCTTCGTTCGTTAATTAATTCTAACGTGTCGGATGTAATCCATGGCGTAAGTTGCTTTATCTTTGTCGGAATTACATTTTTTTTTTTTGGACCGTTATCACATTTTATTTAGTTTTGTTATTGTTGTTGTTGTTGTTGTTGTTGTTGTTGCTGTTGTTGTTGTTGTTGTTGCTTGGTTTACTTTCGCTCGCTTTGAACTCAATTGTAGTCCACACATATGCCACTGCTTCTAGTGCAGCTGGACTGATTTTTGCGTCTGGATTTCCAGTTTCCCTCCACATTACGCAAACCATTTTCTGAGGTAATTTTAATTTACGTCCATACTTCGGCGTTGCGGACGTGGTTCGTAATGCCGCTTACTCGCCTACGGAACACAGCGGTGACCGATTTGGCAGCAAACCGTGTCGCACTGGTTTTAACGTGTTGGTATGGTAGCCGGTAGTTCAGAAAGCAATGGCAAACTACTAAACGTAAAACTTGCCAAGTCATCATCAACGGCAGTTAAAGGCTGGTGTTGACTGCAACGTTCTGCTAAGGATATTCAACTTTAAAAAAAAGTCAAGGGACGAGAAGTCTGCATTTTGGTTCAACTGACCGGTGTAGGGGTTGAACCTGCAACCTCGGCATCAGCAAACCGAATGTAAATGAACGAGCGTTATCATCGGCCATGCTGCGTTCATCTATAAATATTTTGTAGGGATATATATATATATATATATATATATATATATATATATATATATATATATATATATATATATATATATATATATATACATATATATATACACACATATGCATACATACATAGGTATATATCCACATACATACATACGTACACCCCCTTACGCGTACACACACTTACGTTCATGTGCATACATGACCAATCCAGATTCAGATGTATTACTATTTATATATGCAATATCCACATTCCCACAGACATACTGTTGAAATTTGTATATTCCCTTTTGT
Organism: Cepaea hortensis; assembly: GCA_963921405.1. NCBI lineage: Eukaryota > Metazoa > Mollusca > Gastropoda > Stylommatophora > Helicidae > Cepaea > Cepaea hortensis. The sequence continues at coordinate 17,362,184 of OY992897.1, forward strand.
CTATGTGGTTTTGAATATATGTGTGATTTTGTTTTGGATTATGTGCAGTATTATATTCGTGTTGTAAGTTCGGAAATTGTAGGCTGCTGCATTTCTACAGGTCGACATCAAATACCTGTACTCTGCAAGTACAGTCAACAGTCTTGAGTAGTTCTTTTCTACAGTTTTTGGGTATTGTGTTAAAATATTGCCTTTTACCTATCCGTCTTCGTTTTGATGAATATCTCAATTAGTTGTCTTAAACTGTCTAGTGCACCCTGTACTGTTGGGCATGTATAGAAAATGTTGTCTTCTGTTTCCTGTATGTTTTATCTACAGAGTTGACATGGTGCTATTCGTTTAAACCTGTTTGCTTGTTTTTCGGTAGTAGGTGTCACGTTAAAGATCAAACGATATGTAATTTCCCTCGCCTTGGGAGCTATGTTTGGGTTGTGGAGATTAGTAAATGTACCTGTGAAGTCTGGCATGTAGTATGCTTTCCCCCTTTTAATTCTAACATGTAGTGCGGGGTGTTTGTTGTTTAACCAGGTATTTGTAGATTTGGCGTGTTGTCTGGTGTAGTAAGTGCTCACTCCCTCGGAGTGCTTGTATACATGTCCTGTAGAAGGCTGGTAGAGTTCCAAAGTAGTGTAGTGTGTTAAAATTTATTCTCCTAAGGTGTTTCAGTCTCAGTGCTATGTTGTAGAGCGCTAGTGGGTGCTGTTTTGGGTGACTAAGGATTGTCCTATGTGGTGGATTCTCAGCGCGTGGATCTTTGTGTGTATATCTTGCAGTGCTATTCGCCCTTGTTTCTTGTCCTGTATGAGTGTTTTATGCTGTATGCAATAAATTGTGCTGCCAAAGATGAAACGTTTGATGTGTTTGTTGATGTCTGTGATTGTCTATCTTGGAGGGTCTAGTATTGTAACTAAATATATAAATTTGGGGATAATGAAAGTGTTGACAATGATAGTCCTGCCGAAAATTGTAGATGTCTTGTACTTGTATCTGTGTAGCATGTCTAAGATTGTTTTTGGTGAGATTGTGCCATGTTTGTGCGTGTATCTGTCTGGATTTGTTGGGAAATGTAATGCCATATACCTTAATGTTGTCTGTGACCGTTAGGTCTGGAGGAAAATCGGCTTTGTTCCGCCATTTTCCGAGACCCATTATGTGTGATTTGTGTATGTTTAACCTGGCCCACTCCCTTTACCAAATTGTGTAAATGTGTGGAGTATATTTGTGATGGATATTTTCTTGGCGGGGAAGAAAACGGTGTCGTCTGCATATGTAAGCAACTTCCGCTCTCCCCCTGGTATGAATGTGCTTGTGATGTTGGTGTCTTGTCTGATTGCTTCTAGTAGTGGTTCTGAAACCAACACAAGATCGCTGTCCACCTCCTAAAGTACAGGCTTAAGTTGCATTGTGTTAATGTCTTGTGTAGATAAGAGTGGGACATTCTGTCAAAGGCCTTCTCCTGGTCTAAGGACAAAAGGGAGGCTTGACAGTATTTCTCCTGTGTGTATGTGATGATGTCTCTAATGAAATGTGTATGTTGGTGTATGTTCCTATGTGGTGCTCCGCATTGTTGGTCAGGGTGTATGAGCTTTGGCATGGTAGGGTCTAAGTTTTTGGCTCAGTGCCTTTGTAATTATTTTATAGTCTGTGTTCAGTAGTGATATGGGTCTGTAATTTGTAATCTGTATTTTGTCTATATTGTCTTTGGGTATGAGTGTGATGTAAGACATGTTGCAGCTATCTGGTAGTTGTTGTTTGTCAAAGGCTTCTTGATAGACTTTAAGAAGAAGACCCCTTTAGATAGACAAGCAGTGTTGGTAGAAATTCTATCGTTAAACCGTCCGGTCCTTGTGTGTTGTCTTTGTTCATTTTGTTGAGTGCGTTTGTTATGTCGGCTAGTGTTAGTTCTGTGTCTAGTCTGCTTTGTCTTGACAGCTTTTTACTGTACTGTAGAAAGTTATCTTGTATCTGCGTGTCTACTGTCTCTGCTGTAAATAAATGTGTGTAGTATTCATTGAATGCTTTAATTATTTGTGCTGGTTCTGTTTGCGTGTTGCCTTGCATGTCTACTATTTTGCTTATTTGTCTACTGTGCTGTATATTTCGTTCAATCGCCATGTATTGTTTGCTGGTGGTCTCTTGTGTGATCGTGTTGAGCTTTGTTCTCAAGAGAGCACCCAGATATCTATGTTGTTAGTGCTGCTCTAGTTGTTCCTCTGCTGTGTGCAAGTGTGGTGCATTGCTGTCTGTCTGTTTTGTCAGCTTTATGGCTGTTTGTATAAGTTGTTCCTGTCTTAATCTGTCTTTGTGTATGATGGATGCTATTTGCTGTGTTCTGCTTCGTATTGTATTGTTCAGTAAGTGCCAGTATTGTCTCATGTTATCAGTCGGCATGTGGTCGGTGTATGTGTGTAAAAGTTGTGTCATGCATTTTACCTATTTTGTATGCTTTTGAAGTGTATTGTAAAATTTCCAATGTGGTGAACGGTTAAATATCTGTATGTTTATGTTGCTTGTACTGATATGTGCTAATATGACATTATGGTCTGTGTACTGTAATGTCTCTTGTAGATGCCGAGTGTTTATTATGTGGCGTGTTGCAGGTATTTTTATATCCTATCTAATCTTCTTCCTGTGTGGTGTATTTTATTTCTGTGGGTTGTTTCTCGCTTATTGGTAAGTTTGTGTCTGAATGTGTCTATTAAGGTGTGAGTGTCTAAAATACTTTTCAGTGTCTCTAACTTTGTTGCGCCTTCTCTGTTCATTCTCCTCATCTATGTCTTCATTTCTCCGCCTACGATATCCAGTATCTGTAAGACGCAGCTGAAATCTCCACAGAGGATGATGTTCTGACCTTTGTATGTATGTGTGAATAGTGTGTCTAGTTCTTCATAAAACTGTGGCTGGTAGTTATAATTTGGTGGCGCATGTATGTTGACAATGGTATATTTGTGTGAAGTGTTACTTATTTGTGCTATGCTGATTCTACCCTGGCTATCTCGGTTTGTTTTGAGTATGTTCCACCTATATGATGTTTGTAGTATGGCTGTCCCAGACCTTATGGTGTGGAACGCTAAACCGAAAAATGCATGCCTCAGTCGTAACTGTGTTGCAATTTGTGCGCCATGTGTATCTGAATGTATATTTGTCTCTTGTAGTAAGATGAAATCTGGTTTGTATTTGTGTATAAGTGTGCAAATGTGTTGTTATTTTGTACGTATACCTGCGATATTTAAACATATTATCTTGATGTCGTCACCCATCACAAGTATCAAACAAAAACTTTATGTTGAGTATAAATTGATAATTGACATGAATAATAAGATAATTTTTTTTTTTTTTTAAAGTTGTATGTAGCTGTTTAGTGTGTCTTTGTTGCTTCCGGAATCTCTTCATCGTCTGTGTCAGTGGTGATGAATAGTTTTCGTAAAGATATGTTGTCGTCTTCCTTTGTGGTCTGTCTTTGTCCGTTTGTTTTTCCTGTTGGGATGTCTTGTTTGTTTACTTTCTTTGTGGAGCTATGGGGAACTCTTCTCCACAATCACTGTTTTCCGTGTTTTTACGTCTTCTATTGCGCTTGTTATGTGTGACTTCCTTGAAACCCTCTGTCATATTTGCCTCTTCGTCGTTTGTAAAGCACTCCTCCTCTTCCTCTTGGTCTTTCTCCTTGGTCGAGGTCGTTGGTGGGTCTGGGTTTGGGGTCGTAGCTTGTTTCGATTTTGCCTGGGTGGGCGGGGCAGGCTGGGCGGATTGTCTTTTGAACAGTCCTGGCAGAGCTGGAAACTCGTCTAGGTTGTTTATGGTTAGTGTTGGCTTTGTTGACTTAGTTGGACATTTATTAGACCAATGGGAATCTTGCCCGCATGTCAGGCAAACTGTCCTCCGCCCTGGCATGATCACCAGGATTCTATGATTCTGAATTTTCTGCCCTCCTTTTGCTGTTATCTTAACATAGTGGGGTATGGTTTGTCCTTCTTTAGGATGTACCAAGGCTCCCCATTTCCCTGCTGAGTTTTTAATTCTGAAAAGAACCAGTGAAGATTCTATAATTGTTTATCTACTTTTCATAGAACATATAAAGATGACCAATGTATTTAAATATTTTATAGAACAGTAAGATAAATATTGCAATTTTTTTTTAAATTGCACAATATAGTTATGCTACTATTAGTAATGTCCCTTGACATAACCTATGTTGTTATGTCCCTTAGCAATATTTAATTACTTTCTTTCTTTTTAATGTGGTTGTATTTCGTACAAAATTGTGTTGTTACAAGGTGCGTTCCTTGTTTTTTTTTTGTTTTTTTAATGTTGCATATACCATACACGACGTTGCAGTCAATACCAGCATTTTAAGTTGCTGTTGATGTACTAGGCAAGTTTTGCGTTCAGTAGTTTGCCAATGCTTTCTGAACTACCGGCTGCCATACCAACACGTTATAACACAACGCGACACGGTCTGCTGCACAAATCGGTCGCAGCTGCGTTTCGAAAGCCTGATAAGCGTCTCACGAACCGCGTTCGCAAATCTTTGGCCACTTAGTTCGGTTTTCTTTTACATTTACAAAATACAACAAGACGCCCAGACGTCAAATGCAGCAACATTCTCTAATTGTTTATGTAATTTCTGCATACTATTTATTACATTTTTTTGGCATATCCTTTACAGGACATCGCTGTCAACAGCAGCATCTTTCAGCTGTCTGTTGATTTCCTGGCAAGATTACGCTCAGTAGTTTGCCATTGCTTTCTGAGCGGCCGGCTCACATACCCCGCAAGTCACCGATGCGATTCGAACCACTGCTGATTCTCACCGTCATCACGTTACCGACGAGAGTATACACGATTACGGAGAAAAGTCATAACCTCTAAGCCACGAAGCCGGCATTTATTACATTACATACATTAATTCATCGTAGACATTAAATGCGGTTTGCATTCAAACGTTGCATATCAATAGGAATTGTAGGCATCCTTTTCAAATTGTAAGTGTTTATTGTCAGAAGTGCAGTAAGAACACAAGAAGGAATATCAGATATGTTCACAGTCAATACAGGAGTGAGACAGGGATGTGTGCTCTCTCCCCTGCTATTTAATGTCTACATGGACAGAATATCCAAAGAAGCATGTCTTGACAGAACAGATTCAGAAAATTTAGAACTCTTTACTCCAGATGAAACAACTGATCCACAGGAAATAAATGAACTTCTATTTGCAGACGATCAGTGCCTGTTTTACAGCGATGAGGGCAGACTACAACATCATATTAACAAAACCCAAGTAATGCAAGTTAGCAGATCGCCGGGCCGATTAAGTGTACAGATAAATAGCACAACTCACAACAACAGAATTCAAATATCTTGGAAGTATGATCACAGAAGATGGCAAATTGGACAAAGAAATCGAAATCAGATGTCAAATAGCTAGCACTTACATATCAACTATCATCCATACGCACTTAAAACTATGGCTGCAATGGACATAGAGCAGACATTGGAGCGCATACAGAAAGAGGCTATGCTGGTCATTCTGGGATGCACCAGAGACAACCCAGTTGTGTGTATGCGTTACATCCTTGGTTTGCCGACTGTTGCTGGTAGACTCAAGGTGATGCAGGCGAGGAAAGGAGTGGGTCAGAGTGCCAGCGGAGCAGTTAGTCTTGTGCAGAGTTATAATCACATTGAGCCGGGAGTGCAGGGAGTGGCCAGCAGGGGCCACGGAAGTGGAAATCCAGCAACTAATTCAGGATAATGCTCGTCCGGGTGATGTGATTATCTACACAGATGGTTCGGTGTTGAGAGGTAGTAGAAGTGCCTGGTAGTTCTTGGCAAAGGTTAATGGTCGACGTTTGGTGCAGGAGAGCCTGGTGTATGATGCCACAACATCTAGCTTAAGAATGGAGCTGGAGGCAGTCAATGCAGCTTTCCGCTGGATGAAGAATACGATACACACACACACACACACACACACACACACACACACACACACACACACATCGTGATTGTAACTGATTCAGAAAGCATGCTGAGTAGGGTGAGGACAGGCAAGCTTCGTTGTCTGTGAATTTCTTCATATTTGGCAGAATTATTTTTGTTGAGTCTTCTTGTTTCCATTAGGTGTAAAATATTTCTTCTGTCATCCATTTATTACGACCCACCATCTTTAATTTTGGAATAGTTGTTTCTGCAGCCAAATTGATTGAATTCTTCAACATTTCCCATTGATCATCCACATCCTGGAATAATATCTCTAGATCAGACAATATATCAAATCTGTTCTGTACTTCTATGTTGAATTTGTTTTTTATTTCCTTGTCATTACTCAATGTACACAAATCATATTTAGTGTTTCCTGTTATATACTTGACTTTCTTCAACTTTATCCTCAGTGTTCCTGTAAGTAGTCTGTGGTTCACAATAACAATCAGCACTAGGAAATGTTTTTGCTATTGTTAGTGCGTTTCTATATCTTCTGCTAATCAGAATGTAGTCAATCTGGTTTCTGATCCTGCTATCAGGACTCCTCCATAAACATAATCTTCTAGGGTGTTGCTTAAACCATATGTTTCCTACAATCATTTCCTGTTCTTTTGCCCACTCTACGAGTCAGTATCCTCTTTCATTTCTCTCTCCTAAACCATAGTTTTCTACTGTGTATCTATCACCTTTATTTCCTACTTTTGCATTGAAGTTCCCTAATATGATATTTATTTCTGAATTGTTACATTTCTTTAAGGCAGACTCTATGTCATTATAACATTCTTCTACACTACCTTCACTGGATTCTCCTGCCTGTTGGGGCATATACTTGAATAACATTTATGTTAAAAGGTCTGCCACTTAATTTAACTAGTAGAACTCTGTCCGACACGGACCAATATCCTTGAACAGATTGTGATGTTTTCCAGTCCAAAATAATTGACACTCCCCTTTGTCGATCTTCACCTCCAGAATAAATAATCTTAAAATCTTCATCTATCTTAGTGCCTGCTCCTATCCATCTTGTTTCGCACATACCTAAAATATTAATATTTTTCTCTTTGTATTTCTTGTTTTATGTTCTCTAATTTGTCGTCGTCGTTTAAGATCCTAACGTTCCATGTTGCTAATTTTAATGTCTCTGTCCTTGTCTTGCGATGATCAGTCTTTAATTAAGCGAATCATAATGTACTAGGCACTTTTAAAGAGGTAGTTTGCCGTTGCTTTCCTCTATGGCAGTGACCATACTGGCCAGATGATCGCAACCATTGTCTCTCGAAAGAGATCCTCTGCCTGCCGTCGCGAAACTTGAGACCATAACCAACAAATATCTGTCAGCTGCCCTCAAAGTTTCATCCACCACCTACCTTCCGTGGCTTCTTTCGAACACTTCCAATAAACGAATACGAAATGACACCACATAATCCACAGGAAGACACAAAACAGCGTAAAACACTAAACAGCATCTCCGAAGAATAAACACATCACTTCGTCGCCATTTGTACCGGAAGTTAGCATAAAGGATATGCAACTATCTTTATAAAATTTGTATTTGGCCTGTAGAACAAGCCGGGAAAAAATTGCTGTGCGATAGAAGTAACATGTGAACTTCCATTAAAAAAGAATTAATAATGTAATGTTACATCTATGTGAAAAGATTCAAATTTGTTTGAAAATGTCACTCATCTTAAGAAGCACTCCAATTTTTGCAATCTTTAAAGTTTCCTTAATCGTTTAACATATTCATTATAGCATATTCATTTTTAATTAATTCTTTCAAAGATTTTATTAAATATTAGATAAATCGTACAATTATTTAAATTAAACAATATAGTCATGGAATTCTTTGTAATGCCCCTTGAAATAAACTGCTGTTGTTATGTCCCTTAGCAATATTTATATATGTCTTTATTTGTAATGTTTTTATTTGGTACAAAACTGTGTATTCACAAGCTGCGTTGCGTGTTTTATTTTAGATTTATAAAATAGAAGACCTCCAGACATCAAAGTAGCAATGTTCTCTACCTGTTTGTGTAATGACTGTATACTATATATTACATTTGTTGTTGTTGCGTATCCCTTACAGGACGCTGCAGTCAACACCAGCATTTTTCAGCTGCTGTTGATGTACTAGGCAAGTGTTACGTTCAGTAGTTTGCTATTGTTTTCTGAACGACCTGCTTTCATACCAGCACGTTATAACACAGCGCGACACGGTCTGCTGAACAAATCGGTCGCAGCTGAGCTTCGAACGCCTCGTACCCTGTTCACGAATCGCGACCCGTTCGCAAGTCTTTAGCCACGGACCCGGCTTATGGAGCTGTGAATCGCACACCATGTGCCCAAGAAACTGACTCTGTAACCTGGAGACGGCCCGGTCGCCGGCGGAATGAGGAGGAAAAGAAATTACATTCATCAATTCTTCGCAGACATTAAATGCGGTTTGTATTCAAAAGTTGCATATATAAATAGAAATTATATGTACTGCCCTTTTCCAGAATCTATAAACAAACATTTCTAGTCCTATTGTGTGAGTTATTTCTCTTGGAACAATAGTTTCATCTATCTGAATTAGACTGTCCCCCTTTAGTTTACAAAATTTTCGACCTCTCAAATCCATGGACACAAATATTTCGTTAGGATGTTCCCCTATACGCAAGAAAGCGTATCTGTTTCAAGTGTAAGTACGATATGAACAAGGAAGCCAGGCTAGCGTAGTGACTAGATGCTCGTCTGTCGGCTCGGTGGTCATGAGTTCGAATCTGCGGCGGGGCAGAATATTATAATGGGCCTAGCATCCCTGGTCGTACTTGGCTAATGGAGGCTAATCGTTGCAACGTCCTTTGTTTTCCGTCATTGTGTTCTGTAAAACTGCACTACTTCGTGTTATCTTATATTGTTTACATTTCTACAGCTTTACCGCAGACACGCTAGGAAACATCTTATGGCTGTAGAAATAAGATTTCTGAGGGAAATGCAAAGAATGCCATGGATGGACAGAAAATCGAATGAGGAAGTTCCCTCAATGCACAACTGAAGAAAACGTAAAATGAATAGAAAAATCTTTAATGGAAACAGTTTTGTTTAAAAATTATGGTACGACGAGAAATAAACCTGAAAACCTAGTGACCACAAGGAAGCTTGACGGGAAAAGAGGATGTGGAGGCGAAGAGATATATGCCAGGATGGCTTCGATAATCGAGACAAAAACAGAAACCCGACCATAGAATGTGATATGGCGAACCAAGACTGCCTAAGCGTATTAGCATTGCACAGGAAGGTGATACATTTGTCAATAGCAGAATAAACACGATTATTGTAGTGGGACATTATCGAGCACACATTTGGCTAAGCCTAAACATATTTAGGAGTAGTAAATGTTCTGGAAATCTCAACAGAAATCTCAATTTATTTGGGTGGCGCGAGGGGGTATAGCGCGAAGGCAGGCCCCCTTACGAGAAACTTACACACTCGAGACACCCACATTTGCGGGGATCGCAGGTCTCAATCCAACCATAGTGCAATGGAAGGGCCTCAAACTGGAGCACCATCTAATTTTCTGTGTTTATTCCCAATAATCCAATGTTGGGATTCCCATCCCTCCCCCATGGGGTCGTGGATTCACTTCCGTGATTTTTTCAAAACATGTCTTTCTTACAAAGCAGTGTGTATTTACAAGGTGTAATGTGTGTTTCTTTTGTTTGTGTATATCACATAGCGTTGCCGTTTGTTAGTGTTAAGTGACACACGTGCGAAAAAAAACATATACATTGATACATACATATGATAATATAACATTTATGGCATGGTGCAAGTACACACGCATTCCTTGTATACGGAAGGAGGCCCATCAATTATTTTCTATTTTCCTAATACTTTCATTGCGTACAGAACTGTGTATTTACAAGGTTCGTTGTGTGTGTATGTGTGTGTGTGTGTGTGTGTGTGTGTGTGTGTGTGTGTGTGTGTGTGTGTGTAAATACAACAAATACATTCATATACACATGATGCTATTTAATTCATGGCATGGTGTAATTGGTTTTTTAAAGTTGCATATCCTTTTACAGGACGTTGCAGTCAACACCAGCATTTTACCAGCGCTGTTGATGTCTTGACAGGTTGTTACGTTCAGTAGTTTGCCATTGCTTTCTGAACGACCGGCTCCCATACCAACAACTTAAAACCAATGCTACAAGGTCTGCCGCCAAATCGGTCACCGTTGTGTTTCGAACGCGGGTAAGCGACATTACGAATCGCGTTCTCAACGCCATCGCCACGGAGACCGGCATAATTGGTGTAACTAGTAATTGTGTAATTACATACACATTACATGTTGATGACGATGCTGGAGTAATCATTTGCACTCATGCCTACTACACACTTTCAATAAACATTCTTTCATTCTCCAAATATCCTCATTCACTCTTGGCTTTATTTAGACAAGTTTAGCGGTATCAATGAATGTATCAGACATTAATCACCGCAGGGCCCATTCCCCATTGGTCCAAGCCTGACATACAGACCACGCCTGTGGCTCCATGTAGCTTTCAGCATGCGACAGCGGCCACACCCGGGACAACGGCTTTGACAGGCCGTCTAAACCAGGCGATGTTAACCGATTCTGCGTCAAATCAATCAGTAAATTTGAGTATGTCTACCCAGCATGTGAAGACAGGATTCTGCAGACTTGTTCAACGGACAAAACGGCGTTTACCTGCAAAGCGTTGTGGAATGTAATGATCACAGAAAGGCAAGTAGAGCGCCTTGGTCTTCCACTGCACCTATGTTGTCTCCAATCGTCTTGACTTGCCTTGTCACTGGATTCAGATGGACTCTCAGGCGAGAGAGTGAGATCAACGAATTGCGCAACTATTCCTTACTTTAATCCAATTCATCACGCAATTCATTATTCATCCAGCTTCATTTGTCACCTCCAAGCCATAGTGGCGATGGGCGAGCGGCGAGGCGGCAGACGAGAGTACGCTGGCAGCTGTTATCGCAGACCTGTAGACAGGTGGCTCAAGCCATATGGTTGTCTTCTACTGACCGGAGCAGCAGTTTCCTGAGAGACTGAGCAGCCTCTCTATGAAAGCACTTCCCACCTTTATAGGACCATGAAGAGGCTAGAAAACCTGCCCTACACATTGCTTGCTCCAACACTATCTAACCAGCTAGCCACGGTTGGTGGGTACCCTATAACTGCTGTCGACATTAAACCAAAGTAACAACGGGTCAAGCAAATGAAACCTAACTATACTTCCTTAACTATCGGGACTTGGAATGTACGCACACGATAGCGAAGGCGAGTCCGGTCCAGAGGGACGTACAGCACTTAAAAATGTCGCCTAAAAGTCGACAGGGTCGACTTCATTGCACCGTTATTATCCCATATGGGTCAGTCTATTTCCGCAGCGCGGAAAGCGTCGCACAAAAGGTCGAACTATGTAGCTCCAGCCACGACCCACAGGAGTCTCCGAAAAAATTCACTCCTTAACCGAAGGATGCGGCCCGGAATCGAACCCACAACCTTTGGAGCCCGAGTCAGGTGGCTTGACAACTTCGCCACGGAGACTCCATATGGTATAGCACTGAATGCGGGAGAGTTGGGCAGGCACAGCATCGAGATTTTAGCCTTGAGCGAGACACGGCATGCAGGCTAAGGCCAAATCTGTGAAGTAGGTGCCGGCTGCACATTCTTCTTAAGTGGAAGGAAAATTGAAGAAAGACGCCAGTCTGGCGCGGGTTCAGTCCTGCTGGCAAACTAGCTGGATTTCCAAAGGCTATAAACGAACGAACGAACGTACAAACGAACTTTTCAAAGGGTCACTAATTATGCACCCAGGCCCGTCTTACATTCGGCCCTTCCAATCACTCATCTTTCGTACATCAATAGTGCATGATACATTAACATAGGAAAATAACATTGTCAAATGAATATTGTAAACATAGACAATGCATATTACAATGTCATGAGACAGACAGACACACGTGCACACGCACATTCGTAAAAACACACATAACAGCATACATACTTACATCATGTGCACACACTCACAGTTATGCAATCACTCAATAACACACAAATACACACTCCGTCGCATATACATATACTCAATCACAATCACAAACTCACTGACAAATATTTAACGTATGGTATGTGGGCGGGGCGGTGCCAGGCGTATGGACTCCTGAGGGACATCCCCTGCCGCTTCCCTAGCAGGCAGGCTCTACTATGGTGACCGGTTAGTTCCTGCCTGTCAATCAAACCAACCATAGAAAATAAAAAGAATTGCCGCCGAAGCAACGGAGTGCGTGCTTTGTGCTCGGTATCTTTGACAACAGTCAGCGGGGATAACATGGGGCGGAGAAGAAGAGGTAGAGGAGAGGGTTGAAGGAACAGGAGGAACCATTAAGTGACTTGGCAGTTTCTTTATCAAATATTAGTCATATTGACCTACTCCCTTTTCGCCCGTATCCCATCCAGAATAAATTACTGTGTGATTGTCGTTTATAATATTTGCCCGATCCCTTCCATCTCATCTCACTTCAATCAATCAATCAATCATGTGCCATGCCGGAAAGCGTGGACGGTCATGACTCACCATTTCAGTCGATCACCAGAGTCGTGGATCAGCTCAGTGTTCCTGTCTCGTCCATGCCATGTGGCCAAGTCATTCAGGTATTTTCCTCTCAGTCTTCCTCTTGGTATGTTCCAATCGATCTTGCCAGTTGTCACTAAGTTCTCCAATCCATTTCTTCTCATAACTGTTTCCCCCCCCCCCCCCCCTCCCCCCCCCCCCCAAAAAAAAATATGTCCAAAATGTCCACACAATTTTTACTGTCTTCGTCTAATTTGTCTAATCAATTTACGATTTTCATTTATCTCCTGTAGTACTTGGTCATTGGTTTTTCTCTGTCCATGGTACTCTTTGCATTTTCCTCAGAAACCACATTTCTGCAGCCATCAGATGTTATTCAGCTTGTCTGCCCATTGTCCACGTTTCACATCTATTCAAAAGAACAGGCTCTATGTATCCCCTCAATACTCTTTTTCTCGTTTCAATTGACATCTTTTATTGGTCAGAATGTTTTTCATCTTGCTAAAGCAGTGGTTCTCAACCTTTTTTGGACTGTACCCCCATTCACCACATTTTTAGAACGACATTCCCCCCCCCCCCCCTTCCTATAAAACATTTGGCCCGTGCCCCCCTTCACCATATTTTCAGAACGTCATCCCCCCCCCTTTCATATTTCCTACCTAAAAATCCCCCACCCCTACACAGTATACGTAAAAATGGAAGGTAAATATGTTAAAACGGGTCTAGACATCCACATAAAACGTGATTTGTGGGTCTACTTACTTTATAAAATGAATTTTAGAAGGATGAGACGTGCATAACTGTAAAGTATGAAGGGAAAAGCAACATCAAGTAATCGGTTCTTTTATTAACGCGATCTTGAAATGATCTTCATCCTCCCCCCCCCCTGGAAACCCTAAATCCCCCCCCCCCCCGGGGGCTACTTTCGCCATGGCGATTCTTGTTCTAATCTCTTCAAGACATCTCCCATCAGATGTTATGACTGTTCCGAGATAATTGTACCGATTCACTTGTTGAAGAATATTCCCATTTACTTGTATATTACATTGTGGTACTTCATTCTTCCTAGTGACGACCAACACCTGTGTCTTCTTACAACTTAATTCTAACCGCAGCTGCTCACTGTACAACAACCGCATCTACTAATTGTTGCAGATCCCGCACATTGTCTGCAATCAATACTGTATCATCTGCATATCTAATGTTATTGATGTTTCTTCCTCCAATGCTGATTCCATTTATATCTTCTACATTTCTGAAAATATTTTCACTGTATAGGGAAACAAGATCTGGAGACATTACACATCCCTGCCTAACACCTCTCTTAATAGGTTGATATTGTCCCACTTCATTATCAATCCTTATGGCAGCTTGTTATTTCCAATATATGTTTTTTTATAAGTCTAATGTCTTTCCCATCAATTTGTAGATCTGCAAGCATATCCACCATGTTGACATGTCTAACTCTATCAAAAGCCTTTGTGTAGTCAATAAAGCAAAGATGTATATCCTTGTTTACTTCTATAGCACGTTCAATAACTGTTCGCAGCATATACACAGCATTTACTGTACCCTTTCCTTCTACAAACCCACATTGTTCTTCACCTATTTCAGGTTGTATTTTCTTCCTTACTCTTTGCATGATAATTCGTAACAAACTCTTTGTGATGTGACTCATTATACTAACTGTTCTATGTTGATCGTTGATCACATTCCAAGGTTCCTGATTACTTTGGGATTGCAATAAATACAGAATTACATAATTCAGGAGGTATATCTCCAGTATCATATAATGTGTTCAGCAGTCTGTTGACTTGATCTAGTCCAAATTCTTCTAAAGCTTTAATCATTTCTGTTGTGATGTTATCTGCACCGAGGGCCTTGCCAGCTTTCATATGCTTAAGTACATCTCACTTATGCCTAGGATATTCACGTTCATGCTTTCCATTTTACTTATAACATTGTGCAACTTTCCAAACTCATTTAACGTTCTAGCATTTTATGTGCCTATTTTAAATGTATTTGTTTTAGTTAAGATTTTGCCTTCAGTATCTGGATGACGGTTTGGTGTCACCTGTGACTCATGACTGTGCCTACCGGACGAGGATGTCCTAAGACAGCCATTGGCGTCGTTTACTGCCATTGAATTGTGTTTTGTCATGAAGTCTTGGGAAGATACTGGCAAATTACTGAACGTAAACTTGCCAAGATATGGCAAACAACAAGTCTACAATGGGTGATGTTGTGATATTCTAGTATGATAAGTTAGTCACATCTAGAATGAGTCGCATGGTCAGTGGTTGCACACCCGCCACTCACGCCAAGGATCTGGAGTTCGTTCCCGGGTCCAGTTAGGGATATGCTCGTACCGGAATACGATCAGCATTGTCAGTAGTGGGTTGTGCTCAATCTTCAAAACCCAAATCCCGAAACAACCAAATAAATCAATATGACAAACAGCCAAACAATTTTGGCGTCGACTTCGACGTCTTGTATAAGATATGCAACTAACTGTTTAAAAATCTTATTTGGTCTGTAAAACAGGCCGGCCAAAAATGTCGATAAGTATATACTGCTCTGTTAGATGTTATTGAAACAATAAAACATTAAATGTTATATATAAGAGAAAACAGAAAAATTAGTTAGAAAATTCTCACTCATCTAAAATATAGCTCTTGATTTTACATAAACTCTAAAACAGTGGCTCTCAACCTTTTTTGGCCCATGCCCCCCTTTACCATATGTTCAGAACGTCACTCCCCCCCCCCCCCTTTTACCATATGTTCAGAACGTCACTCCCCCACCCCCTTTTCGAATTCCCTCCCTATAAATCCCCTCCCCCTCGTCCTCACACAGTATACATAAAAATGGAAGCTAAATTTAATAACACATACTAGAACAAGTCTAGGCATCTACATAAAACGCGATTTGCATGTCTACTTACGTTATAAAACGAATTTCATTAGGGCGAACCGTAAAATTTAGAGGGAAACATAATATGAAGTAATTGGTTCTTGTATTAGTGCGATCTTGAAAAATTCTTCATCCCCCCAGAAACCCTAAACACAAGAGTTGGGGGGGGGGGGGGGGGGGGAGGGGGGGGGGAATGCGGAATTCCCCACCGGTTGAGAACGACTGCTCTAAAGCTTCCTTAAGACTTGAAACTTGTGAAATTGTGTGTTAAAATAAATGTCTGTATATGTTCGCGCGCGCGCGTGTGTGTGTATGTGTGTATGTGTGTGTATGTGTATGTGTATGTGTGTGTGTGTGCGTGTGTGTGTGTGTGTATGTGTGTGTGTGCGTTGTGTATGTGTGTGTGCGTATGTGTGTGTGCGTGTGTGTGTATGTGTGTGTGCGTGTGTGTGTATGTGTGTGTGTGCGTGTGTGTGTGCGTGTGTGTGTGTATGTGCGTGTGTGTGCGTGTGTGTGTGTATGTGTGTGTGTGTGTGTGTGTGTGTGTATATTAAGTTTCCGTAACAACTATTTGGCCTATGCCGGCTCCGTGGCTTAGGTGTTATGGACGCAGTTCGTAATCCCACATACCCGCAAACACAGCTGCGGGCGACTTGGAAGCAAACCGCCTTGCGTTGGTTTTTATGAATTGGTATGGTTGTGGGTCGTTCCGAAAGCAATGGCAAACTACTGTACTTAAACTTGCCAAGATATCATACACAGCCAAAGAATGCTCGGCTTCACTGCGACGTCCTGCAAAAGGATTTGCAAATAACTATGTTTCTTCAAATAACTGGTGTTTTTTTTTGGTGGGGGGTGGGGTGGTTGGCGGTTTCCCCCAGAGGATAGAGCAACACTCTGCTTCCCCCAGCCTCTCCTATCCTTGTTGGATTTTTTTAATGTGGCCTGGAAAACAGGCCGGACAAAAATTCTTATTCGGTGCATCATTTTCTCTCCGCCGGCATTGAAAAGATAAACAACTGAATGGTATATTGAATAGAAATACAAACCTGAGTTAGAAAATTCTCACTCATCTAAAATAAATCCACAATTTTCGTACCAAATTTGAAAGTACCTTAAAATTATTATCCTCTTCTTTATAACAAATCTTTCTTAAGCTTATTTGCTAACATTTTATAAAAGGTTAAGATAAATTTTAAATTATTAAAATTACATAATATAGTTATGCTATTGCTAGTAATTCCCCTCGAAAGAAACTTATGTTGCTATGTCCCTTTCACACTATGTTATATTCGTGTCTTCCTTTTTAGTGATGTGTTATTTCGTACAAAGCTCTGTTTTTTTTTCAAGGTGCGTTCCGTGTTTTTTTTTTTTTTTATATTTACAAAATACAACAAGACCCCCAGACGTCAAATGCAGCAAGTTTCTCTAATTGTGTGTGTAATGACTGCGTACTATTTATTTCATTAAAAAAAAAAAAAACTTGCATATCACTCACAGGAAGTTGCAGTCAACACCAGCATTTTTCAGCTGCTGTTGATGTACTAGGCAAGAGTACGCTCAGTAGTTTGCCATTGCTTTCTGAGCGATCGGCTCACATACCCCGTAAGTAACCAACGCAACGCGATCCACTGCCGAATCTCGAGCATCTGTGTTCCTCACGTGGATATATGGGATTACTGAGAAAGTCATTAACGCCTACGCCATGGAGCCCGGCATTTATTACATTCAATCAATCAATCATGTGCCATGACGGAAAGCGTGGACGGTCATGACTCGCCATTTCACTCGATCACCAGAGTCGTGGATCAGCTCAGTGTTCCTGTCTCGACCATGCCATGTGGTCAAGCCATCCAGGTATTAACTTCTCTGTCTTCCCCTTGGTCTGTTCCCTTCTATCTTGCCAGTTGTCACTCAGTTCTCCAATCCATTTCTTCTCATAACACGTCTAATTTCTCTAATCAATTTACGATTTTCATTTGTCTCCTGTAGTACTTGGTCATTGGTTTTTCTGTCCGTCCATGGTAGTCTTTGCATTTTCCTCAGAAACCACATTTCTGCAGTCATCATATGTTTTTCAGCTTGACTGCCCATTGTCCAAGTTTCACATCCAATTTAAAGTACAGGTTCTATGTAGCACATCAACACTCTTTTTCTCGTTTCAATAGACACGACCAATGAAGACACTTTGTTTGGAGTGTCTAGTTGGTCGTGCGTGGAAGTACACTTGTTCCTGCAGCGAGGCGCCGTCGTCATTTGGAGGCGACAGGTTCGATCCCGGTTGGTAACTATTATATTTATAGCTTTCAAATTGTATGTTGTCTAGTGCGTCTTCTAATCTCTATTTCCTTCTTCTTCTGTGAGCGCCAAATAATACTATGTGTGTCTATTAGCCTGACAGACAGACAGTGTTGTAGATCCATTGCAGCCAACATGCATCGTGGAGACGGGACATGAATGATTGAGTGAAAGAGAAACACAAACTTTCATTGTATTTGGCCTGTAAAACAGGCCGGAAAAAAATTATGTTTGAGATAATTATCAATTTTATCGTCTGCAAAAGTACAAAATATTTATTGTTATATCTAAAAGAAGTAGAAAAATGCATTGCAAATTTATGAATACCCAAAACAGAGCTTTCGGTTTCTAAAAACGCCTTAAAATTTTCAAAAAATTAATACGCATTTGTATACAAATCGAAGATTTGTAGATAACGTATTAAAAGTATTTTGTAACAACTTAGGAAACTACATATATTCTGTAAATTGCAAAATATAACCATTATAGTCTTAGTAACTTCCCTTGAAACAACTTATGTTATTATGTCCCGTTGAATGCGGTTTGCATTCAAAAGTGGCATATAAATAGGAATTGTATGTAGTACCCTTTTCAAACATTGAGTTTTTTTTTTTTTTTTGGATCAGAACCTATAAACAAACGTTTCTAGTCCTATTGTGTGAGTTATTTCTCTTGGAACAATATGACCATTCATATGTATTAGACTGTTCCCCTTTAGTTGACAACAATTTCGTCCCCTCAAATCCAGGGACACAAATATTTCGTTAGAATGTTCCACTATAAGCAAGAAATCTGATCATTTTCAATTGTAAGTACGCTTTCAACACGGAAGCCGAGCTAGTGTAGTGGCTAGATGCTCGTCTGTCGGCTCGGTGGTCATGAGTACGAATCTGCAGCGGGGTGGAATTTTACAATGGATCTGGCCTCCCTGGCCATACTTGGCCGATGAAAGCTAATCGTCGCCACTTCCTTTGTTTTCAGCCATTATATTCTGTAAAACTGCACTCCTTCGTGTTATTTTATATTGGTTTCTTTTCAACAGCTTCACCGCAGACAAGATACGGAACATCTAATGGCAGTGGAAATGAGATTTCCGAGGAAAATGCAAAGAATGCCATGTATGGACAGAAAAAAAAACGAATGAAAAAGTTCCTTCAAGGAACAATTGAAAAAAAAAAACACGTAGACTGAATAGAAAAATTACACGCAAACAGTCCAATAGTGTGTAAAATTCATGTTACGGTGAGAAATAAATTTGAAAACTTAGTGACCACTAGGAATCTTTACGGGAAAAGAGGACGTGGAAATAAAGAGATATATGCCAGGATGGCTTAGCATAATCGAGACAAAAACAGAGACTCGGCCATAGACTGGCGACGGTGTGAGATGGCGAAACAAGACTGCCTAAGTGTATTAGTATTGCTCATGAAGGTGATACTTTTGTCAATAGTAGAATAAACACGATTATTGTAGTGTGATATTATCGAGCACAGATTTGGCCAAACCTAAACATACGTAGCCGTCTCCCTGGCCTAGTGGTAAGCGACTTTCTCCGTAAACCCGTTTATCCACGTGCGGAATGTAACTTGCGCGAGAATCGGTAGCAGTTCTCGCCGCATTGGTAACTTACGGGGTATGTGAGCCGGCAGTTCAGAAACAATGGCAAACTACTGAGCGTAATCTTGCCAAGAAATCTACAATCAGCTGAAAGTTGCCAGTGTTGATAGCGATGTTCTGTAAAGGATATGCGAAAAAAACAAAACGTAGGAGTAGTAAATGTTCTGAAAATCTCAAGAGCAATCTCAATTTATTTTGAGGGGATAGCGCGAACACTCTATCTACTATGAGAAAATTACGCACCCGAGACACCCACATTTGGGGTGATCGCTGG
This sequence comes from Cepaea hortensis, assembly GCA_963921405.1. Lineage (NCBI taxonomy): Eukaryota > Metazoa > Mollusca > Gastropoda > Stylommatophora > Helicidae > Cepaea > Cepaea hortensis. Next base: position 17,381,860 of record OY992897.1, read on the forward strand.
CGTCATCCCAACCAAAGTGCACTGGAAGAGCCTCAACCTGTGAGCACCATTATTTTTAGGTTTATTTTTGTCAATGCTCCCAGGATGGGATTCCCTCCCCTCCCCAATCACGGTAGGGGACTCACTTCCGTGATGTTTTAATTTTTTCAAAATTTATCTGTCATACAAGGCAGTGTGTATTTACATGGTGTAATGTGTGCTTCTTTTGTTTGTGTATATCATATGGCTTCCGGTTCCCAGCATGGCGGTTGGGAATTGAACCGCTACGACCTCTGGAGTATTTATCCTTGTGGCTGAGGTTTGCATTCGCATTTTCCTCATGTTGGACTGGTAGTATATGGCTCCGTCGCCCTGCTACTGAGTGCGTTCGTGGCGCGACTCTGTGCGCTGTGAAATTCATGTGGAATGCTTTTACACCGGTCCGCTTTTGTTTGTATAGTGAACTGCATGTCCGGAACAATGGCTACCGGCTGTTGATGAATTGACCGATTTGCCCTTTCGGCTCAGGAGTGCATTTTTCAGGAGACTCCTGGGAGTCGACGCTGGAGCTACAGAGTTCGTGATTTGTGCGGCGCTTTCGGTGGGTGGCCCTATGGAAAGAGACCGAGCCATGTGGGATAACACCCGGATCAATTAAGTCTTTCTGGTGACTGCCGATTCCATCGACGATGAACTGTAATTGTCGTGAATGACGTTTGTGTTGGCATTCTGGCGGCGGCATTATGCACAGTGTATCTGTGCGGGCTGTTGGATTGCCGAGAATCCTGTCTGTTCCACATTTCACACTGGACAGTGAGGAGCATTTCGTGTTATATTCACTAGCACAAGAACGGAGCATAATGAGGACTACCCGTTGCCCTGAAGTTGGAACCTGGGCTAACTACCAAACTAACTAATAACTAACTAACTAACTAACCAACCAAATAACCAACCAACCAACCAACCAACTAACTAACTAACTAATTAACTAACTAACTAACTAACTAACTAACTAACTAACTAACTAACTGACTGCCTGACTGACTGACTGACTGACTGACTGACTGAGTAACTAACTAACTAACTAACTAACACACAAACAAACAAACAAACTAACTAACTAACTAACTAACTAACTAACTAACTAACTACTAACTAACTAACTAACTAACTAACTAACTAACTAACTAACTAACTAGATAACTAAATAACTAACTAACTAACTAACTAACAAACAAACAAACAAACAAACAAACAAACTAACTAACTAACTAACTAACTAACTAACTAACTAACAAACTAACTGCTAACTAACTAACTAACTAA
>OY992897.1:17393164-17395664 GCA_963921405.1 Cepaea hortensis
TGCATGTTGTGTGTTTGCGTTAATTCTGAGGTAGGCGCGTGCCCTGCAAACTTGTATTCTCTCTTCAATGGTTGGAAAATCAAGAAGGTAGCGCATCGCCCTGCATGCTGTATCTCTTGTACATCCAAGAATAATGCGCATTGCTTCATTCTGTATCCTTTCCATCCTTTCTATCTGCTTATGGCTGAGAGTCAGGATTGCCATTGCATACTCCAAAACAGACATGACCAGCCCCTCGTACAGAAGACATAGATGGCGCTGCTCACAGTTTGCTGCCGCCATCACCCGCATCGCTGCCAAACCCTGCTTGGCCTTTGTTATCACCTGGTCTATGTGCACATTATAAGCAAGGCTTCGATCAAACCGTATCCCCAGGTAATTCATTGCCTGCGTTCTTTCCACCGTCTCTGAACACAGCATTACAGTTGGTGTTGGATTGTTGACAATATGATTATTCAACGAGAACCAAGTCACTGTTGCCTTTGTTGGGTTGACCATTGCCCCAGCTTCATCACACCAAGTACTTATGCGATTGAGTTCGGTTTGTAGTTCCACAGCAACCTCCTCTCTATCCTTACCCTGACGATACACTAAAACATCATCGGCATACGACAATGTCCTGCCAGGTCCAGTGATCTGCTCACTGGTGATTCTCACTGTGTAGGCGTTGAACAGTACCGGAGATAATGGCGATCCCTGTGGTAGGCCAGGATATATTGTTGTTGGTTCCGAAGTCCAACTGCCACATCTAAAAACTACTTTCCGTTGGTAGAGGGCTGCAGCGATCCAACTAAGGAGGAATGGACTTACGTTTAGTTCAAGAAGCTGAAACATTAAAAAATCCAGTGGTACTCTGTTGTATGCGTCCTCAAGATCAATCGCTGCAGCAACGGTTTCAGTGCCTGCGTGGAAACCTTCATAGACATCCTGGGCAAAGACTGCTGTATTGGTCCAGGTTTCTCTTTTTGGACGGTACCCACCCAGGGTAGGTGGGAAAACACCTTGCCTCTCTAGTTGGCTTGATATTTTCCTGGCAATTACCTTCTCCAGCAGCTTGCCTATTGTATTCTGCATGGTTATAATTCGATATCCCTGAATTTTTTTGTGGTCTTTGTCAGGCTTCGGCAAGGGAATCAGATAGCTGTGTAACCATTCCTCCTTGATGCTAGCACTCCCTATACTGTTGTTGTACATGTCTGTTAATTTCTCTAGCTCATTGTCGGTACACCTATTTATGTCGTCGTATCTTATGCCATCAGGACCTGGAGCATTGTTTTTTGATCGTCGAAGCACAGCCTTGATTTCTTTCACTGTCACTGTGTCTTCCTCCGAAGTGTTCTGGGCCTTGCATCTGTCTGAGGTGACCTCCTTGGCCAGATTTCGGCCTCCCATGTCTGTCTGGTTGCCCTGCTCAAGGTAGCGTTCAAAGAGGGCTTTGCCCTTGTCCTCGTCAGTCCTCTGCCAGGTGAGGTCAGCACCTTGGAAGTCTGAAATGCTCTTATTCTTGACTACACCACTCATGATTTTATGTAGTCGCCAGAACAATTTCAGTGACTTGTCTGTGCTTACCCTTTGACACACCTCTGCCCATTTTTCGCTTTTAACCACCTTGACCAGTTCTTTGAAATAGCTTACTTTTGTGTGCATCTCTCTTTCTAAGTGCAAGCAGGGACTAGGATGACCAGCTCTGTTCTTCTTGGCATTTTGCCATCTCCTTACAGCACTACGCTTATCCACCCAAGCCTTCTCCACCTCGAAACTCCACCACGTTGGCTGCTCCCAGCTTTTTTTTCCTGCCCTGAAACGTTCTGCGCTTGTCACGTCTTATTTTACTCACCACATCTTGCCCTGTACTGTCATACTGGAACGTCTTTACCTTTAGCTTGTGCTGCCTGGTTCTGCCTTTCTCCACCAATATGCTGCACGGGTGGTGGTCGCTGCCATGGTGTCCTAGGACACCCCATCTACACACTGTAGTGAGTGAAGGTGAAACTAGCGCCAGATCAATAGCACTGTCCTCATCGCCTGGACGGCTTGCTGTCCTGGTGACACAGCCACTGTTAATACAAACCAGGTCGATGGTTTCCAGTGCAGTCTCGAGCTCCTCCCCTTGTGTATTGGAGGAAGTGTTTCCCCATGCTCTGCCCTTAGCGTTGAAGTCACCACAGAAAATAACATTTCTCTCTTGGCCTAATATGCCACTTAAGCACTGCCACTTCTGGGCGTCCATACTCGCATTGCGGGCATAAACATTAACCAACACGAATGGTATACTGGAATGAACTCTCAACGCCTGTATTTGTATGTCGTCACTGTCCCAACTGGACATGTCTAGCTCTGACGCCACCATGCTGTCGCGAACGAGAATCGCCGTTCCCAGATGTCGTCTGTTGTAGAAACATTTGAAGCCGGCAATTCGGAGTAGCTGATCGCCCAGTCTCGTCTCCTGGAGTGCTACAATGTCGTTCCTGTAGACTAGGGTTTCTAAAATAGAGCCCCG
>OY992897.1:17408164-17410664 GCA_963921405.1 Cepaea hortensis
CTCATTTTCAGCATCATACTTATGGCAGTACTTTCCTGTTGGAATTCTGGTCGTGTCCCTAGTATTATTTGGGTATTCTATGTACACCCCGCTCCTCCATTTTGAACAGCATTTTGTGCTGACTCATCTGTGTAGACTAGGATCCAGAGGTCCTGTGGGTCTTCGTCATCAAGGAAGCTGAGAGTGGCTGTTCTGCGCTGTACCCTGTTCTGTTTTTCCTTGTCAAATATTTCTCTCACTTTTCTCTGGATTTGTAGTGATAGTCTATGTTCATCTTTCCATGGAGTTCGCTCTGGAATAGTTGGGATACCAACTGTGGGCAGACCAGTGGTTTCCCTGCAGAGTCATTTGACCTGGTGGATAAAACTACTTCTTTTCAACCGCCCCATAGCTAAGTTTTCAACAACAAAAAAACGGTTCTTCATAGCTGAGAAACTTTTCTGCTTGTAATAGTGTTTTCGTATCTCTGCGCTCTCTCAGTGCTTGTGTCCTCCTCATTTTCTCCATTGCTACTATAGGGGTATGATTTCATCCCTCCTGTGGTGACTCTAATAGCTTGATTTTGCACCTTATCCAGCTCTTGTAGTGTGGTTTTTGACGCTGAACACCAGGCAGTTTACACGTATTCCAGGTGTGGTCGTATGCTCTGTTGGTAAACTTTGCTAAGTATTTTCCCACTGGCTCCCCATGTGGTTCCACTTAGCTTTCTCATGGTGGCTATTTTCCTTCTGGCTTTTGCTACTGTTTTTTTTAAATGTATTTTCTCCATTTCAACCTGTCATCAAATGTTACTCCAAGGTATGTTGGTTCTTTATCTCATAGGGATGTTCAATTTTTCTGGATGACCCCTGCCTTTTGTTTCGGAGGGCGGGTAAATAAAGTGGTGCTGAACTTGTCAGTGTTTATGCTGACACACCATCTATTTGCCCATGCAACAAATGTACCTACAGCTCTTTGTAGCAATCTGGTGGCCACTTATGCATGTTAATGTGTGCTCCACAAAAGCAGGTCATCAGCTTACATTGTCGCTTTCATTCCATACGGTCGATTAGCAACAATATCATTGATGAAGTTTAGAAAAAGTGTAGGGGACAAGACTCCACCCTGGGGAACACCGTGACGCAGTAGTACATTCTTATTCTTGAGTCCGCTTATCTGTACTCGGGCTCTTCTGTTGTGCAAGTATGCTTTCACCCATTTGTACATTCTTCCATTGACTTTACAGTTTCTCAATTTCTTTATCAGACATTCTTTCCAGACTTTGTCAAAGGCTTTCTTCAGATCTATCCATGCCGCAAGCACTAGCTTCTTCTCTTGGAATGCATCCTCAATTTCTTGAAAGAGGTAGGTTGTCTGATCTTCCGTAGAGTAGCACTGCCTAAACCCAGCCTGTTGTGGCACAAGGATGTTTCCGCTTTCAATGTACCACTGAAGTATGTGATTGATGACGCGCTCCATTGTTTTGCAGAGACAGCTGGTGAGCCTAATTTGGTCTATAGCTGGAGGCAACGGAAGTATCTTTCCCTAATCTTAGGAGAGTTATCATAATTGCTTCTCTCCAGGTTTGTGGAACACTGGCTAAGGTCCAGGTGTTATTGAAGATCTGCAACAACTTTTCTTTGGCCTCTGCTCCTAGGTTCCTAATTATTTCATGGGAGATGCCATCTGCTCCTAGTGACTTTCTCATTTTCAGTTTTGATATGGCTATCTCCAGCCCACTGATTGAAATAGGTACCTCGTTAACCTCATGTAGTACGTCATTCTGTCCTGTATGTTGCCTTTTGTCTCGAATCTCTTGTTGTTTCTCTGGAATAATTTCGATATTGTTATGTTGTGCGAATGAGTCGCAAAATGGTCAGCTGCTTGCTTTCCTGTTAAGATGTTTCCGTCTTTATGTAATGCAATTTGTTAGTTTCTCCCTGTGCCCTCATCGTTAAGTTGTTTTATTAGTTTCCACAACTTCCTTGTGTCTCTTTCAGTGACTCTGTTTTCTACTGCCAGCTTTTCCATCTAGCCTGCAGCTTGGCCCTTTGAAATTTGGGTTTTGCGTGCTGGTATTTATTGTGGTGCTCTTGGCTGGGGTTGACCTCTGCTTGCTTTCTACACACTTCCACATCATTATGCAACTGTTCTAGTTCACTACTCCAGTAGGATTTATAATGTTTATTGCTCTTCTTGGTACTGTTTCTCGTGCTGCCTGAAGTATGTATTTCCCAATCTCTTCACCTACTTGTACGTTTCTAGTAATATCGTGTGAGTTATTTCTCTTGGAAAAATAGGATCATTCATCTGTATTAGATTGTTCCCCTTTAGTTTAAAACATTTTCGACCTTTCAAATCCATGGGCACAAATATTTCGTTAGAATGTTCCACTCCACGCAAGAAATCTTATCTTTTTCATTTGTAAGTACGCTTTTAACACGGAAGCCGCGCTAGCGTGGTGGCTAGATGCTCGCCTGTAGGCTCTGTGATAATGAGTACGAATCTGCAGCGCCACGGA
>OY992897.1:17413164-17423164 GCA_963921405.1 Cepaea hortensis
TCTGTTACTTCGAGACTATCTGTGTGTGCTGCCAGGTCAGTAGTGGGCGATCGTTATAATGTCCCAATGGTGTGTTTTAGTTTAACATTTTCTTCTCTCAGGAGAAGTCACCTCTGACTTGAGGTTGATAAATTCACTAATGATCGTGGCGATCTCGTCTGTGTTGTCAGAGACGGCGTCTAAAAGTACTTTCAGATCCAACGAGTGTTGGTTTGTAGCATGGCTCTCATCTAGTACCGATGATGCCTTCTCTATTTGATTTGCATTTATTTCATTTGGTTGTATACTGTCTTCTACACACATACTTATCGGGTACTCAATGGCTAGCAACTCTGGTCGGTGTGAAGTTGCATTTGTGTTGTTGCTGTGCTGAGTCAGGGTTTGTTCGACTATGTTGTTACTATGGCCTGGTGCTGTGATTATTTAGTGAGTCATCTATCAGTTACTGTGCTGTCTGCTGAATTTCGTCAAATTTTGTCGCGAGCCACTCAGACATGACGTCAGCTGCCCTTTTGGCAAGCAAACTGTTCTTCGTGTTGTAGAGATACAATGTGTTTAACTAAGCTGATATTTTGATTTCGACTTGTGCGCCATGTCGACCCACCATGGTCGCCCTGATCATATTTGATCAGACATGCTCGAAATGCCCCGTAATGTAGTGTATTATTGAATGTAATGGAAATGCATTTACCGTCGTTCATACGTTTAACAGACAGTGATAGAGAGCCAAAGCAGTTCTTTAACTTGCTTTTTACTGCTTTCTCTTTGTTGAGTGTGAAGTTCCTAGTTCTCGCAGATCTTAATTTTAACCCACATCGCCCTCGTTCTGCCGCTATCTCCAGCACAGAGGCTTCCTCCTCGTCATGCATGGTTACATAGTATTGTGCATCCGCCAGCAGGTACACATTAAAGCAGCGCCCGCACGCAGTTTAAATTCTAGTGATGTGATTGGCTAGTTCCAGCTATCAATGACGCTTCGCCGGAACATGAATAATGTATCCATAGTATTGAATACAACATTATTAGCATTCATATCCAACACTGAACATTTAGCAACTTTAAAACAATTTCAATTGTTGAACGGCATTATTATGATCACAATCATATAAAATCCATTGCGCACGAATGAAGACAAACATAAAAAATAATCCAAAAAGGAGGAGAGTACACAAACACGTCTTGCTACATAAAGACTGAAATGGTGCCAGCTGTGTCGTCTCGTTGTGTTATCGTGTCGACTGTTATCCCTACATACCGTTGTCAAGCCTAGGACCTCTCGCATGCGTCAATTCTTTATTCCACCCGTCGTGTGTTGACATTATGTTGGCGTACAATACTCAGCACAGACAGACAGACAGACAGACAGACAGACAGACAGACAGACAGACAGACAAACAGACAGACAGACAGAACGACGGACGGATGGACGGACGGACGGACAGACAGACAGACAATAAAGATAATACCGATGAGAGCTAATGGTGAATGTAACTGCAGCTGTTAAAATGACAACAGACATTTGTTGTTGGAGTGTCAAGCACACAGAACAGTAATATATTGTGGCTTACACCCGCTCCGTTGGAGAACAAACTCTACGGACATGTTTGCCACAGAGTAGAAGGCGGGTTGACAGATGATTCCATTAATACATAGGATTCTTGTTATTATTACAATTCTTCTCATATCAGTCATTTCGTACTTACAGTACACACGTTATCATTCGAGCACTGAGGTTTTCTCTGTGACTCCTTTCGCATCTAACCCCGTGAACTTTGTGTGTGTGTGTTATATTATTAGATCTTGTTTCGGTTGAGCTCATAACTTCTTCTTGCTCAATCCTTATAATTAGCTACTACCTTTCGATTCTCTCTTCACTGAAACGATGACGAACAGAATACAACTATTGATAACACGACTTCAGCGACGTTTTCCACAATTTATATTCATCTAAGAACATTGTACAAATTCAGTTAAACTGTCACATATTCAACGTCACATTTGAGTATCTAAAGAACTCAACATAAATTGTGATTATTAAAAGAGCGGCGTAGTTTATAGCCGTTGCTCTCTGTACACATCAGACCAGGTCCACACTTGACCATGGCTCAATGCAGACTAATCTTTAATGATCTGTCTCGTGCCAACCCCGAAGCAGGTCTCAGAGTTTCCACGCTGCGTGATAAGTATTCACTTTTCACATTCCAGGTGTCCATTTACTGAACACTACCATAACCTCTAACCTATTCTAATTTAGGTTATGGCAATGTCACAAGGCTCGAGTTTATTTATGCATCCTTTAGTTATATTCATCCTGACGTCTGAAGTTGTACAAAGGTGAAGACAACTGTTTGGTATCGCTGGCACCTTGCCGTCTTGACAGACGATAGTTTGTTACATTGTGCTACGAAAATAAAGGTGTAATAACTACAAACCATGTCTGTAAGGCCTTGGATGGAGTTATACCTCTCCATAGCACAAACCCTGGATTGAATTGTAGAGACCATGTGTTGCCATGCAGAATTATCCTTCTCGGCCTGCCTAGTTTATTCCAGACGAAAAGCAACACCAATACACCTGGAACAAGACAAGCAGCAGACGCTGCCGGATCTGCAGGGCAATGATCAAACTGGCAGACTTTTCTAAGTAGCAAAAGAAGACCCTGTAGGTACACAGCGAAGGCTAATGGACGGTGTTTCGACGGTGTTTCATGCAGGAAAGCCTGGTATATGATGCCACAGCACGAAGTATGAGCATGGAGATGGAGGCAATCGCTGTGGTGTCCCGCTTACTGGAGGACAAACAGCACACTTGTGATTGTAATGGACTCAAACAGCAGGTGGAGAAGGGTGAAGACAGGCATGCTGCGTTCAGAGTGGGTTGCATCAACTCAAAAACCAAAGACAGGGCGCATCCGCTGAACCTTTACTTCATGGCAAGCTGGTGTGTTGGGAAGGAGCAGGTGGATAGATTGGCGGGGTATGCACCACTGGGTGGAATACTAGAACACCATAAGACAGATTGTACAGGACCTCGGAGAGAATGGCGAGCAGGAAGTGGTCATGGGATCTGGCCGACACTCAGCACTCCGAGGAAAGGCCAGACGGACACAGTCGACAACAATCAATGCTATAAGTATTAGGTCTCTACTCTGGTTATTTAAGATAAGGACGCAGCGTTTTTTGGGAATGCCCCAAGTGGTGTGACGTTTGTTCTTGACTCATCTCAACTTAAATTAACAACATATGTGGATTAGGAATCACGATATCATTGTCATAGGGCCAGGCTATAGACAATCATGTGATGTTTTGTTTGCCATTCTAGCTCTGTAGGTGCACTGGTGCTTCACTTTTGTGCAGGTATTTGGACGGCATCCCGGCTCTAGCATCAGACAACAAGGATGGCAGCATTACAGACCTAAATTTTATGGTAAGTTGTATCTGTTTAAGAATCATTATCATGCACCACGTTCCTCCATACCTGTACTGGTACACGTATTTTTAGTACTAAGAGCACATAATTTTCGTCCAGCGCACAAGCAGTTACTTTAGTGTCTTGTTGGTTGATAAACCATCTTGAAGACTGAGTTTTAACTCTTCCGTGTTTTGACGTTCAGGTTGTTTCAACCATGCAAGTGGCTTGCATCACGTCAAGTGATATTGGTTATCTACTACTAGATACTTCCTCCCGATGCGCTACCAAAATATAGTCTCCCCCCGGGGTCTTTATTGCAGAGATACCATTCCCGTATTCAGTCACAGAAATCAGTGCAATGAGCAAGGCTAGTGCTAGAACTTTACACCTGCATAATGATATTTAGAATGTAAGCAATTCATGTTTATCACTGTCATCAAAGCTCTGGGTATGTCAGTATCAACAAGACTCTAGGTACGTCACTGTCAACAAGGCTCTGGATACGTTACTGACAAGAAGGCTGGACGTCACGTTCAACACGGCTCTGGGTATGTCTCTGTCGACAAGGCTCTGTGTATGTCATTGTCAACAGACCCCACTCCAGTCCCCAGTGAGGATTATTTAGTTTCGAACGCAACAATCAGACAAACGTGCGCTGTAGTTTGTCCATCCAGGTTTGGACACACACATTTAGATTGACACATCTGGCCCGGTTATATTGAATTCTGTAGATGTCTCACAAACACAGTCAGAAGCCGTACACTAGATATTGTAATAGTAATGGCGCTTTCACACTCCCCCAATTGGTCATAGCAGCATGACGAGCCACTGGATGACACGAACCAGACCACCAAGCTGCAGGACTGAGGGATATCAGCGTTACGTTCATAGCCGTTAAATTCCCGGTGTTTTCCTGGCCACGGCTGGATGTCAGCTTGACGTTTATGGCCGTTACGTTTATTTCCTGGCCACTCCAAAGTGGGGGGATAAAGGTGACCATGTCCGGCTGTGGCTAGTCTAGAACTGGTTCGCTTCAAGGAAGACTGTGTGAACTTTTACATGACTGTTTAAATGCGAATCCAAGGAGGAAGACGAGGACGAGGAGGATGAGGAGGAGGAGGAGCAGCAGCAGCAGCAGCAGCAGCAGCAGAAGAAGAAGAAGAAGAAGAAGAAGAAGAAGAAGAAGAAGAAGAAGAAGAAGAAGAAGAAGAAGAAGAAGAAGAAGAAGGAAGAAGAAGGAAGAAGAAAAAGAAGAAGAAGAAGAAGAAGAAGAAGAAGAAGAAGAAGAAGAAGAAGAAGAAGAAGAGATAAAGGATGCAGAAGAGGAGGAGGAAGAAGAAATGGAGGAGGATGATGAGGAAGAATAATATAAGCGGGAGGACGAAGAAGATAAGCACAATGTGTGTAATGTCACAATTTGTTGTTATAAAGGATTAATAGTTAACATACTATAATTTATTTTATGTTTATTATGACTGAATTATAATTGTAATGTAATTTGTATATTCTCCATGACAGTATGGTAAAGTGAACAATATAACAGCCAGCAGTCTGCCTGCAAAAGTCCACAGTTTAACATTTTCCAATGTTAACATTTCTTCAATATCATCGGATGCCTTCAATAGTTCAGCAGACACATTGAAGTCTCTCTCCGTGAGCAAGGTCAATCTCTCTGAACTGCCTGACGCACTTCTGAAGGTCAACAATTTAACAAAATTAACAGTGACAGATGCCACTATTAAATTCTGGTCACTCGATGTTCTGCAGCACCTGGGTCAGACATTACGTTCTGTTGTATTTGAGAATGACGGTCTGACATCTTGGCCAGAATGGCTGAAAGATTTTACGTTTGTAATTTCTGTTGATTTGTCTAGAAATGATCTTAATAGCGTTCCCGCAGACGCGTTTAGTAAGCTGCGACATTTGATCAACCTGTCACTCGCATCAAATTTTCTTGGCGACATAAGCGGATCCAATGCTGCACTGCGTGCACTTAACGGCACACTGGAGACACTTAATATTAGCCGCAACATTTTTAACGTTATACCAGAAACTATTGCTGGCATGTCTAAATTATCTAAATTAGATATTTCGTTTAACTATGTTAAGGAAGTTACATCAGATATGATCCCTTCACAGCTTACAGAATTAGTTCTTAGGAGTAATTATCTATTATCAGAGCTACATGACAACAGCTTTCCAAATGAATCGTCTTTAGAAGTTCTAATTCTAAGCTGGAATGGAATCTCTAACTTGGCATTCCAAACGCTGAAACATTTACGAGTATTATACTTAGCCGGGACTAGTCTGTCTGAAATTCCGTTAGCCCTAACGAAGTTATTAAACAGTTTGGAAATTTTAAACATGGATGTCATGTTGTACTTGAACTGCTCTTGTCCACCCGATCTCCAGTTAGTAAATTGGTTCCAGTTACAGAAGTCATTGAAAATATCTGGGTATTGCAATTTCTTTTCATTTACCATCACGCATTACCTGACCAACAGCAGAGGTAAATCACCGTGTTCTGGGTACAGTCGGGTGGCTTCCAGTCTCTTTCTGTACTTGTTTCTAGTGGTGGTTATGGGTGTTCTCTTATAGACTGTGTGTCTTATTCGTCAGTAGACAGGTCTGGATAAGAAACCGGTGACCATGGCTCTTCAATGCTTTCTGTTATTTTATATTTTAATAACATGTAAACAATTGATGTTATTATATGTTTATACCACATAATCGTTAGCTAGAGTAATGTTTTTTATCCGTTTGTATATCAATTAGTAGTTACTTAATATAGTGTTATTTATATATAGTTTATGCTTCCGGTGCAATATGGCTGATAGGCCGGTGAAACGTTAAGGTCTCTGTGTGATTTTACTTCTAGAGAAGGTTTACTTACGCGTATTTCCTCTTTTTGGACATTACCACTTTATTTCATCAACAAGCTACTGGCCTGAATGTTTGGTTCGAAAATGAAATGCGGATACAATGTAAAATGCTTCTATTTGCAGAGTAAACATGCTGTTGTTATGTTAAGGTCAAGGAGAGTCTGACAGAGTCGCATGAAGAAATTCACAAGTACTACACAGCATCTGTCCACAATATTTATGTTTTCGGGATTAACGAGTTATGAATCAACAGTAGAATCGTGAAGGCAACTATTTCAATCATGTACCTCTTCGTTGAATATTTTGGATTGTTCATACCAACAGTTCTTGTAAATACTTCATTATGTATAATTAACTTTACTTCTAGAGCACTCTCTAACTCAGTGACTAAAGCTGTTGTACACTGGCGGTGACGTCATTATTTTGGTTGTATTTATAAATAAAGAGGAAGAACAGCATCATGTGTTCGTGTATCGAGTAAAACCATAGTGTACTCTTGCAAAAGATGGGTGCTGAAGACGGAGGCAGCCAGCCAGGAGGCGCACCACAGAAATCAACCTGCCAGGCAATTACGCCGTGAATTATGTCGACAACTGCTACATGTTATGGTGCTCGCCCTGCTCTGGACCCCAAGGCAGGTGCAGTGCCGGGCCTTATGCCTCGTAAGGGTCTAACCACAACTAATGGAGGTCCTTCTCAGATGTCCTGCGGAGCCAGGAGGCCTGACAATAGTGCGTCTGGCCGTACCAAACAAAGACTTAAAGTGATTGATTTAGGAAACGACATCACAGCATTCGAGGCATTCCCATAAGCGCTGCGTCTCCATCCTCAGCAGCCAGCGAAGAGTTCCAACAACAATAGTACCAGTAGCAATCTGATTATATGATCGTCTCGCCTATCCTCTGAGCGTTGAGCGTCGGCCAGATCCCATCGTCACTCCTCGCTGTCTCATTCTTGCCAGACCATGGTGATCCATTTGCTCCTCCGAGGTGTACAGGTGCTCCAACAAGGCCACAACCACGTCTGCCTTGTCATGCATCAATACTCCACCATGTTTTGCAGTGCCAGCCAATCTGTCTGCCTGTTCATTCCCCAGCACACCGGCATGCCCAGGAGAAAAGATCCAGGCCATGCTTGTCACCCGTGACCTCCGAAGCGAAGCAAGCCACTCTGCTACATAGAATCTATACTTTTCTATGGATGTGAAGCGTGGACAATAAGCAGTCAAGCTGAAAAACAGCTGATGGCTGTGGATATGTGGTTTCTGAGGAAAATGCAAAGAATACCATGGACAGACAGAAAAACCAATGAACAAGTCCTTCAAGAAACAAATGAAGATCGTAAACTGATTAGAGACATTAGACGTAGACAGTCAAAGTTTTTGGGGCATGTTATGAGAAGAAATGAATTGGAGAACTTGGTGACGACTGGCAAGATCGAAGGGAAGAGACCAAGGGGAAGACCTAGAAGCAAGTACCTGGATGGCTTGGCCTTGTGGCATGGTCGAGACAGGAACACGGAGCTGATCCACGACTCTGGTGATCGAGTGACATGGCAGTACATGACCGCTTACGCTTATCGGCATGGCACACGATGGATGGATGAATGGATGGTCATGTTTCGCTGTGTGTGTTTTGTTGTTTTGTGGGGGGAGGAAGGGGGGGGGGATCCTCGAATATGCCATGTGACTAAACCATCGAGATATTTACTTCCCATTGTTCTTTTTCACTCAGGCTTGCCAGTTCTCATCAAGTGCTCTAGTTTATTACTTCTCATCACGTTCAAGAAATATTTTGACTGTCTCCATCTGACTTCTCTAATCAGTTTAAGGGTTTCATTTGTTTCTTGTGGGACTTGGTCATTTATTCGATGTGATGCCGACACGATACTTTCAGCACTGATTTATTAGATTTTATGTATGATTCATTGGTTTTTCTGTCTGTCCATGGTATTGTTTACATTTTCTCAGATTCCACTTTCCACTATCATTAAACGTTTTTCAGCTTGTCTGCTCATTGTCAGCATTTCACATCAATACAAAAGTGCATGTTCTATGTGCACTTCAACACTCTTTTTGTCGTTGCATGTGACATCTTTTTATTGGTCAGTTTCTTTTCCATCTTTACTGTTTGATATTGAACTGCTTATTTATCAATCTTTTCATCAGTTTGTTGTTGCTATTGCATGTTATGTCCATCTCTAGGATCTCTAACCTCAGTCTGGGTGAGGGGAGGGGGGGGGGGGGGATTAAACAAGCATGGTTGTCATGTCCATGTTTCTAACTCTTTGAAAATCCTCGTGTTGTCAACGAAGCACAGATGATGGTCGTGGAATTAGATGGCAGATGCCGTATGTATTTACGCTCATTGTTGTGTCCTGTGTGGGGACAGAAAAGTGTAACTTCTTTGTTCAGTAAAGTTGGTTAAATGCATCATCTTTCTGTTGACCTGGCTGGATGCTTTGATTTCCGAATGATTCTATAATTGCTTCTTATAACCCTCCTGGTCTCATCCTATGTCTATACCAGGATGAGGTAATCGTAAACCTTTCTTTGCCAATCTATCCGCTTCTCCATTTTACGGTATACTGCAACTACAACAACTTCTACTACTGCAATGACTACTACCATGTACAACAACAACAACTACTACTACTACTACTACTACTACTACTACTACTACTACTACTACTACTACTACTACTACTACTACTACTACTACTACTACTACTACTACTACTACTACTACTATTATTATTATTACTACACCTACTTCTATAACTACAACAACAACTACTATTGCTACAACTACTACTACAACTACTGCAACTACTACTACTAATATTATAATGCCTCAACATCTACTACTACTAATACTATTACTACTATCTTTGCCAATCTACTACTACTACAACATCTACTATAACAACAACAAAACAACTAGACAACAGGTAAATATAAAGCCTATATTACACATGTATTGACGATTTTCTAATCTAACATCTGGCAATATCTACATAAAGGAACACACCAGAGTACATCGCTGCATCAACAGAAAGGCATTATCACAGCAACGAATTGCTGATTTTGAACAATCAATCCATAAATACTTACACATCTCATCTCACAAACCGAATAGAGATAATTAAATTAGTCTTTTTTTTTTTTCTTTTATCGGCTATTCTGTGCTTCTTTTCACCCTAACATCTCTTGATTCAGGTTATATCTCTGGGTCGGTCGTCTGTATTTGGCATGATGGAAACGAAAATTATTAGAAAGAAAAAAACCTAACAACGAAGGATTTCTTCAAGACGTAGATATGTCTTGCCCTGGTCGCAATATGAAGCATAGAACTTTACTACAGATAATTCATCCTATGACATATATGACTGAGCTACCGTATTACAGAAGACTGATTGATTGATTGATTTAGGAACCGACATCACACCATTCGGGGCATTCCCATATGCGCTCCGTCCCCATCCTCAGCAGCCAGCGAAGAGTTCCAACACTAATAGTTCCAGTAGCAATCTGATTATATGTCAGTCTCGCCTTTCCTTCTTTCTTTTAACACCGAACGTTAGGCGGAGCTCACCAAACCGGACACCACGCATTGTGACAACGGCTTCGGGAGGAGGAGCGCAATTTGGAAGTTACAAACCTAATCCTGGTGTAAGGAAATGCAACCTAAAGATTATATGTCCTGGCG
>OY992897.1:17428164-17680664 GCA_963921405.1 Cepaea hortensis
TAGTAGTAGTAGCAGTAGGAGCAGCAGCAGCAGCAGAAGTGATGGTGGTGGTGGTTGCATCTGAAAAATGAGAGTAATACTACAAAGGTATTACACCCTTCAATTTACAACACAAGCTGATATTTCCTCCTGGTTAGCCCAGTACAGTATCATCATCATCATCATCATCATCATCATCATCATCATCATCATCATCATCATCATCATCATCATCATCATCATCATCATCATCATCGAGTTGGATTACCACACTAAAGGTGGTTTTCATTAACCTGTTAACACCCCCGCCCTGTCTTCTCATGGAGCTCTCTTAGTGCTCTCATAGTGCTCTCGTGGTGCTCTCTTAGTGCTCTCATAGTGCTCTCATGGTGCTCTCATAGTGCTCTCATAGAGCATTCATAGTGCACTCATGGTGCTCTCATAGTGCCGTCATAGCGCTCTCATGGCGCTCTCATTGTGCTCTCATGGTGCTCTCATAGTGCTCTCATAGAGCTTTCATAGTGCACTCATGGTGCTCTCATAGTGCCGTCATAGCGCTCTCATAGTACTCTCATGGTGCTCTCATAGTGCTCTAAAGAACTTTCATAGTGCACTCATGGTGATCTCATAGTGCCGTCATAGCGCTCTCATAGTGCTCTTATGGTGCTCTCATAGTGCTCTCATAGTGCCGTCATAGTGCTCTCATAGTGCTCTCATAGTGCCGTCATAGCGCTCTCATAGTGCTCTCATGGTGCTCTCATAGTGCTCTCATGGTGCTCTCACATTGCTGTCATAGCTCTCCCATAGCACTCGCATAGTGCTCTCGTGGTGCTCTCGTAGTGCCGTCATAGTGCTCTCATAGTGTTCTCATGGTGTTCTCATAGTGCTCTTATGATGCTCTCATAGGGCTCTCATGGTGCTCTCGTAGTGCCGTCATATTGCTCACAGTGCTCGCATGGTGTTCTCCTTGTGTTCTCTTGGTGCTCTCATGGTGCTCTCATGGTACTCTCATGGTGCTCTCATGGTACTTTCATAGTTCTCACTGTGCCCGCATGGTACTCTCATTGTGCTCTCATTGTGCTCTCATGGTGCTCTCATGGTGCTCTCATAGTGCTCTCATAGTGCTCTCATGGTGCTCTCATGGTGCTCTCATGATGCTCTGATGGTGCTGTCATATTGTTCTCATAGTGCTCTCATAGTGCTCTCATGGTGCTCTCATTGTGCTCTCATGGTGCTCTCATGGTGCTCTCATTGTGCTCTCATGGTGCTCTCATTGTGCTCTCTTGGTGCTCTCATTGTGCTCACATAGTGCTCCCTTGGTGCTCTCATGGTGCTCTCATAGTGCTCGCACGGTGCTCTCATAGTGCTCACATAGTGCTCTCGGGCAGTGTTCCTCCAGTTCATGTGTCGTGTCAACATTTCTATTTAAAACACGAACTATTATTCGAACGTGTCTATCATTGTTGGTACATGCTATCCGGATAGCCTCAGCTTGGACGAACACTTCTTGTGCGCTCTTGGCGGGGTAGTGGGTAAAATCCCTGCACCAGTCAGTTAGACTTATATATCGACGTCTAGTTCAGAAAGCAATGGCAAACTACTGAACTACAATTGTCTAGAAAAAAATGCTGTTGCTGATCTTCTGACGTTCATTATATGTGACACAAGGTTTTGATCCCACTGTCTGTCTCATAATATCATTTCTGACTGGTTCTCGGAGTTGGCAGCTCTTCTCGGGCATTTCATCTCAACAAACTAACACAAAGTAAATTCTCTACCACCTTTTAGTGTCGCTTTAATTCACTCCCAACTTTTACTTCCTGTTAAACAGAAACCAAATACTTCATTCCTTTCTGTTGTCGGGTTTTGCCCTCCTGTTATCCCGTCTTCCTGGTTTCTTAAAATGTTGAATTAGGGATTGCCAAGTGGCAGTTTTATAAACTATTTCTGATCATGTGTAGTCAGAAATGTTAGTGCTTATAACAGCGTTTGATATTATAACAATTATCACATGTGAGAAACCCTATCAGATATAAGGATCGTAGATCGTAGTTGATGTTAAGACAATTGCAATCTGTGGAAAAGGAGCGCAGATTTTATAAGAATCATTGTTCTGAAGGCGTTTGTCTCTCTCAGGTAAGTCAGTTACTAATTTATAGTAAGTACAACCAGTGCTCACTTCGCTTTAATAAAACTATTGCCCGACGTTTGTAAGCATACATATGGTCTATTAGTGTAAGTAATATTTTAATTAATGAACAAAAGAATTCATGAATCACAAAAGAAAGATCACACATATCTACGGGTTGCCTAAAAACGTAAGATGACAAAATCATAATAGAAAAAATATCAGATTGTATATGCATGGTCAGATTATGGGAAAGATCTTTAGTATGCTACATAGAACCTAGACTTTTGTAAGGGTGTGAAACGTGGACAATAAGTAGACAAGCTGAAAGACATCTATTAGCTGTGGAAATGTGGTTTCTGAGGAAAATGCATAGAATACTATAGACAGACAGAAAAGCCAATAAGCAAGTCCTACAAGAAACAAATGAAAACAGTAAACTAATTGAAGCAATTAGACGCAGAGAGCCAACAATTACTGAGCTGATCCACGACTCTAGTGATAGAGTGAGATGGAAAAACATGACCGCCCAAGCTTAGCGGCACGGTACATGATGATGGTGAATGTAAGTAAGTAAAGCAGTCAATGTCGCGGAAAAGATAAGAACATACAACATTCTATTGAATCAGGAGCTGAGAACAAAACCCGCAAGGCAAACGATAAAGTTGGAGACTTAAATTTCACGGAAAAGAGTCTACAAATAAAGTTGCACATCCTTTAGAGGACGATTGCAGTCAACACCAGCGTTTTTTGCAGTTGTTGATGTCTTGGCATGTTTACGTTCAGTAGTTTACCATTGCTTTCTGAACGACCGGCACCAATACCATTTCGTAAACAACCAGCACAACATGGACTGCTGCCATATCGCGCGCAGCTGTGTTTTGAACGCGCATATGCGGGACCACGAACGGCGTCTGTAACGTCATCGCTACGGAGACAGGAGGAGATAATCACATAGATGAATAATATTGGGAGGTTATAGAAGGAGCTGAAGGAGATATGGGGAGTGAATTGTCTACTAATGTACGCAAAGAAGTAGCTGAAAGAATAAGAATTAAATAAATCCCAGTGAACCAAGAGGTGAGGGAAAGACACTGGCGGTGGATAGGACACACATTGAGAAACCTGGAAACAATATAAGTGGACACTCTCTTGTCTGGAAATCTGGAATCCATAAGCCAAATGAATTAGCGGGAGACCAACAAAACAAAAACACACAGAGACGATAATTGCAGGCAGAGAGGGAGGGCATAGGGGGAGCTGCAGGACATAGCAAACGATAGGGACGGTTTGGCGTGGTTTGATTAAGAATAACTTGCTTCGCTTCAGAGGTCAAACAGTGTGAGATTTGTATGAATTTTCTGCCCTGATCATGCAGAGGTGTGGGGGAATGAACAGGCTGCCAGGCTGCCAAGGAATGCACCTTTCGCTGGTAGATTACCGATGGACAAGGGAGAGGTGGTCAGGTGGAGACCAGGTGGAGAAAGCGGTGGAACAGACTGAGAACATGTGTGTGAAGAGAATGATATGACGCGAGGTCGGCAGGGGTTCTGAACGAATCTAAAAACTGATAGGGAAGACCAGGAGAACTTGCAAAAAGATGGCAGTTTGAACCATTTGCAGTATGACTCTTCTCTGGCTGTTGAACGAGGGTACAGAGCGCGTGTGGGAATATCCTGAGTGCAGTGATGTCGTTTCTTACCTCAAATGAACAACGCTGGTTAACGGCCTATGTCCCAATGGGGGAATGTAAGGCAGCCGAAGAAGGAGACGATCTTACTTCGCTTGACAAACTAGGGCCGGGCGTATGTGAATGAAAATATTGTCTACTAATGTCAGTGAAGCATTTGATGTGGCCAAAGGAATAAATGCGCTTTAGCTCTGAAACTTCTTGTGCGCTGATGACGCGGCTGGGAGATCAACCTTTACACTTGCCATTTGAACCTAATCGTTTACTTCTCATTCAGAAAGGGATGGCAAACTGCTGAACTTTCCTGTAAAATTAACCTGGAGTTGGGGTTGATCACAACGTCCTGTAGAGAGCATGTAATTAGGAGAGGAAGAGAGAGAGACAGAGAAAGAGAGAGATAAACGGGAGGGGGGAGTTACAACCGGTATCCGTTTTTTTAAGTAAATAATATATTGAGATCTCGTAAGAACAGCCTGTTTTCAGTTTTCTAAGTGGTCTCTGCAGAGCTATCTCTGTGATTTATGCGTGTTTGTGCTTTCTTGCATTTAATTACTGATGAAGGCTTGTCACCGTAATATCATTTCTTTTAGGTAGCTATATTTAGTTAAGCTGCCCTATACTTCGTGCTCTTATGTTGTTTTTCTATGCTGCTAACACCAACTACACTTCCACAATTTTCAAAACAGATGAGAGACCAGCTTCGATGACAAATAACAGTTGGGATGTGGATTTTAATCTAAGAGAATATTTTGTTAAAATTGTCTAGGGGATTTAATTGATACTCTGGTCACTGTTAGAATGCAAGGTGATCAGGGATATTTACCACAAACACCAGGAGAAAACACTTCAATCCTTGAAACAATGGTATCTGTGTGTAGGTTTCCCTTCCCACTTCATCATCTACTAAAGTTTAAATATAGTGCTAGAAGACATTGATTGTTTACAACATATAAACAACCATGGTTGAACAAATATCAACACTGGACTTTACGTCAACATCAACACTTTTGGACAAACAGTTCAGGCATTAAATCAAGATCTGCAATAACATATATATTTGTAATGGCCACATTGAAATTCCAGAACAGGCATGGGAATGATTTTCAATATGGCAAAACACATTACCCACATTGTCCCAAGAAACAAACAATGTTATTACGAACAACACAACAACCACTGATAGGTTCTACATCATTGACTCACTGTACATCAGTATAGTAAACAATGGTCTAAGTACATAGAACCCAACATATAAAACAGTTGTTTCTGACACCCTTTACGATTCTCATATTTAAAAATAATGAGTTGGTGTCAAAATACTCCCTATACCATAACCACTATTTGGTTATACCTCATTACAAAAAACACTACTGACCTTATAAATCCATGGCATAGAATAAAACACATATAAAAAGCAGTTGGTACTCTTAACTAAACTACTTAATAGAGTCCTTTATCTCCTGGTGTGCGGTTCAGTTTTCATCTGTAATGTAGATTAGATCCTATTCCCATTATCTGGGTACCGAAATAAATGCACTCAGTTGTGTTCCTAATAAGCATATCCACTGGTAATTGGCTGGTTAAAATCATACTTTATGATCCAAGAAATGAAATTACACACAAGCACGTATCTCCTCCGTGGAGCTAGAATTTTCGAATACTCTGTGCAATGAGGCTTGGTGCCTTTTGTGAAATTGAGGCCTTGGTTGGTCTTACTTCCAGGAATTTCCACTTAAGCTCTGCAGAAGGTACTTTCCCAACTCACCATACACGGTGCCAAGTAGACGGCCACTCAGCTGCTCTGCTTCCGATATCAGAATCTCAATTATGTTCACAAAGATGTTACACCCACCAAGTCGCGAGTCTATAACCCATGGCATTTAGGCTGACATTGGACCAGCAAAGAGTTAGTCGTTGCTATCTAGTCCAGTGTAGGAACTTATATGGCTGAGAGGCATCCAATGGTAGTATCTGTGACTATGTCCAGAATTGATTTGCACATACATGGATCAGAAGATGAATAATTCCAGCACAGAAACAGGGTTGCAAACAATCAGAGGATTCTTTTTATTGCGGCGTAGAGGCATTTACTCCGCTAGCTGCTTATATATGGTCTTCTTGATGGTGTTCAGGTCTGAGATCTCAGTGGATCTTGCTTTGTTTCAGGGTGTTTCATATTTTGCCTTGAGGTAATCTGGTTTCTGTGTTGTTATTCAGTTGGTATAAAGCTCATATTCAGTTGGTACTTTGATTGTACTTGTTGAGGTTGTTTCAGTGTCTCTTCCCATTTGTTTGAGTTGGTGTTCGTCTCTAGAACTTGGTGTTGAGTGTCTTGAACCTATGTTTAACGTTTTGCTGCTGTGAGACTTACTTTCGAAGACTTATCCATTATTGGATATGAATTTGGTAATCCAACCGACAGTTGAACGGTTCTCACTGTTGCTAGTCTTATTAACCTGGTAGGAGTGTCCCATAGTCTCACTGAGTTTGCTGAATGATGAGACTTCCGAAGGTACTTCTCAGAAGTAAAGCAGACGATATACTGTTATCAGTTACTCTGCAGATCTTTATCTTTGTCGATTTAGATACTGAAGTCCATCCTGGATATTCCTACTGAAGTAGGACTTCATCAGTAACGTTGTCAGTTGTCTTCGAAATTGTCTTTTGCTGGCTTTTGCAGCTAATGAGTGCAGCAGTAAACATTGTTGTGTTGGTCCAAACTTTGTTTATGACAGATTGCCATTTTTACTTTCTCCTGGCTTTTGACCCAGTTTCCAGTTGATAGTGATGCAATGCAGTCCCACAAACCACCATTCGCTACTGTCCATTGCTGCAGAGAATGGCGTATTTTTAGGGATAAACTGCCCTCCCCGCAGGGGAGGCTTTTACGTGTCTGCTCTTTGTGCCGCACTGACCAAAAATGGACACTATAAACCCTTTGTTTCACAATCAAGCTAGTCTGGCCAGGTACGTGAACCAAACTAAGGCCAAAATTTAAACTAATGCCAAATAAATTAGGCTCTGTTTTCTTTCCCCAAAAGTAAGGTACTTAAACAGTAATTATTAGGGATTGGTATTCTTAAAGCGTCACTAGAAGGATGTTAGTAGAGACGTTTTTGTATACCACAGCACATATACTTACACGCTAGTAATATGCGATATCTGTGGTTATAAACAATTTCAGTATCATTTAACACATACATAAACGCTAGTAATATGCGATCTATGTAGTTATAAGTTAGTAGCATGTCCTTTACAGGACGTCAACCCCAGCATATTTTGTCTGTTCGTGATCTCTTAGCAAGTTTACGTTCAGTAGTTTGCCATTGTTATAAACAATTTTAGTAACATTCAATGGACATTCGCAGTCTACACTCTAGGTACAAGAACAGGGATTGTAAATGAAATGACATTTCTGTCTGATTTACTTATTTACAACAACATATCAATTTTCGTATTTCAGCGCCTGAACAGAGATGAGAGAATTTGAGATTTGGGCTGTTACTGAATATCCCTGGTCATTCTGTCGGCCTTGTGCCGCTCGATTCAATACTATATATTTCTGCACTGATTCCCGTGTTTGCCTTTAGTCTTCAATAGTGACACTGCCATTGCTTCAAACATAAAAAGTTAAATTTTCTTTGCAGGACGTCCCAGTCACACCCAACCCGTACTGGCTGTGTTGTGATTTAAGAGGCAAAAGTTACGTTTACCCCCTTGGGGTCGTGTGTACAGTGCGGAGGAGTAGATAAACCATCCTTGCCCGGAAAGAGTAATGCGGCAGGAAGTGGCCGGAGGATGTGGCCGCCACTCGTTGCCTCTAGTAGAGGACAAATGAACACATAATCAGACTGCGATTGGTGACATTAGTATTGGGACTTGTCTCTTGCTGTTGAAGTTGAGGACGGGCGCGTATGTGAATGTGCCGAGTGTTGTGATGTAGGATCTTGACTCAGCTCACCGTCTTTCTACACGAGAAGTTAACGTTGGAGCCCAGCTTACCGTTGTGTTCAGCTTCAAGTAAACCGTGTGTACCAAAACGTTGGTAACATAACGTGGGATTTCTGACAGCCTGTCTGAGTTTGAGGTGAGCTGACACCTATTGTGACCAATACACAAACACGTAATTACCTGGTGTTCACCGCCCTAAAGGAGATACGTCAGACAGCCCTGGGCAAGTATATCAGCCATACGTAAACGTATACAACCTATCCTAAACTGACAATGGAAAAAGTAAATATAGTTTTAGTCAGCGGTGTCGTCACGGCTTGCGTTTTTCTCATCGTTTGCGCCATTATTGCTTTGGTGTTGTGGCTTAGAAGGAGGCTACGCGCAGAGACCAAGAGCAGTACTCAACAGCAGACGCTAACTATTAGCCCAGTTCCTATTAGCAAGCAGCATCCGGGTGCTGATGATCATTACGTTAATTACAAAGTGATGGATTCTGAGTCGTGTGTGAGTGTTCAGGTCAGGCCGACAAATTAACGGTTGTGTGGCACAAGAATAAAGCCGAAAACAGTGACCGTAAATCATCCCATTCACTTAAAGACAAGATAAAAAATGTTGGTAACATAACCTGTTTCCGTAATCTAAACGAATATGTGAATACTGATTACAGCAGAGAATCTGCATCGCGGAGCGGTAATGTAATTCTTGAAAATCCCATGTTGATAACTCAGAAAAAATACAACGAAAACAAAAGAAACTTTGTGAAAGACAACGATAGTCACCACCTGGAACTCAGTCGGGAAATCTGCAGTCCCGCAGATTGTAGTAGTTCTCGTAACGGGTGTACGATCTCTGAGTCGGACTATGAAGACATTGATACCTTTCCATTGCCAATTATTCACCCTGGAGTGCTACCTCATGCCAGAAGTAGCTTTAAACAGAGACAGAAAACTGCAAGTTGTGGCCAGACCAGTATGACAGAAAGCGATGCCTCTCGTGTTTACAGCACAGCTGAAGCAGAACGGGAGGTTGGACACAACGTGTTACCTCAAAATACTGAAGCAGCACCGAGTTACTTGTGCACAAGCATACGTTATAGCAATAATCACAATTCGGACCTTCCAAACTGCTACCATTCAACTCCAACAGTGACATCGGGCTCTACACAACAGCCGTTTTCTAAGTCTATAGTTGATCCTTGTTTTAATATCGTTGATTCTAGAATACAGAAAGACATCTACAGCACGCTGAGGGAGCAAAGTACACACAGTAAACGAATACATCATTCTTGGCAATCCCCTACCCAGCCACATACCAACACAGGGCTCACTATACTACTGCTCAACGATATTAGCCAATCAAATATCGAATGAATTTGTGAACGATGTGAAGCCATGTTTGGAAACCTCAAACACACCGGTCGAGATATGTGATGTGTTCCCTTCTTCATGTCGAAGAATTGAGTTGACCCTACAAGAACCACAACGTGACGTAACAACGTGTACATTTGACTCCAACCATCCATTGTCCCGCTTGACCAGGATTCCGGAAGACGTCGCTTGTAGTCACAGTGGAAAACGAAAAGCAGACGATCATATTTATTATGAATTAGAAAAAGAAATCAACGATGACGAGATCAGCCCCGACATATCATCAGCCAGCTTTGAGCACAGCAATAATACAAGCCCTCAGCTATACAACAACTTGGAAATATTCAAGTGCCGGACATACTCCCTACCTTCTGTATATCTTGAGTCTCAGAAGTACGACACACAACCCAGAAACGACACCAGTAAAGAGAACACTATAAATGAGACTGAACTATCTGAAAGTGTTTCTTCAGCAAATTCAGAAACTAAAATTACCATAAACGAAACCAGTATTGGTATTTCAGGACAACCCCATGACAAGCGTTTCATTACCTCAGGTAAGCGTGAACAGTCGAGGGTCTATAGCCTACAACAACTGGTGGTCCCGTCCACAGACAATTCTATATATTATGAACTAGAATCGGAAAGCGAACTGGCAGAAGATGAGTCCATCATTTCCCACGTCTCAGACTAAAATGGCGGTTTTATAAAGACCTAACTTGACATGGCTTCTCTTGGACTGATTCAGATTCAAAGAAAAATACACCACCAAATGTGACCTCAGATTTAGACAGAAGAACGATATATCGCCATACCAGGGTCATGGTGTTATTTGTTTTGTTTCGCTGTTTCTTCCGCAGTTTTAATACTCAGTGAACGGAAAGTTCATTATAATACGTGTTCATTTGATTGCGTACATATGTTTGGTCAAAGCCTATTATTTTGTGTGGCAATGAATCAGTTAAGAGCTTAAGCAGACTTCTGGTCAGGTCATGAGCAGACTGGTGTACTGACGTCGAAGACATTAGTCGTGAAGCACGGAGAATTGACGAAAGACATACGATTTGGGTCATGGAAGGCTGGTTAACAGATGCAGTGCCAAACAAACAGTGGGTCTATACCACACAAAAATAGATGGCGGAAAATGGGAAGTAGGGGTGTGTCACACCTGTGACTTCTTCTTCTTCAGCGTTCCGAGCCATTGAGGTTCTTTGCTGCAGATAAAATCCGTATCCATTCGTCTCTCTGGTTGACCTTCTCTTGCCAGTCGTTGATTCCAAGTGCTTGTAGGTCTGTATTTATATTATGTCTCCACCGTCTTCTTGGTCTACCTCGGGGTCTACGGTCATTTATTTCCTGAGTGTAAGCGAGTTTTTTTCCCCTATATTTTATCATTCTCCGTTGTAGTGGTGACTACAACGGGGAATGATAAATTTGTTCTGTGCTGTTTCAGAATATATTCACACACACACATATACACATACGCATTTTAAGAGTTCATTAGAAGCTCCCTCGTATAAGCATCGCCAGATTTTGTGGCTGAGAGACCCGTAGGTTTCAGAGCCATACAGCACAACTGGTCTAATCAGTGTTTTGTATATTGTGATTTTGGTGTTACGAGATAGCGCATTTGATTTTAGTAGATGTTGTAGTGCATAGTATATCTTATTTCCAGAATTGATTCTAGTTTGTATTTCTTCCCTTATGATGTTGGAGCAGTTGAAGATTGTACCCAGGTATTTGTATGTTTCCGTTTGTGTGTGGCATGTGGCTTAAAAGCTGTTAATATGGTGGTAGGGATGTTGTATTATATATCACATTAAAGGAGGTAGTATAAGGAAAAGTAGTGGTCAAGCCGTTTGACTCGTGTTCCGAAGGTTGTGGGTTCGATTCCGGGCCGCGTCCTTCGATTTACGAGTTAAATGTTTCGGAGACTCCTGTGGGTCGTCGCTAAAAGCTACGGAGTTCGTGCTTTGTGCGACGCTTTCCGTGCTACGGAAAGAGACCGAGCCATATGGGATAAAACCCGGTGCAATGAAGTCGACCCTGTCGACTTTTAAGCGACTTTAAGCGACTGCATATAATCCCATGGCAAATGCAGGAAGTCGCTTAAAACAATTAATCATGGTATTTAACCAGCGAAGATCACGCATCTTCCTGTGATAACATCAGGATGTGAAAAGGTATGCATGGTCGAATGGATAAGAGCGCTAGTTCTTAAACATCCGGTGTGCTGATGACGAGGTAGCGGTTTAAACCCCGCCACCGGTTGTTTGGACTAAAATGTCGACTTCACGTCCTTGGGCAGGGGACATAAATTACAAGTCGGAGTGGGTTAACCTGAAAGTTAGGGACAATGGTAATAGGGACAGCATTTCACATGCAAAAATTAGTCCGGTGCACTAGAATGAGAGGCATGTGTGTGGACGACGCTTAAGTTCAAAAGTATCAAAGGAAAACAAAGGATGTGAGTTACGGACTATTTGGCAATCACTATATGATCTGAAATGTTACTACTAGAACTACTACTGCTACAACAACAACAACTACTACTACTGCTATAACAACAACTACTACTACTACTACTGCTACAACAACAACAACAACTACTACTACTGCTACAATAACTACTACTACTACTACTGCTACAACAACAACTACTACTACTACTGCTACAACAACAACTACTACTACTACTGCTACAACAACAACTACTACTACTACTGCTACAACAACAACTACTACTACTACTGCTACAACAACAACTACTACTACTACTGCTACAACAACAACTACTACTACTATTGCTACAGCAACTACTACTACTAGTACTGCTACAACAACAACTACTACTACTACTGCTACAACAACAACTACTACTACTACTGCTACAACAACTACTACTACTACTGCTACAACAACTACTACTACTACTACTGCTACAACAACTACTACTACTACTACTGCTACAACAACAACTACTACTACTACTGCTACAACAACTACTACTACTACTACTGCTACAACAACAACTACTACTACTACTGCTACAACAACTACAACTACTACTACTGCTACAAAAACTACTACTACTACTACTGCTACAACAACTACTACTACTACTACTGCTACAACAACTACTACTACTACTACTGCTACAACAACTACTACTACTACTACTGCTACAACAACTACTACTACTACAATTACTACTGCTACAACAACTACTACTACTACTACTGCTACAACAACTACTACTACTACTGCTACAACAACAACTACTACTACTACTGCTACAACAACTACTACTACTACTACTGCTACAACAACTACGACGACTACAACTACGACGACTACAACTACGACGACTACAACTTCGACGACTACAACTACGACGACAACAACTACGACGACTACAACTACGACGACTACAACTACGACGACTACAACTACGACGACTACAACTACGACGACTACAACTACGATGACTACAACTACGACGACTATAACTACCACGACTACAACTACCACGACTACAACTACGACGACTACAACTAC
Organism: Cepaea hortensis; assembly: GCA_963921405.1. NCBI lineage: Eukaryota > Metazoa > Mollusca > Gastropoda > Stylommatophora > Helicidae > Cepaea > Cepaea hortensis. The sequence goes on from OY992897.1 coordinate 17,440,838, forward strand.
GACGACTAAAACTACGACGACTACAACTACGACGACTACAACTACGACGACTACAACTACGACGACTACAACTAAGACGACTACAACTACGACGACTACAACTACGACGACTACAACTACGACGACTACAACTACGACGACTACAACTACGACGACTACAACAACGACGACTAAAACTACGACGACTACAACTACGACGACTACAACTACGACGACTACAACTACGACGACTACAACTACGACGACTACAACTACGACGACTACAACTACGACGACTACAACTACGACGACTAAAACTACGACGACTACAACTACGACGATTACAACTACGACGACTACAACTACGACGACTACAACTACGACGACTACAACTACGACGACTACAACTACGACGACTACAACTACGACGACTACAACTACGACGACTACAACTACGACGACTACAACTACGACGACTACAACTACGACGACTACAACTACGACGACTACAACTACGACGACTACAACTACGACGACTAAAACTACGACGACTACAACTACGACGACTACAACTACGACGACTACAACTACGACGACTACAACTACGACTACTACAACTACGACTACTACAACTACGACTACTACAACTACGACTACTACAACTACGACTACTAAAACTACGACTACTACAACTACTACTACTACAACTACTACTACTACAACTACGACTACTACAACTACGACTACTACAACTACGACTACTACAACTACGACTACTACAACTACTACTGCTACAACTACTACTACTACAACTACTACTACAACTACTACTACTAAAACTACTACTACTACAACTACTACTACTACAACTACTACTACTACAACTACTACTACTACAACTACTCAAGATCTGCGCGGGTGCTACGGAGTTCGTGCATCGAGCGAAGCCATCCTTGAGTGAATTTTCAGCAGTGTGTGTGGTTTTCTCAGTCTGTGTTTACGTTTTTTCAACATGGCGGAACAACGTGTGTTCTTCGAGCGGTCAGCAGTCAAACCGTCTAGGACTCAGGAATATCCGTATTCTATATTGGAACTGTGCCAGTGTAAAACAACGGTGCTCTATTTTAGAAACCCTAGTTTACAGGAACGACATTGTAGCACTCCCGGAGACGGGACTGGGCGATCAGCTACTCCAAATTGCCGGCTTCAAATGTTTCTACAACAGACGACATCTGGGAATGGCAATTCTCGTTCGCGACAGCATGGTGGCGTCAGAGCTTGACATGTCCAGTTGGGACAGTGACGATATACAAATACAGGCGTTGAGAGTTCATTCCAGTATACCATTCGTGTTGGTTAATGGTTATGCCCGCAATGCCAGTGTGGATGCCCAGAAGTGTCAGTGCTTAAGTGGCATATTAGGCCACGAGAGGAATGTTATTTTCTGTGGTGACTTCAACGCTAAAGGTAGATCGTGGAGAAACACTTCCTCCAATACACAGGGGGAGGAGCTCGAGACTGCACTGGAAACCATCGACCTGGTTTGTATCAACAGTGGCTGTGTCACCAGGACTGCGAGCCGTCCGGGCGATGAGGACAGTGCTATTGATCTGGCGCTAGTTTCACCTTCACTCACTACAGTGTGTAGATGGGGTGTCCTAGGACACCATGGCAGTGACCACCACCCTTGCAGCATACTGGTGGAGAAAGGCAGAACCAGGCAGCACAAGCTAAAGGTAAAGACGTTCCAGTATGACAGTACAGGGCAAGATGTGGTGAGTAAAATAAGACGTGACAAGCGCAGAACGTTTCTGGGCAGGAAAAAAGCTGGGAGCAGCCACCGTGGTGGAGTTTCGAGATGGAGAAGGCTTGGGTGGATAAGCGTAGTGCTGTAAGGAGATGGCAAAATGCCAAGAAGAACAGAGCTGGTCATCCTAGTCCCTGCTTGCACTTAGAAAGAGAGATGCACACAAAAGTAAGCTATTTAAAAAAAACTGGTCACGGTTGTTAAAAGCAAAAAATGGGCAGAGGTGTGTCAAAGGGTAAGCACAGACAAGTCACTGAAATTGTTCTGGCGACTACATAAAAGCATGAGTGGTGTAGTCAAGAATAAGAGCATTTCTGACTTCCAAGGTTTCTCGAACTAAACGTAAGTCCATTACTCCTTAGTTGGATCGCTGCAGCCCTCTTCCAACGGAAAGTAGTTTTTAGATGTGGCAGTTGGACTTCGGAACCAACAACAATATATCCTGGACTACCACAGGGATCACCATTATCTCCGGTACTGTTCAACGCCTACACAGTGAGAATCACCAGTGAGCAGATCACTGGACCTGGCTGGACATTGTCATATGCCGATGATGTTTTAGTGTATCGTCAGGGTAAGGATAGAGAGGAGGTTGCTGTGGAACTACAAACCGAACTCAATCGCATAAGTACTTGGTGTGATGAAGCTGGGGCAATGGTCAACCCAACAAAGGCAACAGTGACTTGGTTCTCGTTGAATAATCATATTGTCAACACTCCAACACCAACTGTAATGCTGTGTTCAGAGACGGTGGAAAGAACGCAGGTAATGAATTACCTGGGGATACGGTTTGATCGAAGCCTTGCTTATAATGTGCACATAGACCAGGTGATAACAAAGGCCAAGCAGGGTTTGGCAGCGATGCGGGTGATGGGGGCAGCAAACTGTGAGCAGCGCCATCTATGTCTTCTGTACTAGGGGCTGGTCATGTCTGTTTTGGAGTATGCAATGGCAATCCTGACTCTCAGCCATAAGCAGATAGAAAGGATGGAAAGGACACAGAATGAAGCTATGCGCATTATTCTTGGATGTACAAGAGATACAGCATGCAGGGCGATGCGCTACCTTCTTAATTTTCCAACCATTGACGAGAGAATACAAGGTTGCAGGGCACGCGCCTACCTCAGAATTAACGCAAAAACACACAACATCCACTGCATAGTGAAATTAGGAAGGTGAAGGGCAGCAGGTTAAAAAGAGGACGGTCGTGGATGGGTCAAGCCGAAGAAATTCTTCAACAGGTGTGTTCACTTGAGGACTTAGAGTCTGGCGAGGAGTGGGTGCAAGTGCCAAGAGACTTCTGCACATCCTTTTCAGTTTGCATCCAACTAGATAGAAAATGCAGACAAGAAAATCCGGCTGCTGTTGAGGCTGAAGTACAAGCGTTGATTTTCGAGAATTCGCTAGACGGTGACGCGGTCATCTACACAGATGGGTCGGTCGTCCGACATGTGAGAAGCTCACGGGCCTTTACAGCTCGGGCCGGAGGGAGAATTGTGAAGGAGGACTCTGGTGCTTTCACTGAAACCACAAGTAGCCTGACCATGGAAGTCATGGCAGTAAGTAAAGCAATAACATGGCTCGAGACACAGACATTCACTAGGGCTTGTTTCCTTAGCGACTCAATGAACATGATCAAGAGGATAGAGGAGGGGTCGATCCGAAGAGAATGGTTGCTGCCTCTGCAGCGGTCTCGACTGGCAAAGATTAGTTTCATCTTCGTGCCAGTGCATGCGGGAGTACAAGCTGACAAGCTCGCAGGTGAGGCTACTGTGGAGGGCGGACGCGCCATGGACCAGGCCGACATTCTGAATGCTCTACGAGAAGTAAGACTTTTGCGAGAACCAAGTGATGACTGTGAATCTACAACAATGGCCAGACTGCGAGAGCAGCAAATTAAAAGAGGGGTGGCCAAACAAGAACACTACGCAGGAAGCCAAAGAAGATTGATAAACCAACACAGAACTGGCGTCGTTAGCCACTACAAGTTGCGGGATTTGCTGAGGAGGGGATCCGAGCACTTATGGACTGAATGGTTCGATGTGCAATGGGGATGATCTGTCGACTAACTAACTAACTAACTAACTAGAAGGCAGGCTCTACTAGGGTGACCGGTTAGTTCCTGCCTGTCAATCAAACAAACTATGAAAAATAAAAAAGCATTACCGCCGAAGCAACGAAGTGCGTGCTTTGTGATCGATATCTTTGACAACAGCCAGCGGGGATAACATGGGACGGAGAAGAAGAGGCAGAGGAGAGGGTTGAAGGAAACATCAAATGACTTGGCTGTTTGTTTATCATATATTAGTCCTACTGACCTACTCCTTTTTCGCGTGTATCCCATCCAGAATAAATTACTGTGTGTTTGTGGTTTATAATTTTGCCCGATCCCTTCCATATCATCTCACTTATGCCTAGGATATTCACTTTCATGCTTTCCATTTCACTTATAACATTGCGCAACTTTCCAAACTCATTTAATGTTATTGTATTTCATGTGCCTATTTTAAATTTATTTGTTTTAGTTAAGGTATTTGCCCTCAGTATCTGGATGACTGTTTGGTGTCACCAGTGGCTCATGACTGTCCCTACTGGACGAGGATGTCCCAACACAGCCATTGGAGTCGTTTACTACCATTTAAATGTGTTTTGTCATGAAGGCTTGTGAAGATAATGGCAAACTAGTGAACGTAAACTTGCCGAGATATGGCAAACAACAAGCCTACAACAGGCCTACAATGGGAGACGTTGTGATATTCTAGTATGATAATTTAGTTGCGTCTAGCGTGAGTCGCGTAGTCAGTGGTTGCACACCCGCCTCACACGCCAAGGATCTTTAGTTCGTTCCCGGGCCCAGTCAGGGAAATGCTTTACTGACAAGCTCAAACTCGAGCGAAACTCGAGTCTAGTGCTTCCAACCTGACGTGGACAAAGTCCAAGGATCGTACCCGAATACGATCAGCGTTGCCAGTCGGGGGGTTTTGCTCAAACTTCAAAACACAAATCAACCAAATATTTCAATATGACAAACAGCCAAAAACGTTGTGGTTGAATTCTACGCCCTGTAAAGACTGTAACTAACTTCTTAAACATTATATTTGGCCTGTAAAACAGGCCGGAAAAAAATTTATATCAGATTGTATATCATCAAACATTGACATTAAAAGAATAAAACATTGAATGTTATATTTAAGAAAAGTAGAAAAATGCGTTAGAAAGTTCTCAATCATGAAAAATAAAGCCCTAATATTTACATAATATTTTAAGAATCTTTAAAATTATTATCTTTTTATTTATAAAATATTCATTTCGTTGTTTGTTGTTGAAAGCTTATAAAAGATTAAAATAAATATTACAATTATTCAAACTAAATTATATAGCCTTGCAACTGCAAGGATATTCCCTTGAAATAACATATGTAGTTATGTCCCTTCACAATATTTTACGTAATGCCTTTCTTTTTAATGCGGTTTTAATTAGCACAAAATAATGTTTTTACAAGTTGCTTTGTGTGTTTTCTTTTACATTTACAAAATACAACAAGACCCCCAGACGTCAAATGCAGCAATATTCTCTAATTGTTTATGTAATGACTGCATACTATTTATTACCTTTTTTTTTAGGTAGCATATCCTTTACAGGACATCGCTATCAACATAAGCATCTTTCAGCTGATTGTTGATTTCTTGGCAAGATTACGCTCAGTAGTTTGCCATTGCTTTCTGAGCGACCGGCTCACATACACCTAAGTTACCGACGCGGCGAGAACCGCTACCAATTCTCTCGAACGTCACGTTACTCACGAGAGTATACGGGATTACGGAGAAAGAACGCAAACACCTAGGCTAGGGAGACCGGCATTTATTACATTACAGACATTAATTCATCCCAGATATTAAATGCGGTTTGCATTCAAGCGTTGCATGTAAATAGGAACTGTAGGTATCCTTTTCAACCATTAAGTGTTTATTGTCAGAATCTACAAACAAATGTTTCTAGTAATATTGTGTGATTTTATTTGTCGTGAAACAATAGGACCATTCATCTGTATTAGATTGTCCCCCTTTAGTTACAACATTTTCGACCTCTCAAATCCATGGACACAAATATTTCGTTAGAATGTTGCACTATACTCAAGAAAACGTATATTGTACAATTGTAAGCAAGCTTTCAACACGGAGCCGAGCTAGCGTAGTGGCTAGATGCTCGCCTGTCGGCACTGAGATCATGAGTTCGAATCTGCAGCGGGGTGGGATGTTACAATGTATCTGGCCTCCCTGGTCGTAACTTGGCTAATGAAGGCTAATCGTAGCAATGTCCTTTGTTTTCCGCCATTGTGTTCTGTAAAACTGCACTACTTCGTGTTATGTTATATTGTTTACATTCCAACAGTTTTACCGCAGACAAGCTAGGAAACATCTAATGGCAGTAGAAATGAGATTCCTGAGGAGAATGCAAAGAATGCCGTGGATGGACAGAAAAACGAATGAGAAAGTTCCTACTATAAACAAATGAAAAATCTTAAAATAAAAAGAAATATTAGACGCAAACAGTCCAGTTTTGTTTAAACATCATGGTATAATGAGAAATAAACTTGAAAACTTAGTGACCACTAGGAAACTTGACGGAAAGAGAAGATGGGGAAACGGAGAGATATATTCAAAACAATGTTCTCCCGTAGTGAATTTGAATAACGAAGACACTAACAATAGATTGCACGATTTATGGCCTGGCATATTTCGCTGCATTTTGTCAGGTGCATACTGCAGTATTCACACAAAATAAAGAAAATTAACTAGATACATCCTTCAAGCTGAAATATACACATGTTCGCACAGTAATTTCAATTGTCTGCCACGGTATTCCAGCCAACCTTTCGAGGGGATGACGTAAAGCAACGTCTACAAGATCAGCTTACTACAGCAGTAGGCCGAACATTCTGTGCTGCAACTCCAGTCATTAGGTATATAAAAAAAAATGCTTTGCATATCCTTTACAGGACATCGCTGTCAACAGCAGCATCTTTCAGCTGTCTGTTGATTTCTTGGCAAGATTACGCTCAGTAGTTTGTCATTGCTTTCTGAGCGGCCGGCTCAGTATCCCGCAAGTCACCAGCGGGGGACGAACCGCTCCCAATTCTCGCCCGCTACGAGACTTTGCGTGATAAACGGGATTACGGAGAAAGTGTTGTAACCCCTCGGCCAGAGAGACCAGCATTAGGTATAGAACCACACCGATTCCCACACCAGCAGTAAAAGAGCCTATTCCCCTGAACGCCAAAAACAATTGTACTTACCAATTCACATGTAGATGCCAGGCTTTCTACATCGGCAGAACAGAAAGACAGCTGAACAAAAGAGTGTCATAACACATACCTCAAAGGGTCGACAAGATACGACACACAGGCGATGCGAGCCTAGTGGAGCCGACACACCGGAAGCTCCCCGCGTCGTCAATCGCAAGGCGCATTATGGAAAGCGGCCATGCGATTGACAGAAACATTGCCTTTCGCGTGTTGTTTAACACACAAAATACTCGCTTGTTAAAGTTTGCAGAAGCAATAATGATCAATCACCGCAAGCCAGATTTTTGCAAACAGAAGAGATATATACCAGGGGGGATTAACATAATACAGACAAAAACAGACACCCGGTCATAGACTGGCGACGGTGTGAGATGGCCAACCAAGACTGCCTAAGCGTATTAACATTGCATATGAAGGTGATACATTTGTCAATAGCTGAATAAACACTATTATTATAGTGGGACATTATCGAGCACACATTTGGCCAAACCTCAACTTTTGTAGGAGTAGTAAATGTTCTGAAAATCTCAAGAGAAATCTCAATTTATTTGCAGGGAATAGCGCGAACGCAGCCCCTTTTACGAGAAAATTACACCCTCGACACATCTGAGGTGATAGCAGGCGTCAACCCAACCCAAAGTGTATTGGAACGGTCTCAACCTGTGAGCACCATCTTTATTGTACAGTTTTTATTCCAATGCTGCAATGTTGCTTCCCCACCCCCCCCCCCCCTTCCCTTCCTGCCTCCCCTAACCCCCTCATCGTGATATTTGACTCACTTCCGTGAGTTTGTCAAATATTTCTTTCATACAAAGCAGTGTGCATTTACATGGTGTAATGTGTGTTTCTTTTGTTTGTGTATATCATATATTGTTGCTGTTTGTTAGTGTTAAGTGAAAGAAATACATTCATACATACATGTGGTAGTATAATATTAATGGCATGGTGTATGTACACACGCGTTTCTTACACAAGGAAGGAAGGAAGGGGGGTCCATAGATTATTTTTTTTTATTTATGACACTTTCACATGTTCACAAAACGGTGTATTAACAAGGTGCGTTGTGTGTGTGTGTACGTGTGAGTGCGCGTGCGTGTGTGTGTGTGTGTGTGATCTATAGTGATCTATTTTGACGGGACAGTTGTAAGAAACCGACGGAGTGGTTGGGATGTCATTGCCATGGCTAATGGACGATTCTTGACAAAGGAGAGTATGGCTGTCACGTTTCTGGATGTTATGGGCTGTTGTTTATTTTGTTTGGCTGCTGACTGCCTACTCAAACAGGACAGCACAACTCACGTTAGTCCATCAACAAGTCTATCACACCATATGAGGAGAACGACAACGTCTTTATTGTCGGTAAGCATCAGACACGTTAAGGAATGCAGAGGATGATCCAGGCTTCAGTCCTTCACATGCTACTCTCATTCACGCTTTGATCTTAAAAATGAAACCTACACAATTGGGTGGACTGTTAGGCCAAGGAGTGTGAACTCGCCTGTGTCGGTAGTGTCGATGTGTCCAGGTGTAAGCAACATGGCCCTAACTTCCTCGCGTGCTCTAATGTCAAATCATTTGGGTATTACCTGTTATCAAGTATCATAAATGCTCTGGCACAGTCACTCCAAGAACCCTCAATAAGATATGGAACTACATCACTGTGTATAATCCGTTGATGGCAAGCTACGCTTCTAACTGTCGGCTGGTAACAACTGTAAACTTGTCTTGTGTTCCCGAAGGCTGGAGCTCGAATGCCCAAAAACTACCGTTAGGTAGTTATGCCACGTATTATATGACGTGGCCTTCGTTTATTCTCAGTGCTCCATTGTGGACCTTTTCAAAACTTTCCAATTCTAATTATTGATGCACTCGCTCATCATTTTAACTCATCTACGCTGTCATCAGCTACATTACAGCTTTGCCCCCTTCATAAATTTCCAGTCTTAATAACCCCCGACATGTCTACAAATGATGAACGCGACGTTAATTACTGCTGATCGTGATAGACAACGAATCCAACATCCATGAAATACAGTATGTCAGCATGAACCAATCTAGATCGTGGGATACCAAACACCGGACAAAAATAAAAGTCCCGACCACCGCCACCTCATACATTCTATAAATGCTCATCGAGATGTTATAGCATTAAATGCCCGGCTACTTGAAACTATACTAAGGCTCTAACACCGCCAGGAACTATAATAAGAACTGTTGTCGCGTATCTATGTTGACACCGTAAAAACTACCAATAAGGTCTCTGTAACGCCGAGTGCCTTTGGTTAAATAAAAACACCGTCCTATGTTGTATACCCAACGATCCCATTAACTATAGTTGACAACTAATCCTCATTGACGCAAGAAACACACGTCAACACAACTGCAGGCCGATATGGCATACCATCATTTGTCTTCACCATCCATCATGTCAAAAGGGGAAAACTATTCTCTATATAACTGTGTCTTATACCTGTAATATGTTGTTCATTTCTTATATGTATCTATATATCCTATAATGTGTAGTGTTTACTATGTGTTTGTGTCTATTAATTCTTATGTATGTTTGTATCTATTATTTTCTTTCATTCCTTTCTCTGCGTTCATCCATCGTGAAAATGATATGTATGATGATCAATAGTTAACACAAACATATTAATGACATTAAGAACTAGACACATCAAACACATCAATGTCCGGATAATTAAAATAATAAATACCAACCATCATAATAGTTATATATTAAAAAAAATTATAAACATCACATTAAAACAATAAACATTTTCATATATAAATTTAAAATATAACTGCTTAATTAATTATCACATATCTATCTATCACCGGAAATTTATAAGCTATACACAGTCATTTGACGCGTACATAACTATTGTTCCCAAGAATCAATTACACAAAGTACATTCACTAATCATAATACCAACAATACTACCACGCTGGCTTGTCAAAAAATGAAGCGATCTTAATTGTTCATGCCGCCTCCACAGTGCACAAATCTAGTCCCGTGACACTTTTTACCTGTCTCTCTGCAATAATAATAACAACAAGTGACTAACTTACATCTATATTCTCTTTAAAATATATATATATATATATATATATGGCATTTCAGAATGTAGCTACAGTCGTCCTACCGTAATGTTGCATTTATACAATTTAATATATTCCCTTAACTTATTAACTCATACTAAAAAAAATTATTTCCATAAATTATTTATAATCGACTGAGTAAATCTGCTAAATTATTTTCATTTCCAGAAATATGAGCAACAGAGAAATCAAAGTCCTGCAACAATAAGGCGTTTTAGGAGAGCCATCTTTAAAGATTTTCAAAGGCATATTGCTTAAGATGACCAAGAACTTTCTTCCCAAAAGATATTTAGCAAATTTCTGAACAGACTCCAATAATGATAGAGTAATTACATACCGTTTGTGCGATTCATATGCCTTTCTCCTAGAGTATCGGACAAGATGTTGTAATTTATTGGACCCTTGTGGAAGACTGTACACAAAGGAAAGCAGACAGGTACCATCTATCATAACACAGCTATTTGATACAAGAATGCTCTGAGAATTTAACAACAAATGCAATTCTTGCCAGGGAATTTCAGATTCGCTATGTCGTGTTGTCAGGCAGACTGCTCGAATATGCTGTATAGTACTAGCATAGATACATTTAATCTGGTTCAATTTCTGGCGCAAACCACATTGTAACATCTTCATCAAATTTACCATAGTTACAGCGATCCGTTTATTACTTTTTTAGTATGAAAGATAAGATACTACGTATTACGAAAACCAACCAGAAGAAATTATCGACCAAACGAAATGAAGTATTTGTTTTGATAAACATATCCTTCGGCTTGCAAGAAGGAACTGTCACTGAGACAACACATGCCTGTGGTTGTCAATCTACCCGCGTGATGCCGTGCTGCAGCGATATAGCTGCGGCCTGAACTGTACTAATATCTGTAGGTTTTCCCACCACTGGACGCGATACGTGTGTGTTCGAAACCAGAGTATCACTTGGTAACTGATTTTCTTCCTGCATTTGTGTATTATCAACGGTGTTTGCTACCATATGCTTCCCTTCCCATTCTGCTATGTCCTCAAGCGAAACATCACATAATTCAGGGATGTTTCCGATAAAGACATCCACAAATGGGTCAGGCAGCACAGCCACATTTATTTTTCCAAAAAGATATGGGCAGTTTATATTAGCCCAGGCAATTGGAAACATTTCTCTTCTTCCCCCAAATGTTCTACAAGTCACATGTTCCCCAGTGCAGTCCGTTTCTTTAATTAATCGTTTATGTATCCCGACTATACTAGAACCGGAATCAAGGATCAAACTACAGTTCTGTCCATTTACAATGGCCTGTTGTACAACTAATTTTCCATTTGTGATATGAGCTGCATTAGTCTCCTGCACTGAAATCTGATGACCACACGTCAAACTGCCGTTATTATGGAAGCTCTGGCAAGTACTACAGTCTGGGTCAATTGGAGAATACTCCACATCTACCGTATTTGCATGACTATTATCATCTGAGTCACTGTCGCTACTTGATGTCAACATGCCTATGTTTGCCTCTTTATACAAACGTCTTAAAGGACAAACACCAAAAACGTGCCTAAAAAATTTACATTTGAAACATTGTGTCTGACTTTGATAAGTGTTGAATCTGCCTCTGTTTCTAACTTTATGTAACTATCCTCTATGTTATTGTTCTTTCTCAACAAAACCATCATTTTTTTTTTTACAGTCACTGTTTCTTTGGCATCCATAATTTTTATAATAACTCACCTGATGACATCCTTGTCAAAGCTGTCTACAATTGCCTTTCTACCTACCGTTTGCTTATGGCGTGTTGGTTTCATTCCAGATTCTTGCACCCATCGACGAAATGACTGTTTACTCAAACCCAATGATGCACTGTTCTTTTTTTCGGGATTTGTAACAGTATGAAAAAGTTTCTTGTGATCAGCTTCTTGACAAAAATATGTGTACAACTTCATAACGATGCTTTGAAGTCAGTGGCGTGCAGAGGGGGGTGCGAGGGGTGCAATGGCCCCGGGCATCCAGCCGGCAGGGGGCATCCAATTAGGGAGAGGGGGCAGCACAGTGCAGTGGGAGGAGACGAAGAATGAATTAGGGAAAGAACAATAAAGGGCCATCCAATCAAGGGGTTGGCCCCGGGCATCAAAGAACCTCTGCACGCCTCTGTTTGAAGTGTACACAATTTCACTTTTAATCCCATTGAATAATATTCACACATTCAAATATTAGCTATTAATATTATATTAATGGTAAGATTTATTTATATAATAACGTTTCATGAAAGAACTCACATCAGAGACACCTCTGAACAATCCCATAGAAATGCGCGCAGTCTGTGCCAAAACGGAAAACGCGAGACAATTTAAGAAAAAAAAAGCCGGATGTATCTTAGTGAAGCTGTAATACTTTTAAAATGATGGACTTAATCTCTAAGCCGTAAATTATATACCGCTGTACAATCTCCAGAACAAAACTTTTTTTGTTGGGTGGACATAATGATAAGGTTATATACTAAATCTCATAATTTTCCCTCTGTTGGTTAATGAGATATTGAATTTTATATTGGGGCCCCAAAAAAGTAAACACATTATAGTACGTTTTTGTAGTGGAAAGGAAAAAGTTACTACTAACTAAAGATGGTAAAATATAAATGATGGCAATAATACTCAGAATGATTGATTGGGGACAGTGGTACACATTAGGAATATAAAACTATCTGTGAAACAATGAGTTTGAACATGTATAGTATGAAGCGTGAGTGTGAAATTGAAGGGAGTGACATTTTGATTAATTTGTGCACGTTTGTGCTCAAAAATGTGGGAAAATGTGTGTATGTGTGTGTATGTGTGTGTATGTGTGTGTGTGTGTGTGTGTGTGTGTGTGTGTGTGTGTGTGTGTGTGTGTGTGTGTGTGTGTGTTGAATTTTTCGTAACAAGTGTTTGGCCTGTGCCGGCTCCGTCGCGAAGAAGTTACGGACGCAGATTTTAATCCCACATACTCGCGTTCGAAACACAGCTGCGGGCGATTTGGCAGCAAACCGCCTTGGGTTGGTTTTTGTTTACGAATTGGTATGGGTGCTGGTCGTTCAGAAGGCAATGATAAACTATTAAACGTAAACTTGCATAGATTTCACAAACGCCCGAAAAATGCTGGGTTTGACTGCGACGGCCGGCGAGCATGCAACTAACTTTCTTTTCTTAAATTTGGCCTGTAAAACAGGCCGGAAAAAAATTTCTTTTCGTTTTTTTTTTGGTGTATCAGTATCATTGAAAGTATAAAACATTGAATGTTATATTGACGAAAATAGACAAAATATGAGTTAGAAAATTCTCACATATCTAATATGTATCCAAGATTTTTAGAAACGCATTAAAGTGTCTTAAAGTTTTTATCACATTATTTATAGGGCGTATAACTGTAACTATTTTTTTAAAATATTTTATAAAACAGTAAGAAAAACACTTGTATTGTATAAATTACTTAATATAGCAATGCAAATGTTAGTAATGTCCCTTGTTATGACTTATGTTGTAAAGTCCCTTTTGAAATTTTAATTACGTGTCTTTCTTTTTAATGTATTTCGTACAAAATTGTGTTGTTACAAGGTGCGTTGTGTGTTTTCTTTTATATTTACAAAATACTACAAGGCCCCAAGACGTCAAATGCAGCAACATTCTCTAATTGTTTGTGTAATGACTGTATACTATTTATTACATTACATACATTAATTCCTCGCAGACATTAAATGCGGTTTGTATTTAAAAGTTGCATATAAATAGGAATTGTAGGTATCCTTATCAACATTAAGTGTTTATAGTCAGAACCTACAAACAAACGTTTCTGGTAATATTGTGTGAGTTATTTCTCTTGTTGCATAGGACCATTCATCTGAATTGGATTGTTCCCCTTTAGTTGACAACATTTTCGACCTCTCAAATCCACAGACACAAATATTTCGATAGAATGTTCCCCCATACGCAAGAAAGAGTATGTTCTTCAATTGTAAGTACGTTTTCAACACGGAAGCCGAGCTAGCGTGGTGGCTCGCCTGTCATGAGTTCGAATCTGCAGTGGGACGGAATTTTACAATGTATCTGCCCTCCCTGGTCGTCGCTGGCTGATGAAGGCTACTCGTAGCAACGTTGTTTCCCGCCATGATGTTCTGTACAACTGCACTACTTCGTGTTATGTTATATTGTTTACATTCCTACAGCTTTACCGCAGACAAGGAATGAAACATCTAATGGCAGTGGAAGTGAGATGTTTGAGGAGAATGCAAAGAATGCAATGGGTGTACAGACAAACGGATGAGAATGTTCTTTCAAGGAACAAATGAACAAACAAAAAAACATAAACTGGATAGAAAAATTAAACGCAAACAGACCAGTTTTGTTTAATAATCATGATAAGATGAGAAATAAACTTTAAAACTTAATGACCTTTAGGAAACATAATGGGAAAAGAAGATGTGGAAACGAAGAGATATTTGCCAGGATGGCTTGGCACAATCGAGACAAAAACAGAGACCCGGCCATAGACTGGCGACGGTGTGAGATGGTGAACCAAGACTGCCTAAGTGTATTAGCATTGCACATGAAGGTGATACATTTGTCAATAGCAGAATAAAAACGATTATTGTAGTGTGATATTATCAAGCACACATTTGGCCAAACCTAAACATATGTAGGAGTAGTAAATGTTCTGAGAATCTCAAGAGAAATCTCAATTTATTTGTAGGGTATAGCGTGAACGCAGTTCCCCCCCCCCCCTTTTTTTCGCATATCCTTTACAGGACATCGCTGTCAACATCAGCATCTTTCAGCTGATTGTTGATTTCTTGGCAATATTACGCACAGTAGTTTGCCATTGATTTCTGAGCGGCCGGCTCACATACTCCGTAAGTTACCGACGAGGCGAGAACCGCTACCTATTCTCGTTCACGTCAAGTTACTTACGAGAGTATACGGGATTACGGAGACCGGCACGCAGTCCCTACTACGAGAAAATTACGCACTCGAGACATCCACATTTGGGGTGATGGAAGGCGTCAACCTAACCAAAGTGCAATGGAAGTGCCTCAATCTGTGAACACCATATTTTTTTTCCCAATGCTCCAATAATGGGAGTCCCTCCCCTCCCCCACGGGGGTAGAAGAGTTATTTCCGTACTTAAAAAAAAAAAAATTATCTTTATTACAAAGGAGTGTGTATTTACATGGTGTAATGGATATTTCTAGTTAGTGTTAAGTGACACGTGTGCGAATAAAAGAAATAAATTCACACATACATACGATAATATAACATTTATGGCATGGTGCATGTACACACGCATTCCTTGCATAAGGAAGGAAGAAGGCCCATCAATTAAAAAAAAATAATATTTTTTCACTTTCATGGCATACAAAACTCAGCATTTACAAGGCCCGTTGTGTGTGTGTGTGTGTATGTGTGTGTGTTTGTTTGTTTGTTTGTTTGCGAACACAACATACACATTAATATACACATGATAATATTTCATTCATGGAATTCACCTACATATTACTTGTTGATGATGGCGGTTTTCAATGAATGTATCAGACATTAATCATTGCAGGACCCATTCTCCATTGGTCCAAGCCTGACATACAGACCACGCCTGTGGCTCCATGTAGCTGTCAGCATGCGACATTGTCCACCCACGGGACAGCGGCTGGGACAGGCCGGCAAATCTAAGCCAGGGTATCAGATTCGGCGCCAAACCAATCGGTGAACTAGGGTATGCCTGCCCAGCATATGAAGAAATGATTCGACAGACTGGTTCAACAGGCAAGACGGCGTTTACTTGCAAAGCGTTGTGTAACGTAATAAACACAGCAAGGCACGTAGAGCCTCACTCTTATCCAATTCATCGCGCAAGCCATTATTCATCCAACTTCATTTATCACTTTGAAGCCACAGTGGCGATGGGCGAGCGGCGAAGTTCTAGGTGTGGGTACGCTGGCAGTCGTTGTCGCAGACCTGCAAACAGGCGGCTCAGGCCATATAGTCGTCTTCTACTGACCGGGGCAGCAGTGGGATTCGGCAGCCCCCTGAGCCACTGAGCAGCCCCTGTAGGAAAGCACTGCTCACCTTCGTAGCACCAGGAAGGGGCTAGAAAAAGCGCCCTAAACATTGTCTGCTTCATTATTACTAAACCAGCTAGCCACGGTTGGTGGGTACCCTATGACTCAATCAATCAATCATGTGCCATGCCGGAAAGCGTGGGCGGTCATGATTCGCCATTTCACTCGATCACCAGTGTCGTGGATCAGCTCAGTGTTCCTGTCTCGTCCATGCCATGTGGCCAAGCCATCCTGGTATGTTCCTCTCGGTCTTCCTCTTGGTCTGTTCCCTTCGATCTTGCCAGCTGTCACTAAGTTCTCCAGTCCATTTCTTCTCATAACATGTCCAAAAAATTTTGACTGTCTACGTCTAATTTCTCTAATCAATCTACGATTTTCATTTGTCTCTTGTAGTACTTTGTCATTGGTTTTTCTATCTGTCCATGGTATTCTTTGCATTTTCCTCAGAAACCACATTTCTGCAGCCATCAGATGTTTTTCAGCTTGACTGCACATTGTCCAAGTTTCACATCCATACAAAAGAACAGGCTCTATGAATCCCCTCAACACTCTTTTTCTCGTTTCAATTGACATCATTTTATTGGTCAGAATGTTTTTTATCTTGCTAAAGGCTACTTTCGCAATGGCGATTCTTGTTCTAATCTCTTCAAGGCATCTGCCATCAGATGTTATGACTGTTCCGAGATAATTGAACCGATTCACTTGTTAAAGAATATTCCCATTTACTTGTATATTACATTGTGGTACTTCGTTCTTCCTAGTGACGACCATAACCTGTGTCTTCCTATAATTTAATTCCAACCCCAGCTGCTCACTGTGTACAACCACAGCGTCTACTAATTGTTGCAGATCCTGTGCATTGTCTGCAATCAATACTGTATCATCTGCATATCTAATGTTATTTATGTTTCGTCCTCCAATGCTGATTCCATTTAGGTCTTCTACATTTCTGAAA
Organism: Cepaea hortensis; assembly: GCA_963921405.1. NCBI lineage: Eukaryota > Metazoa > Mollusca > Gastropoda > Stylommatophora > Helicidae > Cepaea > Cepaea hortensis. The sequence continues at coordinate 17,458,057 of OY992897.1, forward strand.
ATATTTTCACTGTATAGGGAAAAAAGATCTGGAGACATTACACATCCCTGCCTAACACCTCTCTTAATAGGTTGATATTGTCCTACTTCATTATCAATCCTTATGGTAGCTTGTTGTTTCCAATATATGTTTTTTATAAGTCTAATGTCTTTCCCATCAATTTGTAGATCTGCAAGAATATCCACAATGTTGACATGTCTAACTCTATCAAAAGCCTTTGTGTAGTCAATAAAGCAAAGATGTATATCCTTGTTTACTTCTAAAGCACGTTCAATAACTGTTCGCAGCATATACACAGCATTTACTGTACCCTTTCCTTCTACAAACCCACATTGTTCTTCCCCTATTTCAGGTTGTATTTTCTTCCTCACTCTTTGCATGATAATTCGTAACAAAATCTTTGTGATGTGACTCATTATACTAATTGTTCTATGTTGATCACATTCTAAGATTCCTTATTTCTTTGGGATAGCAATAAATACAGAATTACATAATTCAGAAGGTATATCTCCAGTATCATATAATGTGTTCAGCAGTCTAGTGACTTGCTCTAGTCCAAATTCTTCTAAAGCTTTAATCATTTCTGTTGTGATGTTATCTGCACCGGGGGCCTTGCCAGCTTTCATATGCTTAAGAACATTTTGAACCTCCATCTTTAAAATTTCTGGTTCTTCATTATTAAATCTAATAGCATACTGTTCCTCTCTGTTATCATTATACAGGTCTTTCACATAATCTGTCCATACATGTAGCATCTGATCTTTTTCTATTATGATTTTGCCATCTTTAGTTTTTAGACAGCCTGTTGATGTACTTGTTCTTTTATTAGTAAGTTCCTGAATTCTCTTGTGCACTAATTTGGTATTTTGACTGTTGTGTTGTTTTTCAATTTCTGAGCACTTTTCCTCAAGCCATGATTCTTTTGCCTTCCTACATAATACTCTGACTTGTCTGTGAATTTCTTCATATTTGGCAGGATTATTTTTGTTGAGTCTTCTTGTTTCCATTAAGTGTAAAATTTCCTCAGTCATCCACTTCTTACGACCCACCTTCTTTAATTTTGGAATAGTTGTTTCTGCAGCCACATTGATTGAATTCTTTAACATTTCCCATTGATCATCCACATCCTGGAATAGGATCTCTAGATCAGACAATATTTCAAATCTGTTCTGTACTTCTATGTTGATGTTGTTTTGTATTTCCTTGTCATTACTCAATGTACACAAGTCATATTTAGTGTTTCCTGTTATATACTTGACTTTCTTCAACTTTATCCTCAATGTTCCTGTGAGTAATCTGTGGTCACTATAACAATCAGCACTGGGAACTGTTTTTGCTACTTTTAGCGCGTTTCTAAATCTTCTGCTAATGAGAATGTAGTCAATCTGGTTTCTAATCCTGCTATCAGGACTCCTCCAGGTCCATAATCTTCTAGGGTGTTGCTTGAACCAGGTATTTCCTACAATCATTTCCTGTTCTTTTGCCCACTCTACTAGTCTGTATCCTCTTTCATTTCTCTCTCCTAAACCATAGTTTCCTACTGTGTATCTATCCCCTTGATTTCCTACTTTTGCATTGCGGTCGACATAAAAGCAAAGCAAAAACAGGTAAATAAATAGAAACCTAACCACATTCCCTTAACTATCGGGGCTTGGAATGGACGCACCTTTCAAGATAGAGAAGGAGCGTCGGGCCCAGAGAGACGAAAAGCACTAATTGCGGGAGAGTTGTGCAGGTACAACATCGACATTGCAGCCTTGAGCGAGACACTGCCTGCAGGCGAAGGCCAGATCTGTGAAGTAGGTGCCGGCTGCACATTCTTCTGGAGTGTAAGAAAAAGTAAAGAAAGTCACCAGTCCGGCGAGGGTTTGCCATTAAGTCGGCACTGCTGGCGCACTAGCTTGATATCTTAAGGCTATAAACGGCAGGCTTATGACCATTAAGTTACTCCTGCTAAACATAAAGAAGCACGCAACCATCGTGAGTGATCGTCTAAGATCCAACAGTGACCAATGAAGATGACGCCAAGAACCAGTTCTTGTTTGACCTGCACGATTTCTTAACATATGTTCCCAAAAGACACAAACTTTTACTTCTTGCGGACTTCACTGCCAGAGTAAGCATGGACACCACCTCTTGGAGTGGCATTATTGGAAAGCACATTGTAACAGAAATGGACTCCTTTTCTTCAGACCTGTGCCGAACACGATCTCCTAATTACAAACACAATTATCCGTCTTGCCAGGAGAAATGGGACATCGTGGATGCACCCTCACTGCGCCATCGTCAGGAGGAATGACAGACCAGACGTTCGGGTGACAAATCCACGTGTGGTGCCAAATGTGGGACAGACCATTGTCTGATTGTTTAAAAAATAAACACACATCAAATCACCACGACGTCCTCAAGGGGTGAATAAAAAGAAAGCATGTTACTCAGATAAATAGTAAGAAAATGCCACTGTTGTTTGTAAATATGCTGGAGGACCGCCTCAAGTCCAGTGCCGCAGTTAAGCAAGACGTGGAAACAGAGTGGATAGCCCTAAAAGACACAATCTACAACACTACTGTGGAAATCCTTGGACAACCGTAACCCCCCCCCCCCCCCCCTCCTTCCAAAGCATAAAGATTGGTGCTCTCGGAGACTGATTTTCTGTTCTGCGGAGAGAGATCGAGCCAAATGGGTTCCTTTCCCAGACAGCGTCGTTCAGCCTACGAGTGTAACTTGTTCCGGAGACTCCTGGGGGTAATCGCTGGAGCTACAGAATTCGTGCTTTATGTGAACCTCTCACTCAGCAAGCTGCTTGCTGTTCTGTGGAGAGAGAATACGCCAGATTGGGTAAGACTCAACACAGTGAAGACTCCCTTCTCGACTTTGGATCATTGGATGAAAATGCTGTAAAAGAATTAATTTAAATTCATTATTCAACCTGAGGCCTGTCTGTAGTTTCAGCTGTATTTGTCCATTTCTAGTACATTGTTTCCTTGTTACATGTGGTTTATTATGAAATTTTTATTCAGTTGCATGATGTTTGGTGATGTCAGTGGCTTGTAAGAGCCACAGTGACACATGGTGGTCTTAGGCTTGAAAACAGCATTAAGTTGCGTTTTAAAATTGTCCTGGGTTAACTGGGCGATTCTAAAATGGGCACTAGAAAATGTCTTGGGAAGTAATGGTGGCCAGCCCGATGCTGAAAACATCAGTCACGAGTGCTGGTTGGTCTATACATTATACTGAACATACCAGCCACGAGTGCTGATTGGTCTATACATGATACTGAACACATCAGCCACGAGTGCTGATTGGTCTATACATGATACTGAACACGACAGGAGTGACATTGACCATAACCATAACATGTGCATTAAAAATTTTCTATACTCGTGATTGGGGAGCTTTTTCATAGAATGATGTTATGCTGCCACCTGCATATACCTCATCAAGAATGATCTGATTCTTCTTTACCTTCCTCCATTTACCTAAGTGAAATGTTGGGGGGGGGGGGAGATGTAACGATCTTGTATGTTGGTGTTCATTTCTCTAAGGTTGTTCTTGACACAATCACTCTATCTTTTACGTGGTCTTGCCTTTGCTCTGTATCCATTATATGGATTGGTCAATACTAAAATTGTGAGAGCTTCGCACCTCTCCAGTACTCACGGGGCTTAGTACGGACACTGTTTGACCGTGCTAGGAAGATATGCACCCAGGACACACTGTCAGAGGAATTTGAAACTCTGAAGAATGCCTTAAACCTGAATGGGTACTCCACAGGATTTAAAAAGCGCCACTGCCAACAGCCCAAACCGAAACCAGAAGTAACTACAGTCCCTAAACTCAAGGTATTCATCCAGCTAACATTCCGAGGAGATGACGTAATGCAATGTCTGCGGGACCGGCTCATTACAGCAGTTGGCGGAACATTCAGAGCGGCAACTTCATTTATTAGGTACAGAACCACACCTATCCTTACACCAGCAGTAAAAGAATATGTCCCTCTGTACGCCAAATCCAATTGCATTTACCAATTCACACGCAGGTATCAGTCTACCTACATCGGCATAACAGAGCGGCAGTTACACAATAGGGTGGTTGAACACATACCTAATTGGATTGACAAGATACTACACACCTGCGATGGGAGGCTGGGAAGGCTGACAGACCCCAAAGTTCCCGAGTCGTCGACTGCATGGGATGTTTTGGAAACCGGCCATGTGATTGCTAGAGACAGTGCCTTTCGCGTGTTGTTTAATTCACAAAATAGTCGCCTGTACAAGTTTGCAAAAGCCATCAAGATTAATCTACATAGGTCAGTTTTATGAAAACAGAAAGACATGATGATCAGTGTAAAATTACCATTGTAGACAACTGACATTACTGTTACAACATATGCATATTTCAGCTTGAAGGATTTATCTCGTTATTTTACTTTATGTTGTGTGAATTCTGCAGTATGTACCTGGCGAGATGCAGCGAAATATTCCAGGCAATAAATCGTGCAATATATTGTTTGTGTCTTCGTTATTCAAATTCACTGCGGGAAAACATTGCGTTAACGTTTTAAACATTTTAAACATTTTATTCGGCCTGTAAAACAGGTCGGAAAAAAATTTCCACATCTTTATATAACATCATCATGTAACATTAAAGACTATCACATTAAATGTTATCTCTAAGAGTAATAGATAAATGTGTTAGAAAATTCTCACGCACAGAAAATAAAGCTCTTAGTTTTACAAAAACTTTGAAGATTCCTTAACATTTTTATCTCCTTATTTATAAGATATACAGCTGTAGTTAATTGTTTTGAAAATTTTATAAAATATTAAGACAAATCTACAATTATTACATTACATAATTTTGTTAGGCTACTCTTAGTAATGCCCCTTGAAATAACTTATGTATGACTTCAGCTTATGTATACCTGATTTTGGGATTGGAGCTGCTGAAAAGTATGACTTCAGCTTATTTATACCTGATTTGGGATTCGGGCTGCTGAAAAGTATGACTTCAGCTTATGTATACCTGATTTTGGATTGGAGCTGCTAAAAAGTATGACTTCAGCTTATGTATACCTGATATGGAATTTGGGTCGCACAGAAGAGTGTCTTCAGTCTCTAACGCGGAAGGTGCTGGGTCTAGTTTGATGAGCTGAGGAGGATGTTTGTTCACAAGAGCTCCATGCTGCTAAAGTCTGCTATGATCACCTGTCTAACCTTGGACAAAAGTAACAGTAGGAGGCCCCCCACGTGCACAATGCTTCCTGGGCAGTTGGAAATTGTGAGACGTAGGCTGTAGATGCAGTGCTTTGGGAACATTAGAAATGTATTTACAGTATGTGTGAGTTTTGTGTCTTGGTGTCTGGAGAGGGTAGGACTCGTGTTGCCCACCAGGCAGCCAGCATGAGTGTACATGGCTGTCTCTGCATCTTCATTGAATAACTGCAGCTGTTATGGCACCCGTGTGCTGCAGCACATTTTCTAGGGAGAATCACCAAGAAACGAGAGGAAGACGGTAAGATGCACTAGATCACGCTCACAAGTAACCTAATGGACATTGAGGCACTGATGCCTGGGCAGTCAGCTGGCACTGTTGTAATGTTTTGTGGGGCAGCACCAAGATCTCTTCAAGGCACTCTTATGTTTGAGTGTTGAGGCACTGATGCCTGGACAGTCAGCTGGCACTGTTGTAATGTTTTGTGGGGCAGCACCAAGATCTCTTCAAGGCACTCTAATGTTTGAGTGTTGGGGCAAATGGCTTGTGTGTACATAGAAATGAAGCGAGAGATTGTGGTAATGATTAACTAAAGGATTGTCCAATTGTTAGATGGTTGATTGGTTGGAAGATTGAGATCTAGCTTTGGATCCTAAAGTATTGATGGTCAGGCTGTCTGGGTTGTGAAAATTGCTCGTATCTATTGGGGTGAGCTTGTTTGAGATATTAGACATAGACTGTCAAAACATTTGTGGGCATGTTATGAGAAGAAATGACTTGGAGAACTTGGTGACAACTGGCAAGATTGAAGGCAAGAGACCAAGGGGAAGACCGAGAAGTAAATACCTGGATGGTTTGGCCACGTGGCATGATCGAGACAGGTACACGGAGCTGATCCATGACTCTGGTGATCGAGTGAGATGGCAAAACATGACCGCCCACGCTTGTCAGCATGGCACATGATGGATGAATGTTTGAGAGACTCTCCTCTCAACTCGGTACTACTGAATTAGAAACCCACAGGTAGTGAAGTAGCATCCCCACAGGTACTGAAGTAGCATCCTCACAGGTACTGAAGTATCACCCCCACAGGTACTGAAGTAGCATCCTCACAGTTACTGATGTAGCATCCCAACAGGTACTGAAGTAGCATCCCCACAGGTACTGAAGTAGCATCCCCACAGGTACTGAAGTAGCATCCCCACGTGTACTAAAGTTGCATCCCCACAGGTACTGAAGTAGCATCCCCACAGGTACTGATGTAGCATCCCAACAGGTACTGAAGTTGCATCCCCACAGGTACTGAAGTAGCAGTACCAATAGGTACTGAAGTTGCATCCCCACAGGTACTGAAGTAGTTTCCCCACGGGTACTGAATATGAAGCATCCCCACGGGTACTGAAGAAGCATCCCCACAGGTACTGAAGTAGCATCCCCACAGGTACTGATGTAGCATCCCAACAGGTACTGAAGTTGCATCCCCACAGGTACTGAAGTAGTTTCCCCACGGGTACTGAAGAAGCATCCCCACGGGTGCTGAAGTAGCATCCCCACAGGTACTGAAGTTGCATCCCCACAGGTACTGAAGTAACAACCCCACAGGTACTGAAGTAGCATCCCCACAGGTACTGAAGTAGCATCCCAATAGGTACTGAAGTTGCATCCCCACAGGTACCGAAGTTGCATCCCCACGTGTACTGAAGTTGCATCCCCACAGGTACTGAAGTAGCATCCCCACAGGTACTGAAGTAGCATCCCCACAGGTACTGTAGTAGTTTCCCCACGGGTACTGAATATGAAGCATCCCCACGGGTACTGAAGAAGCATCCACACAGGTACTGAAGTAGCATCCCCACAGGTAGTGAAGTAGCATCCCCACAGGTACTGAAGTAGCATCCACACAGGTACTGAAGTAACATCCCCACAGGTACTGAAGTAACATCCCCACAGGTACTAAACGTGTTGCATGTCCCTGCAGTCAAGCCCAGGGTGATCTTATATGACATGTTGTGTTCAGTAGTTTGACATGGATTTATGAAAGAGAATTCAACGTTAACCTTCTACTGAACATTGTAGGGAATGAACCCGCAACCCTACTATCTCCATACCAGTTAGTTTAAGTTATACAGAGCTCTGATCCTTGTGTTCAAGTGCACGGGAACCGTGATGCAGAATTCACTTCTCTTCACTTCTCCAAGACCAGGAAGCAGCAGGACATACAGACAAGTACCAGAGTTTCACACCTTCAGAGGGGCGTCGGGTCGGTGTATACCACGGGGGTTCACTATGTATACAACAGGGTTTCACTATGTATACAACAGGCTTTCACTTGTAGTCCACACAATTTCACATATGCTGTCTTTGATATATATTTGAATGAAAACTAATACGGATAGTTCTAGTGGTTATTCCAGCCTCGTTATGGCTTGTCTTTCCTGTTCCCTGAGACCCCTAGACAATTCAGTATAGAGCTGAGTCAAGAACAACTCGAATTCCCATATATGCTCCATCCACATCTTCAACAGCCAGCGGGGAGTCACAATAATAATGGTACCAGTAGTTGTCTGATCATGCATCCGACTGGCCTTTCCTCGTAGTCCTGCTTGTCGGCCAGATCACCCCCTGGAGCACCATTCTCTCCAGGTTGTAAAGATCTAACCGTTCTTCCACACTGTACACATGATCTAAAGGGGCCTCAACCACGTCTGCCTCATCAATATCCCGCCAAGTGGTGCAGACCCAGCCAATCTGTCCGCCTGCTCGTTTCCCGCCACACCAGCATGTCCTGGATTCACAGCCTTACAGCAAAACATGCTCTATATAGCACTTCAGCACTCTATTTCTTATATTCAATGACAGTGACTTATTGCATAAGATATTCTTCATTTTCTTAAATGCAGCGTTTGCTTGCCCTATTCTGCTCTTAATCTCTGTTGTGCATCTTCCATCTGATGTTATAAATGCCCCTAGGTATTTAAAAATATCCACTTTGTTAACTTAAGAATTTCTCCCGCTGTTTCTATTTTACATTTTGGTGTCACCTTTTTCTTTGATACCACAATTGTCACTGTTATTTTGATATTCAAGGAGAGTCCTTTCTTTGCACTCTCTGTTACTACAATGTCCAACACTTGTAGATCTTTTGCATTATCCGCCAAAAGTATTGTGTAGTACATAGCGTATATTGTTTATATTATAACATCCGAATAGTATTCCTGTCTTCTCTTTGATATCTCTCTTCATTACTTCGCTATATAGCGAGAAGAGTGCTGAAGTCACTACAAATGAATGTAAGAAACAGAGTGCTGAAATGCTATATAGAACCAGTTTTGCTGTATGGCAGTGAATCTCGGAATGTAAATGAACAATTTAGGAAGAACTTACAACAGGGGTAGCCAACCTTTTCAGAAGGCGGGCCAAATTTCGGTAATAATATTTCTTGCCGGACCTTGCACCAAATTTTGTTGTTGTTGTTAATTAAAGTAAACAAGCAAGCGTGTTATTGCTTCGACCACATCATCGCTTCCCAGTAGGTGAGTTCGTGGCCAAACGCTTGCCTGGTTTAATGTGGGGAAAAAAAACCATAAAAAAATAACAAAAACAAAAAACACAAGAATTTGTATTTTTTTTAAAGAAAATAAAACATAACTGAGAATCAAACATATTTATTAGACAATTTTAAAATATTTAAAGCGAGACGTCTGACTTTGTTTTGCAGAACTAAGTGCATCAAAATTGATTTCGACTGTTTTTGTCGCTACACGCAAACAGTTTTCCAAATGAACATCAGTAATTCGTGTTCTCACTTATGATTTGATGTGCTTCATGTGACTAAAAAGCTGTTCACACGCATAAGTGTTTCCAAATATCTAAACCATTGACAGAGCATGTTTGTAAAACGCAGGATATTTATCCTTGTCCAAATACGTTATATAGAACTCTTCCAAACCAACATGATGGAATTTCTCCTGTAACTGTATATCACAACACATTTCACAATGTTCCATTTGTAATCTTCCTGGTAATAAATTCACGACTACCGCGAATGGCATTGCAAATGCACAAAAAAGCACATGATGTTTTTAAAAATCCTAAAATTGGTGTTTAAATTCGAGGTTTAAGTCAGATATCAAAGAAGAGTATTTATGCGCAGCCTCTTGTGTGACTTCTGGTTGCAATGACAATGGAGGAAAGTGAGTAAAGTTTTGTCTCCTCATCTGTTGTTCCCAAAGACCAAGTTTCAGTTGAAATGCTGAAATATGATCATACATCTTATCAATAAATTGATCTTTCCCTTGTAGACGAGTATTATCGCCATTTACCTGGCTAGTTATATGGACCAGAAATGCAAAGTCGCAAACCCTTTCTTTGTCTTCAAACTCTGGGATACTTTTTGACTTGCTTGCAAAGAATGATTGTATTTCTTGCTACAAATTAAACACTCATTTCAACATTTTGGCACTGGTCAGCCATCTTACTTTTGCATAAAATGTAACGTCATTATAATCTGAGTCCAAAGACTTCAGACATTATTGGAACTGACGGTGATTCAACCCGTTCGACTTAATGAAGATCACTATTTTGACGAGCCCTTTCATGACATGGTCCATTTTGAGGGACATAAATTCTCCTGATGAATAATGCAATGAAAAATTAGCATTGAAGTATTACCGACTTTGGAGGCCTAATTTTCAATCAATGTTACTAGTGTTTCCCAACCATTGCTGGAGCACCATCCGTTGTTACGCCTGATAAGCTGTTAAGTTGTAACAAAAAGTGATTCAATGTCGATGTAACTGCTTCTAACAAATCTCGTGACTTAGTAGTGTCCTTAAGTGGAAACAGTGCCCCTAATTCTTCTGTCTTTTTAAAATGGACATCAACACCCCTGATAAAAATTGCCAGTTGGGCAGTATCCGCCATATCTTTGCTTTCATCCAATGCTAGAGTATAAAATATAAACTCGGATGCTCGACTTTTCAAATTATCTGCAATATGTTTTCCAATGTCGTCCACACGCCCAGTAATAGTCTGACGAGCCAGGTTTATTTTTCTTTTCTGGACACAGAATTTCAACGACGCTCTCCAAACATTCCTTAACCATTTCTCCATCTGAATATGGCTTCGATTTTTTTTTTCTAGTATCATGGCTACTACATAACTAGCTTTTACATGTTGACTCTGAACCAGCTCTGATAAATATCTTTTATTGTGCTAAAATTTTATTTTTTTTAAGTCATTTACTTAGTCTTGTAGAAATTGACCTTCGTACTAATCAAACGTATTTGCATGTTTAATCTCGTAGTGCCGTTTGATGTTATACTCTTTCAAAACAGAAACAAATTCATTGCATATCAAGCATATGGGCTGTGTTTTAATGTCCACGAAAAAAAAAATAGTTTACACGCACACACACACACACACACACACACACACACACATATATATATATATATATATATATATATATATATATATATATATATCAGAAGTTGAAGCCTCATATTAAATGTTATCAACACCTCACATCGGATAAAAATATTAAGTAACCTTGAGTGTCAATAGCGGGATATTTGAAATAGATAAAATCTATGAATTGTCCCGAAAATGCAGGATATTTAAAATAGCTGAAATACAATGAAGTCCCCCCCCCCCCCCCCCCCCCCCAGCTAGATATTTAAAAAATTGTCTTAGCTGTAATTTAAAAATATATGATACGAACGACTCATGATGTAATGTTCTTTTAGTGATATGCACAACAAAGTTAACATTTATGTTCATGTGACCTAGCTCTGCGAGCCGCATCATGACTCCCGGCGGGCCGCATGCACCCCGCGGGCCTCGTGTTGGCCACCCCTGACTTAAAAGCAACAGATGTATGGTTTTTGAGACGAATGTTGCGAATTCCTTGGACTGCCAGAGTAACTAACAAAGATTGCCTGAAAGACTAATGAACATAGAACACTATATACAACAGTAAGAAAGTGACAAACAGCTTTCTTTGGTCATGTGATGAGAAGAGAGGCATTGGAGAACATCGTTACAACTGGAATGATCGAGAGGAAGAGAAGCAGAGGCAGACCAAGAGAAATTATGCTGGATGGACTGAGACGGTGGCATGGAGGAATATCATCAGCAGAGTTGATCCAGAACACCAAAGACCAAGATCTGTGGAGAAACATGAACGCCTATGCCAGCCGGCAGAGTACATGATGATGATATAAGGAGAAGAGATCCGGTGACAAAACATATCCCTGTCGTGCTCCCAGCCTTATTTGTTCATAATTTCTCCATGTATGTACAATTTTAATTGCTGCTTCTTTCTTCCTATAAATATTGTCTGAGATTGTTCCAATCAATGTTAATATCTTCCAACATTTTAATCATTTCATCATGATTTACTTTATCAAATGCCTTTGTATAATCTATGAAGCACAAATATATGTCTTTCTATGTCTCTATCGATCTTTATATTAATGTCAGTAATATATATATATATCATGTGCCATGCCGGAAAGCGTGGGCGGTCATGACTCGCCATCTCACTCGATCACCAGATTCGTGGATCAGCTCAGTGTTCCTGTCTCGTCCATGCCATGTGGCCAAGCCATCCAGGTATTTTCCTCTCGGTTTTCCTCTTGGTCTTTTCCCTTCGATCTTGCCAGTTGTCACTAAGTTCTCCAATCCATTTCTTCTCATAACATGTCCAAAATATGTTGACTGTCTACGTCTAATTTCTCTAATCAATTTACGATTTTCATTTGTCTCCTGTAGTACTTGATCATTGGTTTTTCTGTCTGTCAATGGTATTCTTTGCATTTTCCTCAGAAACCACATATCTGCAGCCATCAGATGTTTTTCAGCTTGACTGCACATTGTCCAAGTTTCACATCCATACTAAAGAACAGGCTCTATGTATCCCTTCGACACTCTTTTTCTCGTTTCAGTTGACATATTTTTATTGGTCAGTATGTTTTTCATCTTGCTAAAGGCTACTTTCGCCATGGCGATTCTTGTTCTAATCTCTTCAAGGCATCTCCCATCAGATGTTATGACTGTTCCGAGATAATTGTACCGATTCACTTATTGAAGAATATTCCATTTACTTGTATATTACATTGTGGTACTTCGTTCTTCCTAGTGACGACCATAACCTGTGTCTTCTTACAATTTAATTCCAACCCCGGCTGCTCACTGTGTACAACAACTGCGTCTACTAATTGTTGTAGATCTTGTGCATTGTCTGCAATCAATACTGTATCATTTGCATGCATATCTAATGTTATTGATGTTTCGTCCTCCAATGCTGATTCCATTTATATCTTCTACATTCCTGAAATATTTTTACTGTATAGGGAAAAAAGATCTGGAGACATTACACATCCCTGCATAACACCTCTCTTAATAGGTTGATATTGTCCCACTTCATTATCAATCCTTATGGCAGCCTGTTGTTTCCGATATATGTTTTTTTATAAGTCTAATGTCTTTTCCATCAATTTGTAGATCTGCAAGCATACCTACCATGTTGACATGTCTAACTCTATCAAAAGCCTTTGAGTAGTCAATAAAGCAAAGGTGTATATACTTGTTTACTTCTATAGCATGTTCAATAACTGTTCGCAGCATATACACAGCTTTACTGTACCCTTTCCTTCTACAAACCCACATTGTTCTTACCCTATTTCAGGTTGTATTTTCTTCCTCACTCTTTGCATGATAATTCGTAGCAAAATCGTTGTGATGTGGCTCAATATACTAATTGTTCTAAGTTGATCACATTCCAAGGTTCCTGATTTCTTTGGGATTGCAATAAATACAGAGTTACATAATTCAGAAGGTATATCTCCAGTATCATATAATGTGTTCAGCAGTCTGGTGACTTGATCTTGTCCAAATTCTTCTAAAGCTTTAATCATTTCTGTTGTGATGTTATCTGCACCGGGGGCCTTGCAAGCTTTCATATGCTTAAGAACATTTCGAACCTCCATCTTCAAAATTGGCGGCCCTTCATTATTAAATCTAATATCATACCCTTCCTCTCTGTTATCATTATAAAGGTTTTTCACGTAATATGTCCATACATATAGAATCTGATCTTTTTCTATTATGATTTTGCCATCTTTAGTTTTTAGACAGCCTGTTGATGTACTTGTTCTTTTATTAGTAAGTTCCAGAATTCTTTTGTGCATTAATTTGGTATTTTGGCTGTTGTGTTGTTTTTCAATGTCTAAGCACTTTTCCTCAAGCCAAGCTTCTGTTGCCTCCTTACATAATATTCAGACTTGTCTGTGAATTTCTTCGTATTTGGCAGGATTATTTTTGTTGAGTCTTCTTGTTTCCATTAGGTGTAAAATGTTCTCTGTCATCCATTTCTTACGACCCACCTTCTTTAATTTTGGAATAGTTGTTTCTGCAGCCAAACTGATTGAATTCTTCAACATTTCCCATTGATCATCCACATCCTGGAATAATATCTCTAGATCAGACAATATATCAAATATGTTCTGTACTTCTATGTTGAATTTGTTTTGTATTTCCTTGTCATTACTCAATGTACACAAATCATATTTAGTGTTTCCTGTTAAATACTTGACTTTCTTCAACTTTATCCACAGTGTTCCTGTAAGTAGTATGTGGTCAATATAAAAATCAGCACTGGGAACTGTTTTTGCTATCGTTAGTGAGTTTCTAAATCTTCTGCTAATCATAATGTAGTCAATCTGGTTTCTGATCCTGCTATCAGGACTCCTCCATGAACATAATCTTCTAGGGTGTTGCTTAAACCAAGTGTTTCCTACAATCATTTCCTGTTCTTTTGCCCACTCTACGAGTCTGTATCCTCTTTCATTTCTCTTTCCTAAACCATAGATTCCTAATGTGTATCTATCACCTTTATTTCCCACTTTTGCATTGAAGTCCCCTAATATGATGTTTATTTCTGAATTTTTACATTTCTTTAAGGCAGACTCTATGTCATTATAAAATTCCTCTACACTGTCTTCACTGGATTCTCCTGTTGGGGCATATACTTGAATAACATTTATGTTAAAAGGTCTGCCACTTAATTTAACTAGTAGAACTCTGTCCGACACGGTGCGATATCCTTGAACAGATTGTGATGTTTTCCGGTCCAAAATAATTGCCACTCCCCTTTGTCAATCTTCACCTCCAGAATAAATAATCTTAAAATCTGCATCTATCTTGATGCCTGATCCTATCCATCTCGTTTCGCACATCGCTAAAATATTAATTTTTTCTCTTTCTAGATTTTGTTTTATGTTCTCTAATTTGTCGTCGCCGTTTAAGGTCCTAACGTTCCATGTTGCTAATTTTAATGTATCTGTCCTTGTCTTGCAATGATCAGTCTTTAGGCGAATCATAATGTACTAGGCACTTTTAAAGAGGTAGTTTGGCATACTGGCCAGATGATCGCAACCATTGTCTCTCGAAAGAGATCCTCTGCCTGCCGTCGTGAAACTTGAGACCATAACCAACACATATCTGTCCGCTGACCTCAAAGTTTCATCCACCACCTACCTTCCGTGGCTTCTTTTGAACACTTCCAATAAACGAATACGAAATGACACCACATAATCCACAGGAAAACAGAAAACAGCGTAAAACACTTAACAGCGTCTCTGAAGAATAAACACAACACTTCGTCGCGATTTGTACCGGAAGTTAGCATAAAGCATATGCAACAATCTTTTTAAAATTTTTATTTGGCCTGTAGAACAAGCCAGGAAAAAATTGCTGTACGATAGATTTAAAATGGTACCTGCCATTAAAAGAATTAATCATTAAATCTAACATCAATGTGAAAAGATTCAAATATGTTTGAAAATTATCACTCGTCTAAAGAAGCACTGCAATTTTTGCAATCTTTAAAGATTCCTTAATCATTATAACAAATTCTTTATAGGATGCATATTTCCAATTATTTCTTTTAAATCTTTTATCAAAGATTAGATAAATCATACAATTATTTAAATTAAACAATATAGTCATGATGTTCTTGGTAATGTCCCTGAAATAAACTATTGTTGTTATGTCCCTTAGCAATATTTTTATAAGTCTTTCTTTTTAATGTTTTTATTTCGTACAAAACTGTGTATTCACAAGCTGCGTTTCGTGTTTTATTTTAGATTTACAAAATACAAG
Source organism: Cepaea hortensis (assembly GCA_963921405.1). Classification (NCBI taxonomy): domain Eukaryota; kingdom Metazoa; phylum Mollusca; class Gastropoda; order Stylommatophora; family Helicidae; genus Cepaea; species Cepaea hortensis. The sequence continues at coordinate 17,473,435 of OY992897.1, forward strand.
ACCTCCAGACATCAAAGTAGCAATGTTCTCTAACTGTTTGTGTAATGACTGTATACTATATATTACATTTGATGTTGTTGTTGTTGCGTATCCCTTACGGGACGCTGCAGTCAACACCAGCATTTTCCAGCTGCTGTTGATGTACTAGGCAAGTGTTACGTTCAGTAGTTTGTCATTGCTTTCTGAACGACCTGCTCCTATACCAGAACGTTATAACACAGCGCGACACGGTCTGCTGCACAAAGCGGTCGCAGCTGAGCTTCGAACGTCTGGTACCCTGCTCACGAACCGCGACCGCGTTCGCAAGCCTTTAGCCACGGAGCAGGCTTATGGAGCTGTGAATCGCGCACCATATGCCCAAGAAACTAACTCTGTAACCCGGAGACGGCCCGGTAGCCGGCGGAATGAGGAGGAAAAGAAATTACATTCATCAATTCTTCGCAGATATTAAATGCAGTTTGCATTCAAAAGTTGCATATAAATAGAAATTATATATACTGCCCTTTTCCAGAACCAATAATCTAATGTTGGGATTCCCTTCCCTCCCCCATGGGGTGGTGGATTCACTTCTGTGATTTTTTCAAAACATTTCTTTTATACAAAACAGTGTTAAATGACACATTTGAGAATAAAAGAAATATATTCATACGTAGATATGATAATATAACATTTATGGCATGGTGCATGTACACACACATACCTTGCATAAGGAAGGAAGGACGCCCATCAATTATTTTCTATTTTTCTAAAATTTGCATTGCGTACAAAACTGTGTATTTACAAGGTCCGTTGTGTGTGTGTGTGTGTGTGTGTGTGTGTGTGTGTGTGTGTGTCTGTGTGTGTGTGTGTGTGTGTGTGTTTTACATTTGTGAATACAACATATACATTCATATACACACGAAGCTATTTCTTTCATTGCATGGTGTAATTGTTTTTTAAAGTTGCATATCCTTTTTACAGGACGTTGCAGTCAACACCAGCATTTTACCACCGCTGTTGATGTCTTGGCAAGTTTTTACGTTCAGTAGTTTGATTAATTTGGTTATTTCGGGATTTGAATTTTAAATATTGAGCACAACCCACTACTGGCAACGCTGATCGCATTCTGGTATGAACTTAAGGCCTATCCACGTCAATATGGAAGCACTAGACTCGAGTTTCTCCCTCGTTTGAGCTCGTCAGTAGTGTATTTCCCTGACTTGACTCGGGAACGAACTCCAGATCCTTGGCGTGTGAGGCACTTGAGCAACCACTGACCATGCGACTCATTCTAGACACGATCAAATTATCATACTAGAAAATCACAACGTCTCCCATTGCAGACTTGTTGTATGTAGGCTTGTTGTTTGCCATATCTTGGCAAGTTTACGTTCAGTAGTTTGCCATTATCTTCCAAGACTTCATGACAAAACACAATTCAATGGCAGTAAACGACGCCAATGGCTGTCTTGGGACATCCTCCTCCGGTAGGGACAGTCTTGAGTCACAGGTGACACCAAACCGTCATCCAGATACTGAAGACAAAATCGTAACTGAAACAAATAAATTTAAAATGGGTACACGGAATACTAGAACGTTAAATGAAGCTTGGAAAGTTGCACAATGTTATAAGTGAAATGGAAAGCACGAAAGTGAATATCCTAGGCATAAGTGAGATGATGGAAGGTAACGGGCAAAATTATAAACGACAAACACACAGTAATTTATTCTGGTGGGATACACGCGAAAAAGGAGTAGGTCAGTAGGACTAATATATGATAAACAAACAGCCAAGTCATTTAATGGTTCTTCCTTTTCCTTCAACCCTCTCCTCTTCCTCTTCTTCTCCGCCCCATGTTATCCCCACTGGCTGTTGTCAAAGACATAGAGCATAATGCACGCACTCCGTTGCTTCGGCGGTAATGCTTTTTATTTTCCATGGTTGGTTTGATTGACAGGCAGGAACTAACCGGTCACCCTAGTGGAGCTTGCCTGCTAGGGAAGCGGCAGGGGATGTCCCTCAGGAGCCGCCCCGCCCGCATACCAGACGTTAAATATTTGTCAGTGAGTTTGTGATTGTGATTGAGTATATGTATATGCGAGGGAGTGTGCATTTGTGTGTTATGGAGTGAGTGCATAACTGTGAGTTTGTGCAAATGATGTAAGTATGTATGCTGGTATGTGTGTTTTTACGAATGTGTGTGTGCACGTGTGTCTGCCTGTCTCATAACATGGTAATATGCACTGTTTATGTTTACAATATTCATCTGACAATGTTCTTTTCCTATGTTAATGTATCATGCACTATTGATGTACGAAAGATAAGTGATTGGAAGGGCCGAATGTAAGACGGGCCTGGGTGTCCAATTTGTGACCCTTTGAAAAGTTCGTTCGTTCGTTCGTTTGTTCGTTAGTTCGTTTATAGCCTTTGGAAATCCAGCTAGTTTGCCAGCAGGGCCGAACCCGCGCCAGATTGGCGTTTTTCTTCAAATTTCCTTCCACTCCAGAAGAATGTGCAGCCGGCACCTACTTCACTGTTTTGGCTTTAGCCTGCATGCCGTGTCTCGCTCAAGGTTGCAATCTCGATGTTGTACCTGCCCAACTCTCCCGCAATCAGTGCTGTACCATATGGAGTCTCCGTGGCGAAGTGGTCAAACCCCCTGACTCGTGCTCCAAAGGTTGTGGGTTAGATTCCAGGCCGCATCCTTCGGTTAACGAGTGCATTTTTTCGGAGACTCCAGTGGGTCGTGGCTGGAGCTACGGAGTTCGATCTATTGCGGAAATAGACTGACCCATATGGGATAACATCCCGGTGCAATGAAGTCGACCCTGTCGACTTTTAAAAGACTTTTTTTAAGTGCTGTACGGCTCTCTGGACCGGACTCGCCTTCTCTATCGTGTGCGTACATTCCATGTCCCGATAGTTAAGAGAGTATGGTTAAGATTCTTTTAATTTACCCGTTTTTACTTTGGTTTTATCTCGACCGCAGTTATGGGGTACCCACCAACCGTGTCTAGCTGGTTAGGTAATGCTGGAGCAAGCAATGTGTAGGGCAGTTTTTCTAGCCCCTTCCTGGTGCTATAAAGGTAGGAAGTGCATTCCTATAGAACTAGACCTAGCTTTCCTAGGGAACTGCCGAATCCCACTGCTGATAAACTGGCGGGCTCTGCACTCCCTGTAGATGGTCAGTCCATGGATCGTGCCGATGTTATTAACGTCCTCAAAGATATGGCGAGAACAGAGGACTTTGACGTAAGTGAATCCACATCGCTGTCCAGGATGAAAGACTTGGGAGTAAGAATCGGCACGGCCAGACGCGAGAGGTACATCGGGAAAACAAGGCGCCTCGTCAACCAACACAGAACTGGCACTATTAGCCACCGGACGCTGATGCATATGCTGGGGGGAGGGTCTGAGCACCTATGGACATGTCCGGAGTGCAATGAAGATACCCCAACTGATAACTGATAACTGATATCGAGCAAAAATTTGGTTAAACCTATACATATATACGAGTAGTAAATGATATGAAAATCTCAACATAAATGCAAAGACATGCAATTAACTTTTTAGTAGACTATACGACTGCGGGGATGGGGGAGGGGGCGTTTGGGACTTTAATAAATCCTGCTTTTATTGTGGGCCCTTTAGTCCCACTATGAGCCTTTTGCCCACAGTGGTCCACCAAGGCCCACATCTACTGTGAAGAGTTGTGAGGTTTGATTGATCATCATTATATTTGGCCTGTAAAACAGGCCGGAAAAAAATTTCTTTCAGGCAATGCTTGTAATATGGTGGCGTTAAAAGAATGAAACGATGTATGTTATATTTAAGAGAAGTAGAAAATTAGGTTGATTTATTTCGTTGTTTCGGGATTTAGAGATTTAAGTATTGAGGACAACTCACTACTGGCAACGCTGAACGTATTCTGGTATGAACCTAAGGCCCATCCACGTCAATGTGGAGGAAAATTAGGTAGAAAAATATCACGGATCAAAAACAATGCCACTACATTTACAAAATCTTTAAAGATTCTTTATATTTCTTGTAGATTTATTTAAAAAAAATGGCTTTGATTAATAAATGTATAGATATTATCAACGATTATGATAATTACTATACTTATTTAAATTATATAATATAGTTATTCACATGCTAATATATTCCCTTGAAGTAAAATATGTAGTTATGTCCCTTTACAAACAAAACGACATGATATTACTGTGCCAACATGTGTATATTTCAGCTTGAACGATGTATCTAATTATTTTACCCTATGTTGTGTGACTTCTGCAGTATGTACCTGAAGAGATTCAGCGAAATGTGGCAGGCAATAAATCGTACAATCTAGGGTTTATGTCTTCGTTATTCAAATATTTTATATTTACATGTCTTTATTTTTAATGTGGGTTTATTTTGTACAAAACTGTGTTTTTACAAGATGCGTTGCGTGTTTTCTTTTACATTTACAAAATACAACAAGACCCCCCCCCCCCCCCCCAGACTTCAAATGCAGCAATATTCTCTGATTGTTTGTGCAATGAACGCATACTATTTATTACATTACATACATTAATTCTTCGGAGACATTAAATTGCGGTTTGCAGTCAAAAGTTCCATATAAATAGGAATTGTAGGTATCCCTTCCAAACATTCAGTTTTTATTGTCAGAACCTACAGACACACGTTTCTAGTCCTATTGTGTGAGTTATTTCTCTTGGAACAATAGGACCATTCATCTGTATTAGATTGTCCCCATTTAGTTGATGATATTTCCGACCTCTCAAATCCATGGACACAAATATTTCGTTAGAATGTTCTCCTATACGCAACAAAACTGATCTTTTTCAATTGTAAATATGATTTCAACACGGAAGCCAGGCTAGCGTGGAGGTTAGATGCTCGCCTGTCGGCTCAGTGGTCATGAGTTCGAATCTGCACTCAATTCTTCTTCTTCTGCGTTCATCCGGAGTTTTTTTTTCGGACGTGATTGCGTTGTGCCTTTTTACAGCAAAGCTGCGTTCTTGCGCCGTTAGGCCGACACATCCGACTTCTGCGGTCATTTGTTGACCGGGGTAACCTTCCCGGTGCATTTAATTCGATTTCACCATTACCCCTTCCCTGTTCAATTTCAAGGAGAAGTTATAGTTGGGGTCCATCACCGGCTCAAAATGATAGTCCTGGGTTTACCCACACAGGCTTATTATTCCGAAGGTGATTGTTGTCCACATGGGGTAATGGACTATGATAATTTGCAGCGGGCGGAATTATTTAATGGATCCGGCCTCCCTGTTTGTACTTGACTGATGAAGACTAATCGTCGCAACGTCCTTTGTTTTCCGTCATTGTGTTCTGTAAAGCTGCGACGGTGTGAGATGGCGAACCAAGACCGCAGAAATGTATTATCATTGCACATGAAGGTGATACGTTTCTCAAAAGCAGAATAAAAGCGATTATTGTAGTGCGACATTATTGAGCACACATTTGGTCAACATAAACATACGTAGGAGTAGAAATGTTCTTAAAATCTCAAGAGAAATCTCAATTTGTTTGGAGGGGATAGCGCAAACGCAGTTGCCTACTACGGGAAAATTGCGCACTCGAGACACTCACATTTGGGGTAATCGCAGTCGTCAACCCAACCAAAGTGCAATGGAAGGGCCTCAACCTGTGAGCATACCTTTTCTTTTTTCGGTTTTTTTTTTTTTTTCAATGCTCCAATGTTGGAATTCTTTTCCCTCACCCACTGGGGTAGGGGACTCACTTCCGTGATGTTATTCAAAAATTATCTTTCATACAAAGCAGTGTATATTTACATGTTGTAATGTGTGCTTCTTTTGTTTGTGTATATCACATAGCGTTGCCGTTTCTTAGTGTTAAGTGAAACATGTGCGAATAAAAGAAATGCATTAATATATACATATGATAATAAAACATTTATAGCATGGCGCATGTACACACAAATTTCATGTATTATGAAGGAAGAAGGCCCATAAAATGTTTTTTCTTTTTTTTTTTAAACGTTCATGGCGTACACAACAGTGTATTTACAAGGTGTATTGTGTGTGTGTGTGTGTTTGTGTGTGTGTGTGTGTGCGCGCGCGTGCGTTTGTGTGTGTGTGTGTGAGTTTACATTTGCGAATACAATATATACATTCATATACACATGATAATATTACATTCATGGCATGTTGTAATTACCTAGACATTACTTGTTGATGATGATGGGGTCATCATTTGCTCTCATGCACACTAAAAACTGTCAATAGAAATTCTTTCATACTCCAAGTATTCTCAATCACTTAGTCTTATTTAAACAAGTTTAACAATATCAATGAATGGATCATACATTAATCATTGCAACAAGCGTCCCAATTTACAAAATAAATTACAAACAGGTGTGTATGGTGTTTTCTCGCGCTATATATATATATATATATATATATATATATATATATATATATATATATATATATATATATATATATATATATATATATATATATATATATATATATATATAGTGGTACTTCGGGTTACGAACTTAATTCGTTCCAGAACTCGGTTCGTAACCCGAAACGTCGTACCCAGAAACATTGAAATCAATGAAATAAAGACAATCCATTTCAAGATGAAAGAATCGTTCTTTTTTATTAACATGCGGTCGTTTACCCGACAAAAGGCAAAGAATACGTGTACTTCACGTATTAAATAAAGAGAAAGTAAACAACCAAATGAATTAAATGTAAAATAAAAAGAGATTTAGTCTATCCTTATTACCAAGAAAACGATCATGGGAAGTTTGTCACTTTCTTTGTTATTCTGAATCATTAGTTTCAGGAGTATCTTGTCGCTGTTTCTTGGCAGCCGACTGGGAATCTTTCTCCACCTAGAAACTATCAAGGGAAATTTGTCACTTTCTTTGCTGGAGAGCCTTTCTGAAGTGGGCCATCATGTTATCATTCATCAGGTTTACTGCCCTGTTAGCAACAAGTTTGCTTGGAGGATGGTTCACAATGAAGTCTTCGACGTCTGCACACTTGCTGCAAATTTCTGTAATCCTGGCAGTTGAAACGGTCACTGACTCCTCATCATCGGACAAATGCTCCCCCTTTAATGTCTTTAGCTGTTCATTCTGAAGATCTACAAGCTCATCTGTAGTACTGTTTGTACTGTACGCGATCGTTTGTCTCCAACGTTACTGAAATTGATCTACGAGATACAGCCTCCCTTTTTGCTGGGCAGCTCAATGAACCTTTGTCCTTGACTTAATATATTTCCCAATTCCCATTGACAAAGAAGGGAAATGTTCTGATTCATTCTCCCCAAGTGACTGGCATTGTAAATGTATAAATAAAGGATCTACAAGCTTAAATATCTCCCTATACTGGTTCTTGGCGATCATAATAGTACATTTTTGTAATGGAAATAAACAAGTTAAACTAAAGATGGTAAAACATAAAAGATGGCAATAATACTAAGAATGATTGATTGAGGACAGTGGTACACATTAGGAATATAAAACTATTTGTGAAAGAATGAGTTTGAACATGTATAGTATGAAGTGTGAGTGTGAACTTGATGGGAGTGACATTTTGATTAATTTGTGCACTTTTGTGCTTAAAAAATGTGTGAAAATATGTGTGTCATCATCATCAAGTGCCCTGCCGGCTGGCGTAGGCGTTTATGGCTCTCCACAGATCTCGGTCTTTGGTGTTCCGGATCAACTCTGCTGATGATATTCCTCCTTGCCACCGTCTCAATCCTTCCAGCATCATGTCTCTTGGTCTGTCTCTGCCTCTCTTCCCTTCTATCTTTCCAGTTGTCACGATGTTCTCCAATGCCTCTCTTCTCATCACATGACCAAAGAAAGCTGTTTGTCTCTTATTGTTGTATATTGTTTTCTAGTTTCATTACTCTCTTTCAGGCAATCGTTTTTAGTTACTCTGGCAGTCCCATGAATTCGCAACATTCGTCTTAAAAACCACATCTCTGTTGCTTCTAAGTTCTTCCTAATTTGTTCATTTACATTCCAAGATTCGCTGCCATACAGCAAAACTGGTTTTTTATAGCATTTTAGCACTCTCTTTCTTACATTCATTGATAGCGACTTATTGCATAAGATACTCTTCATTTTCTGAAATGCGGCTTTTGTCTGCCTATTCTGCTCTTAATCTCTGTTGTAAATCTTCCATCTGATATTATAAGTGCCCCTAGGTATTTAAAATTATCCACTTGGTTGAGAATTTCCCCTTCTATTTCTATGTCACATTTTGGTGTCCCCATATTCTTTGATATCACTATTGGTACTGTTTTCTTGATATTCGAGGCGAGTCCTTTCTGTGCACTCTCTTTTACTGCAATGTCCAACAATTGTTGTCGGTCTATTGCATAACCGCCACCAATACTGTGTCATCTGCATAGCGTATATTGTTTATATTATATCCTCCGATTAGTATTCCTGGCTTCTCTTTAATCTCTCTCATTATTACTTCGTGTCACAAGGTTTATTATGATACATTGACAGATAGAAGTGGTTGTGGTTGTCTAGTGGTATATCTGTGTGAATACTCTGTAGGTTTCTTTCTGCACAGCTATAGCAACTGGAAAAACACACTGTTTCGCGAACATTCTTTATTAATGACACAGGTATATGATGAAACACACATGATAAAATGTCCAGGAACTGTCTCACTATAGATACATGTACACACGTAATTACTGATAGTGTTTGGCAGCAGTTATCTACTCAGCCTAAGGCTCACTCTACTCGACTGTCCGTTAAATCCCCCGACTTAACTCAAACCCAACCCTACTAGGTCAGACCTCAATGTCTGACTCACAACTCCACTATATCCTAACTAGCTTGGCTGGTGTCTCACACACCTCAGCCCAAGACTCAATACTCCGAGCTCAGACCTCCACTGTCTGGCTCAAAACTCAACTCCCCCTCATTTTCCAGACTTGCGTATTTATTTATTCTTGCCAGCCCTCCCAGGGAGGGCCATTTAACCCCGTGATCACACTTATAAGTTCCCATGAAAGTTACATTTAGAATCTTCCTTGTTTCTAGGTTTTCCTGTCACGTATATGCATCTCACATTACTGAACTATTCCGTTGATTTCTATGCATACCTGACTGTCACAAAATAAAACCCTGCGTTTAACCAGTGGATTATTATAGAGGCTTTCTGATTAAACGGACTATCTGCCAGCGACAACTATTTTAACTAACAGTAAAAACAACTCGGATGTCAAAATCCAGAAAAAGTAGCCGCACGTGTTTACATCTGGTGGACAGAATGGGAACATTCGGTGGTTAGTGAGACAAATCCCTGCATCGCTTTGACAGTTTGTCAACATTTGAATACAGATGGAACCCGTCGGATCCTGGTTGCAATCGGATGTCATCCATCACATGTCGGGCAAAGTAAACAGCTGCAGATGTGTAGGGGAAGTGGGTGAGCTTAATCATACATCGCTTTGGCAGTTCATAAACAGGTTGGATTGAGAGCGGAAGTACTCAGCTCGGAAGAAAACAGTCCGTCTGTCATGTAGAATTTCCCGACATAAAACGGAAGGATGGCTGGGATTGTCACCCCTCGACAGCAGATTGGCAGTTTGTTGTGAAAACTGTTGTTGGGATCATACAGTAACTCGTTAGTTTGTTGGGGGAGTCAAAACAACTGTTGACAACTCTGACAGTGACTAAGCCAGGGAAAATGGATTCGTGACAATGGATGATATGTCCAAATAACACCTGTGTGGACCGGAGGAATACCGTCACGTGACCAATTTTAGGTTTTGCCAAAAACCATGATTGGAGAGGACAGTTGAACTCAAACCTTGGATTTTAGCGGACGTGCTTCGGCAATGCGGTTCTGATGGGAAAATATCTACCGTGTGAGAATTGAGTTAATTTAATTTTACACGTGCCTGTCATGGCAAGAGTGGATGTAATTGGATCTAACTGCGGTGTTGCCTAAGGTAGAACCTATTATAATTAGTTCTAATTAATATAGGCTGTAGCCTTGTTAAAACTAAAGTGTGATGATTAGCACTGTTAGCGAAAAACTAGCTAGAGTAAGGAAGTGATACTTGGCTCTGTTAGTTGAAAATAGATTAGTGAAGTGTTGATAAGCTTTACTAGTTGAGAATTGAGTAATGAGGGATAATTGGAATATTTGTTTAAAATATTTAATTTGGTAAAAACTATGTATTTACAAGGTTACAGCAGAATGCACACGGCAACACAAACATATACACATGCATACACGAACATACACACGCATACACACACGAACATACACATTCATACACACACACACTCATACACACTCACATACACACATATGCACACATCGCACATATACACTCACGCAAACTCACATACACACCAATATAAACACATGTATACATAAACACACATTCACATACACAAACATACACATATACAAACATACACACTTACACGTACATACACACACACACACACACACACACACACACACACACACACAAACATACACACATACGTACATACATACACATACACAGTGACTTTCGTGACTTTCGGTCACGAACATGGAGGATAGGCAGTGAAACGGTTAAGGCCTCTGGAGTGTTTATGCTCGTGGCCACCGTTTGCATTTCTTCATGTTGGACTGGTAGTGTATCGTTCTGTCGCCCTGCTACTGAGTTGAGAGCGTGGCGCGCCGCTGTGAGCTGTGCATTTCTTGTGAAATGCTTTTAACTCTGCCCGAGGTTGTGGAGCGTGAACTGCGTGTTCAGACCAATGGCGGCTGGCTATGTCCCAGCATTGACTGGATTTTGTGCCTTATGCAGAAATGTGTGACTGCTGGTCTTCTGGTGACTGGAGCTTCCTTTGACGAAGAACTGTTTTTTTCGTGGAGGACTGTTATTTTGGCATTCTGGAGACGGCATTATGTACAGTGAAATGTTTTCTTTTAACATCTGTCCGAGGTGTTGTGGCGTGAACTGCATGCTCTAAAAATGGCGCAGCTGGCTAGAAAACATCTAGAAACGGAACAACATCTAGAAATATCTGCATGTATGGCGGCGGTTTGTGTCGCAGAAGTGACCGGTCTTTTACCTTATGCAGAAATGTGTGGCTGCTGGTCTTCTAGTCACTGCCGTTTCCATCGATGATGAACTGTGTTTTCTTGGAGGTCTTTTGTGTTGGCATTCTGGCGACGGAATTATGTACAGTGACATGTTTTTTTTTTAACATCTGTTCGAGATTGTTTTATTGCATGAACTGCATTTCGGAGAAAAAATGGCGAGGCTGGCTAGAAAACATATAGAAACGGAACAACAACATCTAGAAACATCGAGACTTTGTAGGTGAACATATGGTTGGGAAAGTGTCTGCCACTTCCATCAAGGATGAACTGTATGTTTCGTAGAGGATTATTGTGGTGACATTGTGTCGGCGGCATTATGCACAGGGTGCCTGAGCGGGCTGTTGTTTGTCGAAACTCCTGTCTTTTCCACTTTTCACATGGGGCAGTGAGTAAAACTGAATGTGATATTCCCTGGCACAGGAACGGAGTATAATGGGGACGACCCGTTGCTGTGATGTTGGAACCGCGACTAACTAACTAACTAATTAACTAACTAACTAACTAACTAACCAACCAACCAACCAACCAACCAACCAATTGATTGATTGATTGATTGATTGATTTAGGAACCGACATCACAGCATTCAGGACATTCCCATAAGCGCTCCGTCCCCATCCTCAGCAGCCAGCGAAGAGTTCCAACACTAATAGTTCCAGTAGCAATCTGATTATATGTCCGTCTCGCCTTTCCTCCGAGTGCCGAGCGTCGGCCAGATCCCCTCGTCACACCTCGTTGTCTCATTCTTACCAGACCATGGTGCTCCATCTGCTCCTCCGAGGTGTACACGTGCTCCCACAAGGCCGCAACCACGTCTGCCCTGTCATGCATCAATTTTATTTAAATTAGCATATCCTTTATAGGACTTAGCTGTCAACACCAGCATCTTTCAGCTGTATGTTGATCTCTTGGCAAGATTACGCTCAGTAGTTTGCCATTGCTTTCTGAGCAGCCGGCTCAGTATCCCGCAAGTCACGAGCGGGGGTCGAACCGCCTCAGCTCTCGCTCCGCTACGAGACTTTGCGTGATAAACGGGATTACAGAGAGAAAGTGTTGTAACCCCACAGCCAGAGAGACCGGCCCATGCATCAATACTCCACCAAATTTTGCAGAGCCAGCCAATCTGTCCGCCTGTTCATTCCCCAGCACACCGGCATGCCCAGGAGAAAAGATCCAACCAACCAACCAACCAACCAACTAATTAACTAACTAACTAACTAACTAACTAACCAACCAACCAACCAACCAACCACATAACTCTTATGCACACATATACACATATATACACAAATACATACACACATGCAAACACATACACGCACGTCTATATACATACACGCATACACACATACACCCATATAAACACACACAATAGCTACAATACACATACACACCAATCCACCCACCGACACACTCACACATCTAGACGCATACACGCTGCCTCACATAATCACTAACCTAATCTGAACAAACTCCCACACTTTACACACATACACTGACGATTATCGTGAGCATTCTCACAAATAACACACAAACACACACTCCCTCGCACAACACACAAATACACACTTCATCGCAGACAATGCATGTATGGACACATAGAGAGAGAGGGAGAGAGAGAGAGAGAGAGAGAGAGAGAGAGAGAGAGAGAGAGAGAGAGAGAGAGAGAGAGAAAGAGAGAGAGAGAGAGAGAGACAATACAAAGACTGAAGTTGGCTGCATTGGATAGTAACTTCATCATAGGCACAATGGATTTATTTGGCGCCGGCGAGGTTTGAGGGTGGTTGAACGAACTTTTGTCTTGGTCATGTTCATAATATCCACTCCTCGGCTGACAAAGAAACTGACCTACGAGATACAGCCTCCCTTTGTGCTGTGTAGCTCGTTACACCTTTGTCCCTGACTGTGATAATATTTCCCAATCCCCGGTGACAAAGAAGGAAATTGTGCTGATTCATTCTCCCCAATGACGGGTATTGTAAATATATAAATAAAGGATCTCCAAGCCTAAATATCTTTCTTTAAAAAAAAAAAAAAAAACTGGTTCTTGACGATCATAATAATACATTGTTGTATTGGAAAGAAAAAAAAGTCAATCTAACAATAGCAAAACATAAATGATGGCAATAATACTTGCTTGCTTGCTGGTGTTCGCTGGCTGTGAATTCCAGAGCAAAGGGAGTCCCTGTGGTGAAGTGGTCAAGCCGTTTAACTCGGGCTCCGAGGGTTGTGGGTTCGATTCCGGGCCGAGTCCTTCGGTTCACGAATTAAATTTTTCGGAGACTCCTGTGGGTCGTCGCTAGAGCTACGGAGTTCGTGCTTTGTGCGACGCTTTCTGCGCTGCGGAAAGAGACCGAGCCATATTTGATAAAACCCGGTGCAATGAAGTCGACCCTGTCGACCTTTAAGCGTCTTGTTTTTTAAAGCGCAAAGTCCTGTATGTCGGGTGAAGACATCCTGTTGTCCAACATCAGTGTGATGTCATACAGGACCTGAGGTTTGCGTGAGTATCCGTTGTCCCATGTCTGGCTTATTGGTGTGCAGAGTGGTGGTTCCTCGCCGTGGAGGCAGATACTCTCAGACTTCGGAAGAATCAGCGATCCTACTACGTCAGCCAGGACCCCGACGGGACCTGTTGCCCAGGACGCGAGACAAGGACATGTCAGTAGGTCTTGGCCAGTATAGAATCTCGCCCTGGTGCCTTGGAAACACCTCTACGTCCCGGCAATAATACTAAGAATGATTGATTGGGGACAGTGGTACACATTAGGAATATAGAACTATCTGTGAAAGTATGTGTTTGATCATGTATAGTATGAAGTGTGAGTGTGAACTTGATGGGAGTGGCGTTTTGCTCAGTGTGTGAAATTTTGTGTTTAAAAACATGTGTAGAAATGTGTGTGCATGTGCGTGTGTGTGTGTGTGTGTGTGTGTGTGTGTGTGCGTGCGTGCGTGCGTGAGTGAGTGCGTGCGTGTGTGCGTGTGTGTGTGTGTGTGTGTGTGAGAGAGTTTTTCGTAAGAAGTATTTGGCCTGTCCGGCTCCGAGGGAAAGAGGTTACTAACGTAGTTCCTAATCCCACATACCCACGTTCGAAACACGGCTGCGGGCGATTTGGCAGCAGTCCGCCTTGCGTTGGTATTTTACAAATTGGCTGGGTGCTGGTCGCTCAGAAAGCAATGGCAAGCTACTGAACGTAAACTTCTCAATATATCATTGACTGCGACGTAATGTAAAGTATATATAACTAACTTTATTCTTTGATTTGGCCTGTAAAACAGGCCGGAAAAAAATTGTTTTTGTCAGATAACACTACTTCCAGCTTCTATGAAAAGGATATCACGTTTTATATCGGAAATAAATCAATCAATGGGTTAGAACATTTCCACGCAAATAAAGTAAAGCTATTAATTTAATGAACTTTTTAAGATAGCTTAAACCTGTTTACGGTTTTATTTAGAAACCATATAGCTGTAGATAACTTCATTAAAAGGTGTATACAAGATTAAGGCGAATACTACAATTATTTAAATTACATATCACAGTCATGCTACTGTAAGTTATGTCCCTTGAAATAACTTATGTCCGTTGGCAATAGTGTAATTACATTTTTTCTTTTTAATGTAGTTGTATTACGTACAAAACTGTTTTTTACAATGTGCGTTGCGTGTTTTCTTTTACATTTACAAAATACAATAAGATTCCTAGACTTCAAATGCGGCAAGATTCTCTAATTGTTTGTGTACTGACTGCATACTATTTATTACATTCCATCCATCCATCCATCATGTGCCATGCCGGTAAGCGTGGGCGGTCATGTTCTGCCATCTCACTCGATCCCCAGAGTCGCGGATCAGCTCCGTGTTCCTGTCTCGACTATGCCATGTGGCCAAGCCATCTAGGTACTTGCTTCTAGGTCTTCCCCATGCTCTGTTTCCCTCGATCTTACCAGTTGTCACCAAGTTCTCCAGATCATTTCTTTTCATAACATGCCCAAAAAATTGTGACTGTCTACGTCTAATGTCTCTAATCAGTTTACGATCTTCAATTGTTTCTTGATTGTTCATTGGTCTTTCTGGCTGTCCATGGTATTCTTTGTATTTTCCTCAGAAACCACATTTCTACAGCCATCAGATGTTTTTCAGCCTGACTGCTCATTGTCCAAGCGTCACATCCATATAAAAGTACAGGTTCTATGTAGCATCTCAACACTCTTTTTCTCGTTTCAATTGACATCTTTTTATTGGTCAGTATGTTTTTCATCTTGCTAAAGGCTACTTTTGCCATGGCGATTCTTGTTCTAATCTCTTCAAGGCATCTCCCATCGGATGTTATTACTGTTCCGAGATAATTGTACCTATTCACTTGTTGAAGAATATTCCCATTTACTTGTATATTACATTGTGGTATTTCGTTCTTCCTAGTGTCGACCATAATCTGTGTCTTTTTACAATTTAATTCTAACTCTAGTTGTTCACTGTGTGTAACAATCTCATCTACTAAATTTTGCAGATCCTGTTCATTGTCTGCAATCAAAACTGTATCATCTGCATATCTAATGTTATTGATGCATCGTCCCCCAAAGTTGATTCCTTCCATATCTTCAATATTTCTGAAAATACTTTCAATGTACAGGGAAAACAGATCTAGAGACATTACACATCCCTGTCTCACACCTCTCTTAATAGGCTGATATTGGCTTAGTTCATTATCAACTCTTATGGCAGCTTGTTGTTTCCAATATATGTTTTTTACAAGTCTAAGATCTTTTCCATCAATTTGTAGATCTTCAGGCATCCTTATCATGTTGACATGTCTCACTTTATCGAAAGCCTTTGTGTAGACAATAAACCAAAGGTGTAGATCTTTGTTTACTTCTATAGAACGTTCGATTACGGTTCTCAGTATATACACAGCGTTTACTGTACCCTTGCCTTCTGCAAACCCACATTGTTCTTCTCCTATTTCAGGTTGCCTTTTCCTCCTAACTCTTTGCATGATAATTCTTAGCAAAATCTTCGTGATGTGACTCATTATAATAATTGTTCCCGTTTAGTTGACAACATTTCGTCCTCTCAAATCCATCACACAAATATTTCGTTAGAATGCCCCACTATATGCAAGAAAGCGTATATTTGTCAGTTGCAAGTACGCTTTCGACACGGAAGCAGAGATAGCGTGGAGGCTAGATGATCGCCTGTCGGCTCTGTGGTCAAGGAGTTGGGATCTGCAACGGGGCAGAATTTCACTATGGATCTGGTCTCCCTGGTCGTACTTGGCTGATAAAGGCTAGTCGTGGCAACGTCCTTTGTTTTCTGTCATTGTTTTCTGTAAAACTGCACTACTTCGTGTTATTTTATATTGTTTACACTTCTACATCTTCGCCGCAGACAAGCTAGGAAACATGCAGTAGAAATAAGATTTCTGAGGAACATTCAAAGAATGCCAAGGGTGGAGAGAAAAACGAATGGGAAAGTTCCTTCAATTAAAAAAAAAACTTTAAATGTATAGAAAGTTAAATGCAAACATTCAATTGTCTTTTTCGCTAAATCGGGGAAATCTTGAGCTACACCCTACGATGGCTGACGTTGTAATATTCTGTTGCGTTAATTTGGTCGCGTTCAGCGTGTGCCGCGTGTTACGTACCCGCTTCACACGCAAGTGAACCGGGGTTTGTTTCCATGTCCGGTCACGGATATGCACTATTGACGAGCTCAAAGGAGAGCGAAACTCGAGTCTAGTGCTTCCACATTGACGTGGATAGGCCTTAGGTTCATACCAGAATACGATTAGCGTTGCCATTAGTTGGTTGTGCTCAATATTTAAATCTCAAATCCCGAAACAACCAAATAAATCAATTTGATTATTACTCGCTGGACTTGAGGCGGCCTGGTGTGCCTTGTCAGTGAGAAGACCTGATCGTTCGGGTGCACGTCAGTTGACAGAAGTCAGTCGCGGCGATCGGGCAAATCTTGAGCTACAGCCTACGATGGGTGACGTTGTAATCTTCTGTTATGATAATTTGGCCGTGTCCAGCGTGTGCCGCGTGGTTACACACCCATTTCACACGCTAGTGATCTGGAGTTTGTTTCCGGCACCGGTCAAGGATATGCATTACTGACGAGCTCAAACGAGCGCGAAACTCGAGTCTAGTGCTTCCACATTGATGTGGATAGGCCTTAGGTTCATACCAGAATACGATCAGCGTTGCCAGTAGTGGGTTGTACCTAATATTTAAGTCCATTTGTGTTTACAAATCATGGTACGATCAGAAATAAACTTGAAAACATAGTGACCACTAGGAAACTTGAAAGGAAATGGGGATGTGGAAACGAATTAAGCCAGTATGGCTTAACATAATCGAGACAAAAACAGAGACCCGGCCATAGACTGGCGACGGTGTGAGATATCATTGTCTTTAGAATATACAAACATGTCTTCTCTGGTTGACTTTAAGACGGCTTCTCTGGTTGACTTCAAGACGGCTTCTCTGGTTGACTTCAAGACGGCGTCTCTCCTTGTTTATTATTATTGCTATCTTTTCGTCTCTAAAACGCCTCGTCATACCTGGATATTACTCAACTCTCTTTTACGTGTATCTTGCGCTGTTTAGTGATCTTCGCTCCATTATATTATATTATGCTTAAGCAGTACTTCTCGGGCTTCTCTCTCCGTTTCTCAACCAAGACGTTCACGACTAGATGGATCGACCTGAAGGTGGGTATTGCCATGGGATGTACGATTTCGCCGATGCTATTTGTCATGTCCATGCAGGTCATCATGGATGCGGCATCCGGCTACGCACACGGTCAGAATCTCAGCGAGGAATGGAACATTCCGCTGGTGAAGGCCTTCATGGTCGATCCGGCAATCCTGACACCGAAGGAGAGTGATGGGCGCAGCATCCTCCTCAGACTGGACGATCTGATTCACTGGTGCAGGATGAGTTTCACGCCTAAGAAATCGAGAAGTCTGTCGATGGTGAAGAGATCAAACGCGAGAAAAACTCGAGTCTAGTGTTTCCAACCTGACGAGGACAAGGTCCAAGGTTCGTACCCGATGCGATCAGCGTTGCCTGTGGGCGTTGTGCTCAATCTTCAAAACTCAAATCCCGAAACAACCAAATAAATCAGTAAGACAAACAGCCCAAAAATGCTGAGGTTGACTGCGACGTCCTGTAAAAAATATATAACTATCTTCTGAGACATTATATGTATATTTGTGTTTCAATGGAAACAAAGATAAGAACACAATCAAAGTAATGACAACGCAACTTGAGATATCAAAGTATTCCAGCCCCCCCCCCCCCCCCCCCACCCCCCCACACACACACAGCACAACTTGAGATATCAAAGTATTCCAGCGCCACACACACACACGAACACACACACACAACACAACTTGAGATATCAAAGTATTCCAGCCCCCCCCCCCCACACACACACACACACACCCACACACACACACACACACACAACACAACTTGAGATATCAAAGTATTCCAGCCCACACACACACACAACACACAACACAACTTGAGATATCAAAGTATTCCAGCCCCACTTGTGAATCTGCTAGCACAGTGGTTCTCAACCCTTTTTGGCCCTTGTCCCCTTCACCATATTTTCATTATGTCATTTCCCCCCCCCCCCTTTCGTATTACCTTCCTAAAACATCCCGCCGCCCCTTCACATTATACGTAATAATCGAAGCTAAATTTAATAGGACAGACTAAAACAAGTCTAGACGTCTACATAAAACGTGATTTGCGGGTCTACTTACGCTATAAAATGAATTTCAGAAGGGTAAGATGTACAGAAACGTAAAGTATGAAGGGAAAAATAATATCAAGTAATCGGTTCTTGTATTAACGCGATCTTGAAATAACCTTAATCCCCCCCCCCCCGGAAACTAAAATTCCCCCTGGAGGAGGGGGGGGGGGGGAATTCCCCACCGCTTGAGAACCACTGTGCTAGCATAACACCCCATTTTAAGATTGTCTTCAAAAATTGTAAAACTTCAATAATGAACACACACACAACATATTGTACTAATTAGTGCCTGGCATATTTCTCTATAGCATCTACTACAACAATTGAAATAAATCACACTATATTAAAGCAACAAAATATCTGAAATACAAAGCTGAAACAAGCTGTGATATATTTCACTGTCTGTGTTACTATGGTAGTTTTAAATAGATACATGCAATAAATTGTGTCTTCATTATTTAAATTTACAATAGAAAAATGTTTTAAATGGCTAAACTGTTTAAGTGCTCAGGTATCTTCTCTACAAGTAATATATCAGTTTAAGTTACAACAAACAAGATTCAAAAGCTCTGAAGCATGTTTATGTTGTTTTTATAAATGCAGACTAAAAGCTTGCACTACACTTGTATCTGCTGCTGTTGAATATGATGGCCGGAAGGCACAAATATTGCCACAGCTTTGTTGTAAACCGATTTGCTGCAACTAACACATTTTCGGGATGAGCAAGATGGAAGGATAAGAACATGCATACAACTTCATGGCACAAATATAACATACAACAAACTCTAATCAGCATTGTATCTGTTCTTATTAACGTTAGTGTCAGAATCTTCTCCGGGTCTTCATCACTAGCACCTGGCAACGACGGCCAGATACGCCCGTGAACTGCACTCACACTTACGACGCAGTAGCAGAGACCTCTGCGTGGTAACACTGCTGCGTGGACTCTGCTATTACCTCCATCCAACGTTTACGTGGTCGGCCTCTTCCTCTGTGTCCATCTGGTCTGTACATCATTGCTTGTTGTGGTATGCTGTTGACTGGTAACCTGCTTTCTAATAAAACTTAGTGCTGCTTTAACCCCCACTTTAATTCTGATTTCTTCATTTCTGATCTTATCTCTTCTTGATACGTTGAGTATTCATCTCAGGAATCTCATTTCTGTTGTTGTGATTATTCTTTACTCTTTTTCTGTCATTGTTCAGGTTTGGCATTGGAGGCATAGAGTTGGTAGGAATATTGTGTTGTAAAGTGCTTTCTTAGTAGTTATTGATACATGTTTGTTCTTTAGTATTGGTGCCATTTGTCCAATGAGTTGATTTGCCTTATTGCATCTATTTTCAATCTCGTCTTCTGATATGCCATTTGTTTCAAGGGATGTTCGTTTAGGTGAATTGGTGTTGTTTGTTCTTCTTTAGTTATAGTCATTACCTCTGTTTTGCTTGTGCTAATTTTCATGTTATGTTCCCTACACATTTCGTTTAGACTATTCATGTGGTCTTGTAATTCAGCTTCTGATTTTGCTATTAGTGCTTGGTCGTCCGCAAACAGCAGTTCTCTAATGGTTAGATTTGCAAATGCTTCTTCTTCTGTGTTCTCGTCATGCGGTATTCTTGCTGTCTCTGTTTGGCTGGTTTCTTCACATATGTTGTCAACATATGTTATGAACAAGAGTGGGGACAGGACACAACCTTGTCGTACTCCAGATCTTATGGTGAATGGTTCTGAGTGTCCTCCAGTTGCTCTCACTATGCATTCACTGTTGTTGTATAAACTTCTACATAGGTTTGTTAGATGTGTGCTCACTCCATATTGTTTAAGGTTTTCCCACAGCTTGTTTCCATGTACTCTATCGAATGCCTTTTCTTGGCAGACAAAGGCTAAGTAGAGTGTTTAATTGAATTCGATTGTTTTTTCTATAAGTTGTCTAAGAGCAAAAATGGCATCTGTGCATCCTTTGTTTTTCCTACATCCAAGTTGCGTTTCGCTTAGCTGGGGTTCTAAAGTAGTTTGGAATCTTTTCTCAAGAATTTTGCAAAATATGTTCCCAATATGACTCAGCAGTGAAATGCCTCTGTATTGTGTGCAGTCACTTTTGCTGCCTTTGTTTTTCAAAATTGGGATAATTATGGCGTTTCCCCAGTCTCGTGGTGTCTGTTGTTCTACCCAAACATGGTTGAATAGTCTATGTAGCCAAGCTGTTCCTACTTCTCTTGCTACTTTAATTAGTTCATTTGGTCTCGATGATTTGTTCAATGGGGCTAATATGATGGTTTCTATAATTTCTTCTTTTAGTATGTCTGGTTCTATTTCTTCGGTGACATCTGTGTAGATCTCTTGAATTCCTGTGACATCTGATGGGATGTTGAGAAGTTGTTCGAAATACTGCTTCCATATTATTAGGATTTGTTTTTGTTCACTTGTTGGTTCTCCATACTCGCTGTTAATTATTTCGGTTGGGTCAAATGGTTCTCCTCTGGTTCTTTTAGTTTTTTCCCTCTTTACTATTCTATTCACATGTCTTCTCGCTTTTCAATATTCTATGTAATCACATTCCTGTTTGCTCTTCAACCACTTTTTATATTTTTCCTTTTTTGTCTTTTACCGTTTTCTTTACTTTTGCGTTCCACCAACTTGTTATTTTCTTTATCCGTGTTTACCGTTTTGTCGTGGTTCCAGATGTTATTTTTGCAGTATTCAAAATGCTTGATTTGAATATATCCCATTCTTCTTCCATTGTTTTTCTTTCTATAGGTAATTTTACAAAGAGTTCAGTTAGTTCTTTCTAATAATTTTCCCTTACTGCATCGTCTTTAAGGTTTTTTAAGTTTACTGAATCGCATGTCATGTATTTTCTTGATCTTTGTTTTCTTCTTCTGATGGTTCTTATTGTGGCAACGACTGCTTTATGATCTGTGTTTATACTGAAATTTGGCACGGCCCTTGCATCTAATATATATCTCTTTCTGTTATTTCTTGTTAATATAAAATCAGTTTAACTTTTAGTATTTAGATCGTTCCATTTATATCAGGTGTATACTTGTGAGTCTTTATGTTTATAGGATGTGCTTGTTATATAGAGGTCATGTTGCCCGCAAAGCTCTATCAGTCTACTTCCGTTATCATTTCTTTCATTATGCTGATCTCCAAATGCTCCCAGATGTTTTTCTATGCCCACTCTGTATATATATATATATATATATATATATATATATATATATATATATATATATATATATATATATATATATATATATATATATATATATATTCATCGTCAAATCATTATTATATATATATACATTATATATATCCTATATTCATTCCCGTGCTGCCAACTGTCATAGTTTGTTAGTGTACAATATGCTATTTACTTACTAAAATTTAATATTTCAATTTATATTATCATTTATATATAGTGAGGATACTTAGCTTAAGAAAAGTTATTTCAAGGGGCATAACTTTGAATAGCATTGCTATATATTTTATGTATAGATTGTTGCATTGTTTTCAAAGATTTATAAATTCTTTGTCTACAGTTATTTACAGGCATATGAGTTATAATAAATAATGATATAATCTTTAAGGCATTTTCAAAGTTTTCATAAAAATAATGCATCTATTTAAATAGTGAAAATTTTCTAACTCATCTTTTTTAGGTTTAAAGAATGAGACGCTCCCAGCCAAGAGCTGGGCAAAGCCGCGCTGGGTCAGATAGACAGACAGACAGACAGACAGACAGACAGACAGACAGACATACAGACAGATAGACAGACAGTTAGTCGGGAACGGGAGCTTATATGACTACTTATATGAATTAAATTAGATGCTCCCAACCAGAGGTTGGGCGAAGCCGGGCCTGGTCAGACAGACAGACAGACAGAGAGACAGACAGACAGACAGACAGGACAGACAGACAGACAGATAGACAGACAGACAGACAGATAGTCGGGAACGGGAGCTTATATGACTATTCATATGAATTAAATGAGATGCTCCCCACCAGAGGCTGGGCGAAGCCGGGTCAGACAGACAGACAGACAGACAGACAGACAGACAGGTAGACAGACAGACAGAC
The DNA here is from genome assembly GCA_963921405.1 of Cepaea hortensis. Classification (NCBI taxonomy): domain Eukaryota; kingdom Metazoa; phylum Mollusca; class Gastropoda; order Stylommatophora; family Helicidae; genus Cepaea; species Cepaea hortensis. The sequence continues at coordinate 17,496,405 of OY992897.1, forward strand.
AGACAGACAGACAGACAGACAAGAACGGGAGCTTATATGACTACTTATATGCATTAAATGAGATACTCCTCACCAGGGAATGGGTGAAGCCCGGCCGGGACACACAGACAGATAGACAGAGAGACAGACAGACAGACAGACAGACAGACAGATAGTCGGGAACGGGAACGGGAGCTTATATAAATTAAATGAGATGCTCCCCACCACGGACTGGGTGAAGCCGGGCCGGGTCAGACAGACAGACAGACAGATAGACAGACAGATAATCGGGAACGGGAACGGGAGCTAATATGACTACTTATATGCATTAAATGAGATGCTCCCCACCAGGAGCTGGTCGAAGCCGGGCCGGGTCAGACAGACAGACAGACAGACAGACAGACAGACAGACAGACAGACAGACAGACAGACAGACATATCCCCACCAGGAGGTGGGCGAAGCTGGGCCGGGTCAGCCATTATATATATATATATATATATATATATATATATATATATATATATATATATATATAGAGAGAGAGAGAGAGAGAGAGAGAGAGAGAGAGAGAGAGGGAGAGAGAGAAAGAGAGAGAGAGAGAGAGAGAGAGAGAGAGAGAGAGAGAGACAATATTATCATTTCAGTAATACGTGCAGCCAATTACGTCATGACTTCTACTTCTTTCTGTATGTTTTCTTTGTAAGCTCGCTGACACTGACTTTGCCTTTCATCTTTGAGGGTGATTCTTTTTTTATGTTGCTTTTGGTTGAAAACAGGGCCGAAGGATCGGTGAACCACAAACACACCAGAGAGTCCTCACCTCCAGTGAGCAACAGCTGTGGCTTTGTGTCCCAGCTGGCGGATCTGACTGTTGTTGTGTGACCGCCGTACAAACTGACAAGTGTCTGAGTGTCTGTGCCTTGGTTAGAGCAATGAAACAGCTGCAGACTTCCACTGTGAGTCCCCACCAACAAGACAGCGCTAGAATTGTCATTATTTGCGGACAGCTCGGGGATACAGTCAACGACATAATCCACAGCTACACACTCATTGGCCCCACTGAAGCAATCAACTGTGCAGCAACTGCCCCCCTCCAGGGCATCCCAAACATGGAAGACATTGTCACTGGTCACACAGTACACACATCCTGAGTTGCTGCCTCACCAGCCTACTCGTGCCACATCAGATTCAGCATTGGCAGTAATCTGCAGTGCATCATCTTCGGCTTTCTCTGTGAGGTCAAACGTGCAGCCATCTGCACGAACCAGATGCCAGGTAACGGTCTCTGGCTGGTTGGAAGCACACCTGTGTGATATCATCCTGGTGACACTCACTGTAACATTCCAGCAAGGAATTTTGCCTTGTGTCCCAAAAAAGTAAGCATGAATCACTAGCTGCCTGCTTCGTGGTGGCACAGAGGCGCTTATCTGAGTGGCTGATGTCTAGAATCAACATCTCTGCCTGCACTGCTAGAGGTGCTTTAAATAGCAGGACTTCTATTGAATTGCTGACCCTTGTATCCCAGCATCTGACAGTCTTGTCCTTGGATGAGCTGTATACCAGGTATGAATCTGTTTTCCCAAACTGAACTTTGGTTATCGTGCCATTGTGACCTGATATTGTTGAGATGTGGGTCAGCCCGTTCCTGGACATGAGATGAATAGTGAAATTACTACAGGCAGCTGCCAGCAATGGGTCGTCAGAACCATTTTGCGCAACTAAATCAAGCACATAGTCTGCTTCGGGTTTGCTAATCTGGACTGCTGATTTCTTAGCCAGGTGAGGGTTTTCCAGTGCCTTCATAAATAGGGTCTCAATTTCCGTGCACAGAGTTAAGATTACGCAGAAAAACAGACAGGAGATGACTGCCACCACGCCGAATATTTTGCATGTAAAACATTTTTAAACGTTTATTTCATACAAAGCAATGTATATTTACAAGGTGTAATGTGTTTTTCTTTTCTTTGTGTATATTACAGAGCGTTGCCGTTTGTTAGTGTTAAGTGTCACATGTGTGAATAAAACAAATGCATACATATATACAGTTATGATCATATGATATTTATGGCATAGTGCATGTAAACACACATTCCTTGCATATGCTTCATTTCCACCTCCACAAGCGGAATGCATGTTACACCTATCGTTGTCTCCTTCTCCTCTCCTCTCCTCTCCTCTCCTCTCTCTCTCTCTCTCTATCTCTCTCCCTCTTTCTCTCTCTCTCTCTCTCTCTCTCTCTCTCTCTCTCTCTCTCTCTCACACACACACATTTTATCTTGATCTATCTCGTGTTTTCTGGAGACAGCAGTACATTGAATGCCGTAAGCTTGGGCAATAAACTTTAATTTATCATTCCCATTAAAATGTGGCTTCTTTGTAATTTCTGGGTCACATAGCTACCGAGGTGAAGGTTCACATTGTTGGTGATGTTGGCCTGATGTCAAATTACAGGGTGACGCTCTAGTGCCCTGTAAATGTCTATGACACCTTTTGTTTGGGGGTCAAGAATCGCGGATTTATAATTAGCAATTAGAGTCCATGGCCTGTCCCCAGGGAGATAATTGGTCCAAATCTGTGATAGTGTCTGAGTTTCAAAAGCATACAATGGGAAGGACTTAAACCTAACCACTACAAGCCACCTTACCTTACTGGGTACTTAAGGAACTCATTTAATTTGTTTATAAATGGTGGTGCATATTTTCTCTTTTCAAACATATCATTACCATATAACATCATTTTAATACGTGTGATATCACCTTTGTTAAAAGACTGCTAAACACACGCACACACACACACACACACACACATACACACACACACACACACACACCTGCACCCACACACAGACGCATACGTATGTTACTGCCAACGACACAGAAACACATCCGCAATATATTTCATGTTGCACATTCACATTTAATAATGGGAAACTTAATAATAATGGTAGCAATAATAATAATAATAATAATAATAATAATAATAATAATAATAATAATAATAATAATAATAATAATAATATAATTGAAAGATTATTAATACCGCCATTAAACACATTTACAGTTGTGATATCCTTTGTTTAAAACAAGTTATTTGTTTCTTCTGTAATACGTGCTGTCTTCAGGCAAATCTCTTACGGGATTTGCGCTTGTGTGGCTAAGATTAGAATGTTTGAGACTTTTTGTTGATAAACTTTAGCTATTACAGCGGCCAATCTAGGAGATGGAAAAACTCCGATTATAAACCCCAAAGTTTAAGGTGGACCGATGTGTCGAGGACTGAATGGCCACGGATGAGCTAGTCGTGAACGTGGAACGTCTGGTATGCGGGTGGGGCGGCGCCAGGCGTATGGACTCCTGAGGGTCATCCTCTGCCCCTTTCCTAGCAGGCAGGCTCTACTAGGGTGACCGATTACATCCTGCCTTCATATCAAACCAACTATGGAAAATACAAAGAATTATCGCCGAAGCAACGGAGTACATGCTTTGTGCTCGATACCTTTGACAACAGCCAGCAGAGAGAGAATGAAGCGGAGGAGAAGAGGAAGGGGAGGGGAGAAGGAAAAGGAAGAAGAGGGCTGGAGCCTGAAGGGGTAGAAGGAAAACGGATCGTTTGGGACTCAAACATGTACGGGTTGGGTATTGGATTTGCCACTTGGAGGAGATGACTCTTTGTTTCAACCTAAGCATCAATACGGCGGAAATACCCCACGATTGGCTTCATAGCTACCTGGTCCCATTCCCAAAGCCAGGTAAGGATCACTCCAGACTTAATGGATACCGAATCATAACCCTGCATAATACGTATGGTAAAGTCCTCGAAAAGAAAATAGCACCCAGACTCCAGCGACATTTGGAAAGTCGTAATCAGCTTCCTCAAGGACTCGGGAGTTACCGACCTGGAAAGGACACCTGGGCCAATGCTACAACTTTTGCTTTGTTGTCTACGAGGGCTTCCAGGATAAACAATAGACGGTGGCGGTAGCTCTTGACCTGGAGGATGCGTATAACAGGGTTAGGTGTGATCGGTTGATATACACACTGTTGGACATGGAGGTCTGTCCTTGCCTTGTTACATGGGTTGCTGCGGCCCTTTACGAGCGTAAGGTTGCACTGCGAATGGATTCCTGGACTTCTGACCCATGTACTATTACACAATGGTTGCCAAAGGAATCTGCCTTGTCCCCAGTGCTCTTTAATGTCTACACCAGCAAAATCGCAGCTATTGAGACACCAGGTATGGGTATAATCTTGACATTTGCAGATGATGTGCTGGTGTACAGACAGGGCAGAGTCAGGGCCAGTTTGGCGAAAGACTTACAGGTGGCAGTAAATGGGGTGGCAGAGTGGTGGTGCAGGGACGCAGTGGCCGTTATATACCCAGACAAGGCATCGGTTGTGGGGTACTCCCTGGATAACCGGATAGTCAAGGCAGATGTCCCAGGTATTATGTTGAATGGATGTCCTCTTAGGCGAGAGAGTAAATTGAAGTACTTGGGTATCACCTTTGACAGGTGTTTGTTTTTTAAGGATCACGTGGAGGATTTGGTGGTGAAGGTTGGTAGGGGACTTAACGCATTGAGGGCTATGGCAGCAACCGAGGCAGACCAGAGAATGTTGTACAGGCTCTTTCAGTAGTTAATAATTTCTGTCATTGAGTTTGGTTTGGGGCTGCTGACAGTATCAAAGAGCCAGCTTGAAATGTTGGAGTCCATACAGAATGCTGCGATACGGTTAATCCTGGGGTGCACAAAGGACACGCCAATGATATGCATGAGGCATATCCTGACGCTACCAACAATGACGGATAGGCATAGGGCCCTTCAGGTAAAATAGTTCCTCAGAGTTGCTGCAGATAGGGATCACCCGCTGTATGCAGCCATGGATATAGTCAATGGTCATAGACTAAGGCGAGGCAGGTCCTGGATGGCACAGGCAGAACTTTCTATTCATCAGGTGTGTGATCTAGAGACCATCAATCGTGGAAGAGAATGGGTTGAAGTTCCGGAAGACATGACGGACTGGCACAATGTAATAATAACACTGGGTCGTGAGTGCAGAGAATGGGCAGCGGGCCGCACTGAGTTTGAAGTGCAACGTCTGTCGTGTCTGTCTGTCTGTCGTGTCTGTCTGTCTGTCATGTCTGTCTGTCTGTCTGTCTGTCTGTCTGTTTATCTATGTATGTATGTTTGGCCCGAACATAACAACAAAATATAGATAGAATAGAAGAATAGATAGAAAATATGATTGGAAGAGATCTATTTAAAGTAAACTTGGCTCCCGTTCCCGACTATCTGTCTGTCAGTCTGTCTATCTGTCTGTCTATCTGTCTGTCTGACCTGGCCCGGCTGCACCCAGTCCCTGGTGGGGAGCATCTCATTTAATTCATCGTCAATCAACTCATTTAATCTATAGCCAGGGGACTTAACTTAAGATATAACAATGCTACTAAAAGTTATATCCCTTTTTGTCATATATTTTTATATTTTCTTAAGTTCAGTCATGTAATTACAAAATTAAATTTTAGAAAGGTAATAGCTAATAGCTGATAGATAAAACTATCACAGTTGGTTGCACAGGAATGAAAGGAAAACGTGTAGAAAATTTCATCTCAATCGGTTGGACCGTTCGCGAACGCATAAAGGACGGACATACATACATACACACAACGATTTATATAAATATATATTAAACTAACATGTAACCCCTTTGTTCTGTGCTTGGTGTCTGAGTAATCCTCACAAACGCCTGGCGGTAAATGTTGAAAACTTGAAGTTTTAACTAAAATAAATTGTTGTCCGACAACTATTTTAATAGTTCTCAATTCCTCAAGTTCCCCTTCATATCTGATGGTAGGGTCTTGCTCACAATACCATATTAAGAATGATATAATTAGATATTGAAAATGTGCTTGTGGCTTAGGGGTTATGAACGCATTGCACAATCCCGACATGCTGTTCGAATTCAGCCGCAGGTGATTTGGAAGTATTGTATAAGAAAGTAATGAGGGGAAAAACAACACTGAACGTAAAATTGCTTAGAAAATTACACACGGCCAATAAATGCTGGGACTGACAACGACGTTCTTTAACGGACGTACAAAACATTTATTCAGAATTTCCTGCCGATATTGCACCAGCAAATAAGTTAAAGATAATATTTGTTCAGAACATGCATCTTTACTGTGGCAACATATGGATGCGAGCCGTGGACTGTCAGCAACCTAGCTTTGACAGGCACACATGGATTCTTCTTTTGCACCACACGAATGATAACTCGTACGTCGTACAAAAGGATATACATTTATTCTGGACTAGTTACACAATAGCTCTGAGAGCTGATAACCACATAGATCATATACATCATGACAATATTACGTTATGACGTTATCTATGGTAATATCTACTGTATTAATCTAAGCCTAAGTCACCACTATTTCTACTGTCCTATAAACAATACAGTATTCAGAGCGAATACTACGATCTGTCTCCTACGCTGTCTTGTCACTGTCTGCTTGACTTTCGTGGCGTGTCCAGCCACGAGCCGGTGACCCTTCGTGCATCAGCAGGTTTGCGTGCTCGGTATTCCAGCACGCGTTTAGTGGCTTGTCAATAGGTTACTATTCTAGAGTTACCACTATTAATGGATACTCCTCGTAGTAATGGTTCCCCCACTCTAACCTGGGTAACTCCTGGTCATGTCCTACCGTGTCCCGTGTATGACACGTGTGTGTCCAGTCAGAGAACTGTTCACTGTTCTCCCTACTGCTTCTGTCCCTTCTATTCCTAGATAGGGATGTTATCTCTATCCTGTCTTAGTCCTATTCCTGAGTTCTACTCCACTCTTCTCTATCTGCCTACATGCGGCTCTTTGACAGGCTCTCCCTCCGTCTGTGTTGCGTTACAAGCTTTTAGCTTATTGGTGTAACGCAAATGGTTATCTAAAAAAATTAGGCCTGTCTAATTTTGTCAAAGGCTGCATGAGCTTGCTAACTATGTTCTGGTTATAGCACAAGACCTCTACTTTCCAATGTCGCACTGTTGTATCACTTCACTTGGCTATTGATTATCACACCACACTACAACAGTTGGCTGGAGCCCTTGCTCATCCTAACATTATACTTCTTGGGAGTTGTGTGACCCGAAGACGTTGTCTTTATAGACCTGCTCCTCCAATTGTCAATTTAACTGACAACCCAAACAAATTGTCCCTATTATGGGTACAATTATTTTTTTTATGATGTCTGCATCTTTATCTGTTAGTTTTCCTGATTGGTTGCGTGTTTTGTATTTAACTACTATGTGGTTAAATTACCAACATGTGTGTATGTCTATAATTTACATTATGTTATTTTTCAAACGGTTTACTGTAGTCACAAACGAGTGTGTAAGGCTGATTTATGACTACTTGGCCGGTTTAGGAAGCTTAAAATATGTTTCCTATCTCTATAATGTAAGTATGGCAACAACACGGATAAAAACGAACAACACATTGTGTTACACAAATTGACACGGACGAATTACAAAAACTCGTGTTGTGCGGCAAACAGTCCGCAACATGTCTCATTCCTCTGTATTTATTTCATTCACTCATTCACTTTTACATTTCTTTCATTCACGCTTTCATTCCACACTGCTTTAAAAATTCGTTATGTCATTAAAATACTGTTGTACAAAAGAAAATGAATGAAAAATATATTTACAATAAATGGTTGGCTCAGTTTACAAAAGTTTTAGAGCCAAATGACTGTGCGGTATTTTTACACTGGTCATTTCTGTACAAAAATTTACATGATTGTGAGGGTCGTTTACTAACAATCCTGAGAGTAATGATTACTATACTTAATCTAATCTACGTTGGTGTGCTGTGGTATGCTAACTAAGGGAAATAATCTAACTAAATGAATAAAATTGGGTGAAATGCGTTAGTTACCTTAATGTGTGTTTCTAAATATGATGGTATAAATTCTAAATGAGGGTATCAATTTTAAGTAATGTTTCATTTAACTAAACTATGATGATGGATTAAAGCTGTGTTTACTAAGTTCAAGAGTACGATCTAATGATTTGACATATATGAATTTCTAACTTAGTGTAAATGAAGTTTAACTCTTAAATGTTACTAGCTTCCTATTAAACAAAAATTTTATAGGGATGGTTTTGAACATTCTATTGCAAGTACGAAAGTTATGATATTAAATGCAACTGTCATAAAAACATGTTATGATACATATCACATACATTTCTAACTATACACTAACTACATTAATTACTTCCAGGTGTGTTGTTGGAGTCGCGTTCTCTGTTGAATATCGTTGACATAGAGTGATATAGACAATGTCTGATATATACGCGCTCTTCCTGGGTAAAGTTTGCATACAGTCCTACTCACGGGTTACATATAGAATACGATGATGGCGTAGACATCTCCTAGCGTGTCTGTCCTTTCTCACTCGTAATGACACAGTTCATGTTAGTCAATTTAAGGCGATTCACAATTCTAAGAGCACTAAAGTGTCTATAATTCAACATTCTGGACACCGATTACTTAAAGTGTCAATGAATGTGGTGCTGTAGAATCGCTCCTCTCTGGTACATCAGGTATCTCAATATCAGAGAGTCTGATGAACGTGTCTGCCAGTAAGTTCATCTTTTCCTTTATATGTTTAATAGTGAACGAGTAATTCTGGAGAATCAAAGACCACCTATAAATCCTATTATTCCTGTGGACTCCAGACTCCATAACTGTAAGAGGGGAATTATCAGTTTCGAAGACAATATGAGTGCCCGCTAAGAATCGATGAAGTTTACGGACACAATAGATGACGCTTAAAGCTTCTAATTCAGAGACTCCATACCTCGACTCAGCAGGTGTAATTTTCCGGCGTACATAAATGATTGGGTGGTAGATTTCCTCATGGAACTGGCCTAGTACGCCGGCAATGGATATAGCACTTGCGTCTGTACGAAGAAAATACGTAAGGCTTGGATTAGGTAAGCGCAATATTGGTACAACGCTAAACATTTGTTTTAATTTTGATAATGCATCAATTAAATCTGCATCTTTTACATTCAGTTTTACAGATGATTTCAATACATTCGAAAAGACGCTGGTAATCTCACCTAAATTAGGTATGAACTTGTTGTAATAGTTTACCAGACCAAGTAAGCTACTAACTTGCTTCTTGGTCGTTGGCATTGTTAGATTTTAAATTTTAGTTACAATTTTATTATCTGTTTTCAGTTGGCCTCTTGTAATGGTATAGCAAAGGAAGTCAATTGCTTGCAGACCCAACTCAACTTTTGTTTGCTTCACAGTAAGACCGAATAGTCTCAATCTATCGAAGACATGTCCCAGTTTCTGTAGATGTGTTCTCCAGTCTGCCGTATGAACACATATATCGTCAATATACGTCTCCGTATTCGTTACTCCATGAAGAAGATCCCTAGTGAGTCGAACGAAAGTGGCTGGGCATTACGAAGGCCAAAACGAAGGAATCGCCACTCATAAAGACCTAAGGGTGTTGAAAACGCAGTCAGATGAATCGAAAGTCTGTGCATTAGGACTTGCCAATATCCCTTCGTTAGGTCGAGTTTAGAAAAGATCCTAGAAGTTGACATGTTGAGAATCAGATCTTCGCAAGATGGAATTGGCTCTGGGTCTACCTTGGTGACATTATTTAATTTCCTGTAATCGACACAGAGGCGAATCGTTGAGTCCTTTTTCTTGACCAGGACAATAGGGAAAGAATATTCTGACTGCGACTTTTGGATTATTCCACTCGACTCAAGACTAAGGAGTTCCTTGTCGAGTTTTTCCCTGTAACTTAGAGGGATGGAATAAGGTCGGCATTTGATAGGGGTGTGATCAGACAGAATAATGGAGTGTTCGATCCTGTCATTCCTACCTGGAATGTCGGAAAAAATGTCTCTGTATTCCGTTACTAATGCTATTATCTATCGTCTTGGTTGTATCCGTATGCTATCAATTGTCGTAGTCATGTCTACTGTCGGAACTGGTAGATCCATGTCGTCGTCTTCTATCTGATTGAGTACTGTGGTGGTACTAAGTGCGTGTTCTGTTTGCTGACTACGTGTATCTGCGATGTCGTCGTCTTCTGTCACACTAACTAGTGTAGTTGCGTTGTGTACGTCTGTCGTCTGGTTGCTTGGTGTAGATGTATTCTGTTCGTCTATCATCTGTTCTTCTTGTCGTGAAAAGTAAGGCTTCAGCATGTTGATATGTCTCTGCGTCTCTGATCTGGTTACTGCATTAGCCGTGTTAGTTTCTTTCCAGGCTAATATTTCCTCAGCAGTGCAGTGTTTTAACCCTGGTAGGCAGCCAAGAATCAGGTCAGTACACGGGTTGTGTAAAATAGCGCACGTAAATGTGCCATAAAGGAACGGGGTGTTTATACGGGCTTTTGCTATTTGGTATTTCTCAATATTACCCGAAAAGGTACGGCATTTCACAAAACCACCCCTATAATCCTCTGGGTTGGCTAGTTCTTTCCTTAACCCGATTAAAGTACTCCCACTATCAAGTAAACATTGGCATGGATAATCATTGACCAGTGCATCGTGGAACTTTAGATTGGCTCTGGAGGCTATAGCTGCGTTCGCATTCTCACTAGAGAATGGTACAATGTGCCCACATTTAAGTTTTCCGTCCGTATGGAACTGGTGACAAGTTTTACATATCTCAAAGTTCAAAATATCTGTAACAGCAGCCACATCCTCACAGTCATTGAAAGGTAACACATTCTCATTCTCACACTCAGTTTCACTCCCACTATCGGAAGATGTGTCAATCAGTACCGCATTTCTAGCTCTCATTTTCTGACGACCCATACATTTAGAGCTATAATGCCCGTACGAAGAACAAAAAAACATTTGACTGCACGCCTGTATGCACTCCTTTTGCTCTCCTGCTTTTTAATTATCATTTCGAGATGTGCAGGGTATGACGGGTTTTTGTCACACATAGCATATTGTTGGTGATTGAAATGACAGTACATACATAGAGGTGGCTTTTGATCTTGCCTATCTTTCTTCTGGTAAGATTTCTGATTGAAAGATTTTCTAGGCTGGTTTTTGGCAAAAGCCGCAATTTCAGATTCATTTATGGATGATTTAAAAACGTCTCTATTCGAAGAGAAATAAGCCAAACCTCGCTTTTCGAGTTGTTCCAGTGACTCAATGTCTGTTTGTTATAGGAACTTCGGGAAGGGAGATGGGACCGTAGATATAACTTTGTCCATGATCATTAAGTCTTTTAACTTATCAAAATTCTTCCCCATCTTCGCTGCGTTAAGCCATTTACTGAAAACACCTTGAACGTTCGACACGTAATGGATGAACGTTTCGTTCGATTTTGGTTTAATTTAAGAATACTGGATCTGATATCCAGGAGCATCGAGTATGAAATGCTGCATAATTCCATCATGTATATATTGGTAGTTAGTTCTTCAATCTGCTGGAATTGATTCAATTACTTTCAAGGGCTCACCAGAGAGATTCTTCATATAGATCATCGCCCAATCTTCCAAAGGAACTTTTTGAAATTTAAGCTGGAACTCGACATTCTCGGTCCAGGCTGAGATGGAATCTCCTTGGTAGTAGGGCTTCACGATCGCTTTATACTTAGTAAATTTGTTCTGCTCCTCCTGACTCTTTTGCTTAGTGGTAGCTATCTGAACATGCGAATCAATCTCCATTTCTTTCATTTTTAACTGTGTCTGTGAGTCTAATTCCATTTGTTTTCCCTTTAACTCTAATTCTTTCTGTTTGGTGGCTTCCTCTAATTCTATCATTTCTTTCTGGTGTTGTCTGTCACGCGCTCGTTCATCTCTTTCAGCATCTTTCGCTTCTTTGTCACTCAATGCTTTCTGCTCTGTGTATTCTTTGTATTTACGTTCTGCCCATTGTTCTAATTTATCCCTGCTATAACCTAGATCTTTCCCCGCTTGGATACATTCCCCTAGTGTTTACATTGTATAAATTTATCTTCAGACACCAATGGTAGTACAAACTAACTTTACAATAAATAAGTATGAAAATTTACAGTATCACATTGGAAAAACAAGATGCGTTCATTAATTGAGAATATCAAAACATGTAACGACACTCATCTGATTTTATGATAATACGGCCACTTGGAATGTCACACCTCTCTCTCGTACACAAGATAGGTCGGCTCGCTACTACGATCCATGTTCCTGTTCCGTAGAGCAGCAACAATTAATACATTGCATGTATTACAAAATACAAGATGATAAATAACTTAAGTCTCCCAATTTTTACGATATGAAAATCATAAATGTGATATGATTGATCTGAATGATCTGAATGATATGATTGAATGAATGAATCGTCAATGAATCGTCAAATGTCGGTCTATGTCGTCTTGTCTTATCTTTCTGCTGTCTCTGACTCAGCTATATTTTCTGATCGTAATCTGCAAACTAGTCTAATTTTCCTTGTACTAACTTTAATTCTGACATTGTACTATTTCGTGGGTAAGTTCGCTGAATATTCAAAACAAAAATATAAGTACTTCAAAAACAATCATCAAAATAATGAAAATAATCAGAATAAGCAAAATAATCCCAACATAATTCTTGTGGGTATTCTTATTGGGTGAATCATAATCATGAAATACAAATACACAAAATAATGATCGCACTGCTCTTAAACGATGCTTTCAACACATTTCAATGTGAGCGCGGTGCGTCATTTTCACAGGTCAATTTTAAGACCCCAATAATCGATAATAATAGCACAATCGTGGTTTGGGTAGATCACAATATTACAAGTTCACATTAATTTTGAATTTAGAATAGATACTTTCTTGAATGTGGTTCAGACATCTCTGACCCAAGAATAATCCTAAGTATCTGTGGATCGATGGATCAAAATAATCCTGACACTTAAATATGGATCAAATATAAATGGATACTCCTCGTGGTAATGGTTTCCCCACTCTAACCTGGGTAACTCCTGGTCATGTCCTACCATGTCCCCTTTATGACACGTGTGTGTCCATTCGGAGAACTGTTCACAGTTCTCCCTACTGCTTCTGTCCCTTCTATTCCTAGATAGGGATGTTATCTCTATCCTGTCATAGTCCTATTCCTGAGTTCTACTCCTCTCTTCTCTATCTGCCTACATGCGGCTTTTTGACATGGACCATCTTTCCTGTGGCAGCATACGAATGCGATTCATTTACTATCTTTATTACAGCAACACACATGTGTGTTGTTTGTCCATCAAGAATGATGATGACCATTCATTTCATTCAGTGGGGTTGAAAGTGTGGAGCCGTGATATCTAAGATGGCTGATATGGCCTATTTTGGCTCGAAATGTTCTTTGACAATGTGTACATGGAATGCTTAACGTTTCTGGAGGAGGATTTCCTGCAGTGGTTTTTCTGTCCTGCCTATTCTTCACAGCTCTTGCAGTCCTGGTTGCCTCACACGTGACTGCACCCTTGCGTAATGATGCACGCCACGAATTTCGGTCTCTGGTTGCAGTCTCCCAGGTGTCATGTTGAATTCCAAAAGCATTCAGTGAGATTTTCAGACACACATATGTGAGTCGTGGAGCATCTTTCCTGCGTCAGCAAATGAATAGAGGTCGTGGACCATCTTTCCTGTGGCAACTTACCAATGTGAGTCGTGGACCATCTTTCCTGTGGCAAAATACGAATGCGAGTCGTTGACCATTTTTTCCTGTGGAAACATTCGAATGTGAGTCGTGGACCATCTTTCCTGTGGCATCATATGAATGTGAGTCGTGGATCAGTTTTCCTGTGGCAACAGGACAAATTTACATAGCTACGCCGCATCTACCAAATTACGCATCTGTGTACGGACATACTAAATTACGCACCTGCATGCACACCTACCAAATTCCCTTCCAAACTATGCACCTACAAAATTATGCAACTGCAATTATAACTACCAAATTACTCACCCATCAAATTATGCATCTACCAAATACAACTAGCATTTCTCCTGTGACAACAGGACCAATTTATATAACTACGCACGCATCTGCCAAATTACGCATCTGTTTACGAACCTACTAAATTAGGCACCTGCATGCACATCTACCAAACTTCGCACTAGTGCATTCACCTACCAAATTATGAACCTGCGCTTACACCAAATAAATTATGCACCGGCGCGTACACCTACCAAAGTATGCAACTGCGTGCGCACCAAACAAATTATGTACTTGCACATGAACGTACCAAGTTACCCCCAAAGATATTATGCACCTGCGCATGCACTATCAAATTATGCACTACCAAATTATGCAACTGCAATCATAACTACCCAATTACGCACCCATCAAATTATGCACCTACCAAATTAAGCACCTGTGTGCACACCAGCCAAATTAGGCACCTGCATGTGCTGCTGTGTAATTATGCATCAATGCATCTTCAGATGCACACATGACAAAGCAAGCATATGTGCCCACACTCCTACCCACACACCGGCCAAAGTATAATCCTGCGGACGCACCTGGCAAGTTGAGCCTAATTATGCACCAATCAATTTACGCACCAACCAAATAAAGGCACCGCAAATACCGAAATCGCGCACCCACCGAGATCCGCATCTGCGCGCGCACCCACCGAGATCCGCACCTGCGCGCGCACCCACCGAGATCCGCACCTGCGCGCGCACCCACCGAGATCAGCACCTGCGCGCGCACCCACCGAGATCCGCACCTGCGCGCGCAGGTGCGGATTTCGGTGGGTGCGGGCGCAGATGCGGATTTCGGTGGGGGCAGGTGCGGATTTCGGTGGGTCCTCGCTCAGGTGCGGATTTTGGTGGTTGCGCTTGCAGGTGCTGATTTCGGTGGGTGCGCGCGCAGGTGCGTATTTCGGTGGGTGCGCGCGCAAGTGCGGATTTCGGTGGGTGCAGGTGCGGATTTCGTTGTTGCCTTTTTTGTGCCTACCCTCTACCCTTAAAAAAAAGGTGTAATTGTTTTCCCTGAGTGACCCTTCCTCAGCGAGGCGAGCCTCCTGCAGGCCAGCAATATCAATGTTAAGACGATTGAGTTCGGCATCAACCACAGCCGTTCTTCTCACATCGTCAATATTGGTCAAGTCAGTGGAAAATCCTGGACACATGGTTCTCACGTTCCAGGTTGCAAGCCGTAGCTTGAGGTTTCTATTTTTATTATTGTTTGTACCGGGTGCATTGGTTCTACAGCCTGAGATTCAGATTTTGTCCTAGCCCCAAGCACCCATTGAAGCAGGCAGGCTGTGGCGGATCAGCAATCAATTGGCCGGCGGCCGCCCAGCTTGAGGCGGGCGGTAGCTGATCAGTGACACCTGTAGGTGTCTCCCACCGTCAGAGGCAACGTGTGGCGCCCCATGTCTACGCCAATTGACAGGGACTTATATCCCGTAACAGTTGCCTCTCGCTTTGATTCCGAGACCTGTTAAGACCAGGGATGGAGTTATTTCCTCTCCATAGCACAAAGCCTGGACTAAAATATAGAGATCATGTGTTGCCCATGCAGCACGATCCCTCTCTCGGCCTGCCTAGTTCACTCCAGAAGAAATGTAACACCCCTACATCTGGAACAAGACAAGTTGCAGAAGCTGTCAGATCAGCAAAGCAATGCTCTAACTGTCCGCCTGTTAGAGCTTCGATCCTAGACCAGCCGCCAACCAAGGCTTAGGGCCTGGTCTGTCCTGCCATGACATTTTGTCTTTAGCTTGCATTTCCTCGCACCAGGGTAAGGCTTGTACCATCCCAGTTGCGCTCTTCCGACCTAAGCCGTTGGCACAATGTGGGGTGTCGGGTTTAGTAAGCGCCGCCCAACGTTCGGCGCTAACAGAAAGCAGGTAGTACCGTCTACTGTTATACGGTAGCTCAGTCATATCTGATTAAGACCTGACACGATTATAATCTATATATTATAAACTATTATAAATTTATATATTATAAACTATTATATATTATAAACTTTACTATTGTGCTATATGTATATATCTATTTCTAGGTTATTTTATGATTTATATTTTTCAGTTCAGAATTTTGCATGCAGATATTTGTTGCAAAAGAGGTAACATTTATTGATGTAACTAACTAACTAACTAACTAACTAACTAACTAACTAACTAACTAACTAACTAACTAATTAACTAACGAACGAACTACACATACATACATTGGCACCTTGCCGTCTTGACAGACGATAGTTTGTGCTTTAAAAAGGCATAATAACTTTTACCTATGGCGGTAGCGAATGTGACTGAGAAGGCCAATTTGCGCTGTAAATGTCCGTTCACAGTGGGTGCATGTGAACACGTGGTCATTTCCACCATCATGCACCATCTTACGTCTCAAACGCTCGGTGTGTGACTTACCTGCAATAATTTTCTCCTTTGTCTTTATTCCTTTTCTGATGTTTGCACTCCATGCAACACGTTCAGCGGCGACTTGCTCCCAATGTGCATTATCAATGCCTGTATCAATCATGTCCCGCTTACACACATCTTTGTATCGTAGTAGAGGCCGACCATGAGATCTCTTACCCATCTGTAATTCACCAAAAAAGATATTCTTTGGTATTCTACCATCATCCATCCTCCTAAGATGTCCTATCCATCTAAGTCTACGAAGACTGATCATGGAATAAACTGTCACACAACCTGATCTTTCCAATACTTCAGTATTTGTGATTTTATCTTGCCACTTGATACCAAGAATTCTTCTTAGACACCGCATATGAAAGCTGTTTAAATGTTTCTCTTGGTGTGATTAAGTTGTCCAGGTTTCACTGCCATAAAGAAGAGTACTAAGGACACAGGCTTGATAGACAAGGACTTTTGTTTTGGCAGTAAGCTTCCTGTTCTCCCAGACTCTTTTTCTTAACCTGTTCATTGTTGTTGCTACCTTACCAATCCGGATGTTGATTTCCTGATCTAGGGATAATTTGCTATTTACCACTGATCCTAGATATGTAAAATGGTCTATCATCTCTAGTTCGGCGTCGTCAATAAAGATTGATGGAACCCCATGTGCACCTTGTGACATAATCTGTCTTCTCTTTGCTAATTGTTAAACCAAATTCAGAACAAGCATTGGAGAATGCAGATAGTAGACATTGCAATTCTTCCTCAGAGTAGGTCGTAACTGCAGCATCATCTGCAAAAAGCAACTCTCCGATCAGTACCCTCCTAATTTTGGTCTTGGCCTTCAATCACTGAGCATTGTAAAGGCCGCCATCTGAGCGTGAGTGAATGTATATACCACCATCCTGATCACGAAAGGCATATTTCAGTAGAAGTGAAAAGTATATTCCAAAGAGGGTGGGAGCTAGTACACAGCCTTGCTTAACTCCACTCTTGATTTCAAATTCATCAGAAGTTGCACCATCAAACTTGATTATACCCTTCATGCCTGCGTGGAACGATTCCACAATGGACAAAAGCGTTGGTTGGCAGCCAATCTTCTTTAGTGCCTTGAACAGACCCTCACGACTGACCAAATCAAATGCATTTGTGAGGTCGATTAAGGCAATAAACAGTGGTTGATTCTGTTCACGGCATTTTTCTTGCATTTGTCTCAATGAGAATATCATATCAGTGGTAGACCGGTTCTGTCGAAAGCCACACTGTGATTCGGGGTAGACTTGATCTCCTAGGACTTGAAGTCTGCGCAGAACAATTCTGGCAAATACTTTTCCAACAATACACAGAAGGGAGATACCCCTTTAGTTGTTGCAGTCGCTCCTATCGCCCTTGTTCTTGTACAGTGTTATGATGCTTGCATCTTTGAAATCCTGTGGGACTTGTCCTTCTCGCCAGCATAGCTTTATAATAGTGTGTGTGTCTTGCCCACTCCTGATAACCTCTATTGGAATGCCATCCTTACCTGGAGCCTTGCCAGATGCAAATTCATTTATAGCACACTTAACATCTGTTATGGTGGGAAGTGTGTCCAGGTGGTCAAGAGTATGTAGAGCCTCTATGGCGTTGAGGGCATCATCCTCTAGATTGGTCTCACTTGAGTAAAGCTCCAAATAGTGCTCTACCCATCTGTCCATCTGTTGTTTCTTATCAGTGATGATTTCTCCAGTCAAGGTTTTCAATGGTGCACTTCTTTGATCACTGGACCACAGGCTTTCTTTATTCCTTCATACATGCTTCTGATGCACATACTTCCTAGCTTGCCTTAGCTCACTCAGAGTGTTACGCGTTGGTCTTTCCTTGTTTCTTAAGAGAG
This sequence comes from Cepaea hortensis, assembly GCA_963921405.1. Taxonomy (NCBI): domain Eukaryota; kingdom Metazoa; phylum Mollusca; class Gastropoda; order Stylommatophora; family Helicidae; genus Cepaea; species Cepaea hortensis. Next base: position 17,514,636 of record OY992897.1, read on the forward strand.
CTTTCTTCTTCTTATCAATCAGGGGCTGCAGAGTCTCGCTGCTTGCCGCAAACCAATCCTGCCTCTTATGATCCACAGTGCCGTAAACCCCTACGGCAGTTTTATAAACAGTTTCCTTAATTTGACCCCACTTTTCATTTACTGTACAATTTTCTGGTGTATCAGTGAAAGCGTCTTCAAGTTGCTGTTGAAATTCAAAGCACTTTTCAGGATCGTGAGTGTTAATAATATTAATCCTGGGGCTAGATTGTGTTTAGCTGTGTAGATTATCTTTGGTCTCAGTCTAACCCTTGCAACAACCAAAGAATGATCCGTATCACAGTCAGCACTTTGGTAACTTCGAGTCAATGATATATGGTTCAGATGTTGTCTCCGTGTGATGATGAAGTCCAGCTGGTGCCAATGGCCGGATCTTGGATTTTTCCATGTGACCTTATGCATATCTTTTGTTTTAAAAAAGGAGTTTGTAATACATATGTCATTACTGGTGCAATGCTCCAGCAGCCTTTGCCCATTCTCATTCATGCGACCGATGTTGTATTTTCCAATGCACACTGGCCATGAACTCCAATCTTTGCCCACACGAGCATTGAAATCACCGAGCATATAAATGTAGTCAGATTCTGGAACTGCCTTGATCACGGATCTAACTCCTCATAGAACGAATCCTTTACATCATCAGAGGAATCGAGTGTTGGTGCATATGAAGTAATAATGGTGGCAAACCCACAAGAGGTTGCCAAGCGCAGGGATAATAGTCTTTCATTTCCTCCTGCTGGAATTTCAATCATTCCCAGTAGCGAATTCTTCATTGCAAAGCCCACACCGTGTTGCCTTTTTTTCTGCCTGCCCTCTACCCTCCCCCCCCCCCCCAAAAAAAAAGGTGTAATTGTTTTCCCTGAGTGACCCTTCCTCAGCGAGGTGAGTCTCCTGCAGGCCAGCAATATCAATGTTAAGACGATTGAGTTCGGCATCAATCACAGCCGTTTTTCTCACATCGTCAATATTGGTCAAGTCAGTGGAAAATCCTGGACATATGGTTCTCACATTCCAGGTTGCAAGCCGTAGCATGAGGTTTCTATTTTTATTTTTGTTTGTAGGACTACCTGGTGGATTGTTTTTTTTTACTGATATTTAAGTTAATGTAATTGTGATTTTTTTATGATCTTGTAATTTTGCTTAACTTTGACTAATTTACATTTTCTTCATGGATGAAATGTCTGAGAAGTGGCAACACTGGCTCAATAAGTCAGGAATACGCCTTGGACACTTAAATATTTGCAGCTTATTTAACAAGCTACCAGAGTTATCTTCTATTCCTAATCAAAATTTTCATTTATTCGGCCTTAGTGAAAGTAGGCTTAATGCTAAAATTTCAGATTAGTACATCTCTATTAAAGGGTACAAAGTTTTTTAGAAGGGATCCCAGTAGGAAACAAGAGGCAGGCATAGTAACCTGTTTCTAATTTACTAAATGCTCACCGTAGGCTATACTTTGAAAGTTGCAAAATAGAATGTATTTGGTTAGAGCTAAAACTTCAAAACGGCACACCCATGATAATTGGCTACCTCTATCGAAATCCCAGTGCTGGACACGACTGGTACGAAAACTTCACTACCATCATGGATGTGGTTTTCGCTTCTGGGAAGGAAATTATACTACTCGGAGACTTTAACATTGACACCAACAAATCCAACATAATATGGGGAAATATAATTGCATCATACAATTTCCAACAAATAGTACAACAAGCTACTAGAGTAACAAAGTCATCTTCAACAGTCATAGATCACATTTATGTAACTTGCTCATACAACATCATAGAATGCACTGTACCCAATTGTGCAATGAGAGATAACTACCCAATATGCTGCACGTGGTCTAAAATAGGAATTAAAACTCCTAAACATAAACACATAAGTGTAAAATATAGAAATTACAACAATTTCAACGAAAACGCATTTTTACAGGACTTTCTCAGTTCACCTCTAGACAATGTTTAGCAGATTCCTGACCCGGGTGATGCTCTGGAATTCTGGATGAAAACCCTTTATTGATGTTTTTGATAGACATGTGCCAGTCAAGGAAGTTCGAGTAAAACACCACGTCAAGCCACCTTGGATCACCCAGGAAATACTTGAAATTATGAGAGACAGAGATAAATCACATAAAAAGCGGGATTTCAGCGCATACCGTACTCTTAGAATCAAAGTTTAATATAACATACAACGGGAAAAGAAAAAATTACTTTAAGAACTTAGTAATGGATAAAACAAATAGTAAGGATATATGGAAGGCAATTACACCTTGACAAACAAGTATAACTTCCGAAATTCTTTACCATCAAATCATATTACATGCGACCAATTCAGTAATTTTTTTTCAAACTGACATAGACCAGTTGAAGGCTTCAATACCTAATTCTCCTTGCAACTTATCTTTATTGTCATCGTTTTGCGAGAATAGATGCTCCCGCGATATTCTTTCCGACATACCGCTAATGACAATCACTGAAGCATTCACTTACCTCAGTAACCTAAAAAACACAACCTCATCTGGGTTAGATGGAATCAGCAACCGGATTCTCCGTTGTGCTGCGCCAGTGATCTGTACATCACTAACCTATGTATATAATCAGTGTCTCACCAAAGGCCACTTTCCATCAGCTCTCAAAATCGCTAAAGTGTACCCTCTTTTAAATCTGGTTCATTGGACAATGGTCTCCCGAACAATTACAGATCCATTTCCTTACTATCATCACTATCTAAGGCACTAAAATAACACATCCATAAAGTAACATTACAGTACTTAGTTCGCAACAAGCTTTTTGTTGACAGCCAATCAAGATTTCGACCAATTATTCTTGCCATACGGCCCTAACAAACATGATAGAAAATTGGCACCAGAATATAAACAACAGTCTATTTGGAACTGTGATTATTGATTTCAAGAAAGCATTTGATATGATAGACCATGTTATTTTAATTAAAAAACTTGAGACAATGAAAATTGGCTCTAATGAAGTCACTCTAATATCATCTTTTCTATTAAACAGAAAGCAAGTAGTATCACATAATAAATCTCTGTCTCAAACCACTACCTTAAATATTGGAGTACCGCAAGGCTCTATTCTTGGCCCTCTATTATTTGCCATATATATTAACGATCTACCTTTGCATCTTTCGTCGCCCTGCGATCTATTTGCAGATGACTGTACAGTGTACACAAACGCTGAAAACTGTATTTTACTGGAGTCGTCTTTACAACAAGAATTAAATAATGTAGTTAGGTGGAGCTATTCAAACCGTATGCAAATTAACATCACTAAAACAAAACCAATGTTATTAACAACCAGACAAAGACTCCAAACTCTAAGCTCGCACACATCACTTCAACTTCATATCGATAACATGCCAGTAGAAAGTGTAATTGAGCACAAAACATTAGGCCTAATCATTGATAGACACCTAACCTTTAATTCCCACGTTCAAGCGCTCATTAAACAAACAGCGAAAAAAGTCTACCAACTCGCCAAAATTAAAAACTTCCTTGATGAGGACACAAGGAAACTATTCTATACTTCTCATATACAGACACACTTTGACTACTGCTCTACAATCTGGGACGGTTGTTCTAATTCAACCACCAAGCGACTTTACTCCAGAAACGGGCCATGAGTCTAATTTATAGCAAACATTTATCTGACAATCCTAGCCTGTTTAAACGCATTCAGTTACTACCATTCTGCAAACGCCTGCTTTTCAATAAAGCTAAACTAATTCACAAATTCCTGCATCGGAATGCCGCAAATTACCTTTCGCCATTGTTTAAATATAATGCTAGACACAGTAAACGTTTAAATATATTACACATTCCGAAGCCTAGGATTGACTTATACAAAACAAGCTTAACGTACTCTGCAGCTCAGCTGTGGAACAATCTTCCACAAGAAATCAAAGACATCACCAATCCCTATTCATATAATCGCAAATTATTCGAACATTATCTCAATACGGATTACCTTCCCCCTTAATAATAGAGATAATAATAATAATAACAAAACCCTAGTATAACAGCCAGTCCCCTTTTTGTAGACCAGTATATTCCACATGGCTAATAACAAGTGTTAGACCATTATCTAATATTACTGTGTCGTGTAGTTTTGATGTTCGCATTTCACCCATGCCTTTATAATGCATATCTTTTATTTTGTTGCTGTTCTTTGTTAGCCTTGAATGATGTGTGAATGAAATAATGTATGAAAGAGAGTGATAGAAGGGCAGAATGTTAGACGGGCCTGCGTGCCCAATTCTTAACCCTTTGAAAATAAAGTTTGTTCGTTCGTTCGTTCGTTCGTTTTACAGCCTGCGATTCAGATTTTGTCCTAGCCCCAAGCACCCATTGAAGCAGGCAGGCTGTGTTGGATCAGCACCCAATTGGCCGGCGGCTGCCCAGCTTGAGGCGGGCGGTAGCTGATCAGTGACACCTGTAGGTCTCTCCCACCGTCAGAGGCAACGCGTGGCGCCCCATGTCTACGCCAACTGATAAGGACTTATAAGCCGTAACAGTTGCCTCTCGCTTTGATTCCGAGACCAGTTAAGACCAGGGATGGAGTTATTGCCTCTCCATAGCACAAAGCCTGGGCTCAAATATAGAGATCATGTGTTGCCCATGCAGCACGATCCCTCTCTCGGCCTGCCTAGTTCACTCCAGAGGACAGGTAACACCCCTACATCTGGAACAAGGCAAGCTGCAGAAGCTGCCGGATCAGCAAAGCAATGCTCTAACTGTCCGCCTGTCAGAGCTTCGATCCTAGACCAGCCGCCAACCAAGGCTTAGGGCCTGGTCTGCCCTGCAATGACATTTTGTCTTTAGCTTGTATTTCCTCGCACCAGTGTAACGCTTGTACCATCCCAGTTGCGCTCTTCCGCCCGAAGCCGTTGGCACAATGTGGGGTGTCGGGTTTAGTAAGCGCCGCCCAACGTTCGGCGCTAACAGAAAGCAGGTAGTACCGTCTACTGTTATACGGTAGCTCAGTCATATCTGACTAAGACCTGACACAAAACTAACTAACTAACTAACTAACTAACTAACTAACTAACTAACTAACTAACTAACTAACTAACTAACTAACTAACTAACCAACTAACTAACTAACTAACTAACTAACTAACTAACTAACTATCTAACTAACTAACTAACTAACTAATTAACTAACTAAACTAACTAACTAAATAACTAACTAACTAACTAACTATACACATACACGCTTATGCACACACATACACTTACATACACACATGCAAACACATACACGCACGTACATATACATACACGTACATACACACATGCACCCATATAAACACACTCAATAGCTACAATACACATATATACAAATCCACCCACCCACACACTCACACATCTAACGCATACACGTGGCCTCACATAATCACTAACCAAATCTCAACTCCTACACTTTACACACATACACTGACAATTATCGTGAGCGTTCTCACAAAAAACACACACACAAAAAACACTCCCTCGCACAACACACAAATACACACTCCCTCGCAGACAGTGCATGCATGGACACATAGAGACGGGGAGACAGAGAGAGAGAAAGAGAGAGTGAGAGAGAGAGAGAGAGAGAGAGAGAGAGAGAGAGAGAGAGACAATGCAAAGACTGAAGTTAGCTGCATTAGATAGTAGCTTCATCACAGGCACAATGGATTTTTTTGGTGTGGGCGAGGTTTGAGGGTGGTTGAACGAACTTTTGTCTTGGTCATGGTCATAATATACACTTCTCGGCTGACAAAGACACTGATCTACGAGATACAGCCTCCCTGTGTGCTGGGTAGCTCGTTAAACCTGTGTCCCTGACTGTAGTAATATTTCCCGATCCCCGGTGACAAAGAATGAAAATGTCCTGATCCATACTCCCACATGACGGGTTTTGTAAATATATAAATAAAGGATCTACAAGCATAAATATCACTCTTTAAAAAAAAATACTGGTTCTTGACGATCATAAAAATACATTTTTGTATTGGAAAAAAAAATCAATCTAAAAATAGTAAAGCATAAATGATGGCAATAATACTTGCTTGCTTGCTTGCTTGTGTTCGCTGGCTGTGAACTCCAGCGTGAAGTCCTGTATGTCGGATGAAGACATCCTGTTGTCCAACATCAGTGTGATATATATATAATATCATTGACTGCGACGTCATGTAAAGTATATATAACTATCTTTATTCTTTGATTTGGCCTGTAAAACAGGCCGGAAAAAAATTGTATTTGTTGTCAAGTGCGTCTTCTAACTGCCATGAAAAGGATAACACGTATAAGGTTATTTCGGAAATAAATCAATCAATGGGTTATAACATTTCCACGCAAATAAAATAAAGCTATTAGTTTTATGAACTTTCCAAAATATCTTAATCTTATTGACCTTTTTAGTTAGAAATTGTATAGCAGTATATAACTTCATTAAAAAGTTTATAAAAGAATAAGACGAATACTACAATTATTTAAATTACATATCACAGTCAAGCTACTGTAAGTTATGTCCCTTGAAATAACTTATGTCCATTGGCAATAGTGTAATTACATGTCTTTCTTTTTAATGTAGTTGTATTACATACAAAACTGTGTTTTTTACAATGTGCGTTGCGTGTTTTCTTTTACATTTACAAAATACAATAAGATTCCCAGACTTCAAATGCTTCAAGATTCTCTAATTTTTTGTGTACTGACTGCATATTATTTATTAAATTACATACACTAATTTTTCGCAGACATTAATGCGGTTTACATTCAAAAGATGCATATCAATAGGAGTTTAGGTATCATTTTCAAACATTAAGATTTTATTGTCAGAGCCTACAAACAAACGTTTCTAGTAATATTGTGTGAGTTATAACTCTTGGAACAATAGTACTATTCATATGATTAGATTGTTCCCCTTTAGTTTACAACATTTTCGTCCTCTCAAATCCATCACACAAATATTTTGTTAGAATGCCAAACTATACGCAAGAAAGCGTATATTTGTCAGTTGCAAGTACGCTTTCGACACGGAAGCCGAGCTAGCTTGGAGGCTAGATGCTCGCCTGTCGGCTCAGTGGTCAAGGAGTTCGGATCTGCAACGGGGTAGAATTTCACAATGGATCTGTCCTCCCTGGCAATGTTGCCATTTTAGTACTTTTCGAGCTAAATTTAGTGCTTTTTCAAGTCAGTTAGTGCGAAAATTGTCCTTTTAGCGCGGTCGCGTAAATTTAGTGCTTCACACAAATTTTTTGGTGCTTTTTTGTGCTTTTTTGGAGTAGGTAAAAATTACTTTAAAATTCATTTTGGGAACACTAAAAAGCCGAATTTGAACTGAAGCAAGGGAATAAAACAGTCTTAGTACGTTACCGCGCAATATTCAACTAATGTAACTCCCTTTAATACGATTTAGCTGAAAGCGAACGCCATCTTGCAGACAAGTCCAAACGTCAATACATTAGCTTGTAATCGAGTTCATAATTTTGTGGTGTCTACATTATCCTTTCATTTAAGCTTATTTGTGTTTCACCATGAGCAAGACATATTGTCAAAATTTCAGAGAACAGTGGCTCAGTGACACGAGATTTCAAAAATGGTGTTAAAAGTAGAAGGGGATAATACTAAGTGTTTTTGCAAATATTGCAAATGTTCCATTGCAGCCAGGTTAAATGATATTGAGAGGCACAAGAATTCAACGAAACATCAGAAAGCCGAACAACCATTCAGTACACAAAGGCAAACAATTTGACAAACTGAAAGATGATGTCAAAGAAACAGAAGGATGCATGCGTTTTTTCATAGCTGGCCATTGTTCGCTTCGCGTTGTTGACTATTTAAGTGAACTCTGCAAGGTACACTTTGGTGACAGCAAAGGTTGCAAGAACTTTAAGCTTAGGAGAACTAAGTGCAGAGCAGTTATTTCAAATGTACTTGCACTATATTTCACAACAGACTTGACAGCTGATATTGGCAAAAGTAAATAGAGCTTATTGATTGATGAGAGCAATGACATTTCTGAAACTAAGCTACATGGAGTAGCTATTAGGTACTATTCAGAGACAAGAAAGCAGTTTGTGGTTACTTACTTAGATTTAGTTGAACTGAGCTACTGCAACGCACAGGCAATATGCAATGCGTTAAAAGATTGTTTAAACAAGAATGGACTTGAGTTGCAAAGACTAGTTGCACTCGGCACTGACAATGCGTCTGTCATGACAGGTGTAAACAATGGAGTATATACAAAATTAAAATCTGAAGTTCCTCATCTGGTACTAATTAGGTGTGTATGTCATTCCCTTAAGCTGGCAGTGTCACAGGCTGCAGCTGCTTGTCTGCCCAGGAACATCGAGTTCATGATTAGAGAAACATATAACTCGTTTTCTCACTCAAGTCTTCGTCAAGCAAAGTGGTGGGAGCTTTTTGCTTTATTAAATGATGGACAATATCCGCTGAAGGTTGTTCAATTAAGCCAGACACGATGGATGTCCATTCAATCTGCCATTGTCAGAATATTGCAGCAGTGGGTCGAGCTTAGAACTCATTTTGATATAGCAAGACTCAACGAGCGCTGTTATACAGCATACCTTCTACATTCTATATTTAGCGACATGAAAAACTATGTGTATCCCATATTTCTCAAGCATATTCTCGGAGAAGTTCAAAGTGTGAATAAGAAATTCGAAGCAGATATACAGAATCCAACAAACCTACTCAGCGATCTTGTCCAACTTACTGATTCTATCAGTTCAAAGATTGATATTCCTTCTTCTTCTTCAGCTTTCCGAGCCATTGAGGTTCTTTGCTGCAAATACAATCCGTCTCCATTCGTCTCTCTGGTGGACCTTCTCTTGCCAGTCGTTGATTCCAAGTGCTTGTAGGTCTGTACATGTATTATCTCTCCACCGTCTTCTTGGTCTACCTCGGGGTCTACGGTCATTTATTTCCTGAGTGTAAGCGAGTTTTGTTTCCCTATTATCTCCCATTCTTTCTATATGCCCTAGCCATTGTAGTCTATTAGCCTTCATGATACCAGTGATTAGCGGGGACTTAAACAGATCATAAATGTCTTTGTTACTTCTTCCTTTCCACTCTCCACTTTGTGTATCATTAATGGGTCCAAAGATGCGTCTTAAAATTTTGTTCTCAAAGGTTTGTAACAAGACTTCGTCTCCTTTCGTTGTACTCCAGGTTTCAGAGTCATACAGCACAACTGGTCTGATCAGTGTTTTGTATATTGTGATTTTGGTGTTACGAGATAGCGCCTTTGATTTTAGTAGATGTTGTAGTGCATAGTATATCTTATTTCCAGAGTTGATTCTAGTTTGTATTTCTTCCCTTATGATGTTGGAGCAGTTGAAGATTGTACCCAGGTATTTGTATGTTTCCGTTCTTTTAATGGTCATATTATTTGTATGTGGCCAGAGTTTTTAGCCATTCCTTCTCTTGAAATTACCATATATTCTGTCTTATCTTGGTTGATAACCAGCCCCATATGTTGGGCTTTTTCCTTTAAGTGAGTCAATATTTCCAATGTCTTTTGTTCACTTTGCCCTATAATATATATATCATCTGCATAACCAAGCAGCTTGGATGTTCCTCCAATATCACATTCCTCCTTTATTTTCCTTACAACTTTCTCTAGAGCCAGATTGAAGAGTAGCGGCGATAGTGCATCACCCTGTTTCAAGCCAGATGTTATTTGCAAGGGGTTTGATTTCCTGCCTTTATATGTTACTATATTATAAGTATCTTCCATGCATAGTCTGGTCATGTTGATTAACTTCCTTGGTATTCCAAATTCCTGCATAGCATTCCATAGACTATTCCTATGGACACTATCATAAGCCTTTTTAAAATCCACAAAAATGTTATGGAGATCTCTTTTATATTCCAAATGTTTCTCGGCTATTTGTCGTAAGATAAATATCTGATTTATCTATATTTATCGTACGACAAATAGATAAATAAATATCTGATTGTAGTCAGGTCTTTGTCAGATATGACTGAGCTACCGTATGACAGTAGACGGTACTACCTGCTTTCTGTCAGCGCCAAATGTTGGACGGCGCTTACCAAACCCGACACCCCACATTGTGCCAACGGCTTCGGGCGGAAGAGCGCAATTGAGAGGGTACTAGCCTTATCCTGGTGCGAGGAAATGCAACCCAAAGACAAAATAAGTCATGGTAGGGCAGACCAGGCCCTAAGCCTTGGTTGGCAGCTGGTCTAGGATCGAAGCTCCGACAGGCGGACAGTTAGAGCATTGCTTTGCTGATCCGGCAGCTTCTGCAGCTTGTCTTGTTCCAGATTATAGGTGTCAACTTTCCTCTGGAGTGAACTAGGCAGGCCGAGAGAGGGATCATGCTGCATGGGCAACACATGGTTTCTTTATTTTAGCCCAGGCTTTGTGCTATGGAGAGGCAATAACTCCATCCCTGGTCTTAACCGGTCTCGGAATCAAAGCGAGAGGCAACTGTTACGGGTTATAATTCCTTGTCAGTTGGCGTAGACATGGGGCGCCACGCGTTGCCTCTGACGGTGGGAGACACCTACGGGTGTCACTGATCAGCTACCGCCCGCCTCAAGCATGGCAGCCCCCAGCCAATTGGGTGCTGATCCGCCACAGCCTGCCTGCTTCAATGGGTGCTTGGGGCTAGGACAAAATCTGACACGCAGGCTGTAAAACCAATGCACCAGGTACTAATAAAAAGAATAGAAACCTCAATCTATGCCTTGCAACCTGGAACGTGAGAACCATGTGTCCAGGATTTTCCACTGACTTGACAAATATTGACGATGTGAGAAAACGGCTGTGATTGATGCTGAACTCAATCGTCTTAACATTGATATTGCTGGCCTGCAGGAGACTCGCCTCGCTGAGGAAGGGACACTCAGGGAAAACAATTACACCTTTTTTTGGAAGGGAAGAGGGCAGGCAGAAAAAAGGCAACATGGTGTGGGCTTTGCAGTGAAGAATTCGCTACTGGGAATGATTGATATCCCAGCTGGTGGTAATGAAAGATTATTATCACTGCGCTTGGCAACCTCTTGTGGATTTACCACCATTTTCACTGCATATGCACCGACACTCGCTTCCTCTGATGATGTGAAGGATACATTCTATGAGCAGCTAGACTCTGCGATCAAGGCAGTTCCAAAATCCGACTACATTTATATGCTCGGTGATTTCAATGCTCGTGTGGGCAAGGACTCGAGTTCATGGCCAGTTTGCCTGGGAAAATACAACATCGGTCGCATGAATGATAATGGGCAAAGGCTGGTGGAGCATTGCACTAGAAATGACCTATGTATTACAAACTCCTTTTTTAAAACAAAAGAGATGCATAAGGTCACATGGAAACATCCAAGATCCGGCCATTGGCATCAGCTGGACTTCATTATCACACGGAGACAACATCTGAACCATACATCATTAACTCCAAGTTACCACAGTGCTGACTGTGATACAGATCATTCTTTGGTTGTTGCAAGGATTAGACTGAGACCAAAGAGAATCTACACAGCTAAACACAAGTCTAGCCCCAGGATTAATATTACTAACACTCACGATCCTGGAAAGCGCTTTGAATTTCAACAGCAACTTGAAGACGCTTTCAATGATACATCAGAAAATTGTATAGTAAATGATAAATGGAATAAACTTAAGGAAACTATTTATAAAACAGCGGTAGGGGTTTACGGCACTGTGGATCATAAGAGGCAGGACTGGTTTGCGGCAAACAACCAGATACCGCAGCCCTTGATTGATAAAAAGAAGATAGCTCTCTTAAGAAACAAGGAAAGACCAACCCGTAACACTCTGAGTGAGCTGAAGCAAGCGAGGAAGGATGTACAAAAGGCTACCATGCAGTATGCGAATGACTATTGGATCAAGTTATGTGAGTCCATTCAAATCGCAAGTGATAAGGGAAACATCAGAAGCATGTATGAAGGGATAAAGAAAGCCTGTGGTCCAATGATCAAAAGAAGTGCACCGCTGAAAACCTTGACTGGAGAAATCATCACTGATAAGAAACAGCAGATGGATATATGGGTTGAGCACTTTTTAGAGCTTTACTCAAGTGAGACCAAGCTAGCGGATGATGCCCTCAACGCCATAGAGGCCCTGCCAACTCTTGACCACCTGGACACACTTCCCTCTATAACAGAAGTTAAGTGTGCTATAAATGAGCTTGCATCTGGCAAGGCACCAGGTAAGGATGGGATTCCAATAGAGGTAATCAGGAGTGGGCAAGACACACTCGGTCTACAGATCCACCAGCTAATAGAGCTATGCTGGCGAGAAGGACAAGTCCCACAGGAATTCAAAGATTCAAACATTATAACGCTGTACAAGAACAAGGGAGATCGGAGCGACTGTAACAACTATAGGGGTATCTCACTACTGTGTATTGTTGGGAAAGTATTTGCCAGAATTGTCCTGCACAGACTTCAAGTCCTGGGAGATCAAGTCTACCCCGAATCACAGTGAGGCTTCCGTCAGAACCGGTCTACCATTGATATGATATTCTAATTGCGACAGATGCAAGAAAAATGCCGGGAACAAAATCAGCCACTGTTTATTGCCTTCATCGACCTCACAAAAGCATTCGATTTGGTCAGTCGTGAGGGTCTGTTCAAAGCACTAAAGAAGATTGGCTGCCCACCAACTCTTCTGTCCATTGTGGAATCGTTCCACACAGGCATGAAGGGTATAATCAAGTTTGATGGCTCAACTTCAGAAGAGTTTGAAATCAAGAGTGGGGTTAAGCAAGGTTGTGTACTAGCCCCCGCCCTCTTTGGGATATACTTTTCACTTCTACTGAAATATGCCTTTCGTGATCAGGATGACGGTATATACATTCACTCACGCTCAGATGGTGGCCTCTATAATGCTCAGAGATTGAAGGCCAAGACCAAAATTAGCAGGGTACTAATCAGAGAGTTGCTTTTTGCGGATGATGCTGCGATTACGACCCACTCTGAGGAAGAATTACAACATCTACTATCTGCATTCTCCAATGCTTGTTCTGAATTTGGTTTAACAATTAACAAAAAGAAGACACAGATTATGTCACAAGGTGCACATGGTGTACCATCAATCTTTATTGACGACGCCGAACTGGAGATAGTAGACCATTTAACATATCTAGGATCAGAGGTAAATAGCAAATTATCCCTCGATCAGGAAATCAACATCAGGATTGGCAAGGCAGCAACAACAATGAACATGTTAGCAAAAAGAGTCTGGGAGAACAGGAAGCTTACTGCCAAAACAAAAGTCCTCGTCTACCAAGCCTGTGTCCTTAGTACTCTTCTTTATGGCAGTGAAACCTGGACAACTTAAGCAAGCCAAGAGAAACGTTTAAACAGCTTTCATATGCGGTGTCTGCGAAGAATACTTGGTATTAAGTGGCAAGACAAAATCACAAATACTGAAGTATTGGAAAGATCAGGTTGTGTGACGGTGTATTCCTTGCTCAGTCTTCGTAGACTTAGATGGATAGGACACGTTAGGAGGATGGATGATGGCAGAATACCAAAGGACATCTTTTTTTTGGGAATTACAGACGGGTAGGAGATCTCAGGGTCGGCCTCTACTACGATACAAAGATGTGTGTAAGCGGGACATGATTGATACAGGCATTGATAATGCACATTGGGAGCACGTCGCCGCTGAACGTGTTGCATGGAGGGCAACTATCAGAAATGGAATAAAGACAAAGGAGAAAATGATTGCAGATAAAGCACACATAGAGCGTGAGAGACGTAAGATGGTGCAATATGGTGGAAGTGACCATATTTTCACATGCACCTACTGTGGGCAAACATTTGCAGCAAGAAATGGCCTTACCAGCCACACTCGCCACCGCCATGGATCGTAGTTATTAAGCCTTTTTGAAGCACAATGTACCAAACTATCGTCTGTCAAGACGGAAAGGTGCCAATGTAATGTAAATATCTGATCAATTGTTGATCTGTTTTGTCTAAAACCCGCCTGGTAGTCACCTAATATGTCTTCTGAATATGGTTTTAGTCTATTTAGTAACACTGCGGATAGTATCTTATAGCTTGTGGACAGTAGTGATATTCCTCTATAATTTCCACATTGGAACTTGTCTCCTTTCTTAAAGATAGGTATCAATAATGACTCTTTCCAGTCATGGGGTAATTCTTCTGTCCTCCAGATTTTTATTATTAGTTCGTATAGCTTTAGATGTAATGCATGGCCACCTGCCTTTATAAATTCAGCAGCAATTCCATCAGTCCCAGTTGCCTTATTGTTTTTAAGTCGTGTGATTACATATAGGATTTCTTCAAATGTAGGTTCTTCAATTTGTGGTTCGCATGTTATAACCTCTTCCTGTGGGAAAATGTTACTTGGAGCTTCGTAATTCAATAAAATATTCTTTCCATGTGTTGCACATTTCCTCATTGGTATTTATCATATTCCCATTTTTGTCTTTTAAACCATATGTGTTTTGTTGGTGCCCTCGTTTCATTGACTTCAGTTCTTTAAAAAAAATTTCTGGATTCATTTTTCTGGTGATTAGTTTCCATATTGATATTCCTGGGGGAAAAAATAACAGAAAGTGATGCTATTCAAGATCATTTAGATCCTAATCCCAATCTAGGTTATGAGTTTGATAATGGCAAATGCTGTCACGATTACAAACTACCTAAGGATATTCTACGAAAAATTGGATCACAGGAGGCATATACACGTTTCTTTCAATCATCATCATCATCATCGTAAGAGCAAACACAGCAGGAAATAGCTACAGAAACTGAAGAGGAGTTGTCTGACTGGGATTTGGCATATCTGGAATAAACTTCATTCTAATATTCAGTGATAATAATAAATTATAATGTGCTACTTTATAACATTTTGAATGAATACCACCAGTGCTTGTTTTAGTGATTTCCCAAACAATATTATTGCAGTTTGGTGCTTTTTTGGCTCGAAAGTAGTTCTGATTGGGATTTGGCGGATCTGGAATAAACTTCATTGTAATATGAAGTGATAATAATAAATTATACTGTGCTACCTTGTTACATTTGTAATAAAAACAGTTGGTGCTTTTTTTTTTTGGTGCTTCCCAAAAATGTTTGGTGCTTTTTAGTGCTTTTTGGGTAGATTTTGGTACTTTTTCATCAAAGGGAGATGGAAACACTGCTCCCTGGTCTTACTTGGCTGATGAAGGCTAGTCGTCGCAACGTTCTTTGTTTTCTGTCATTGTTTTTTGTAAAACTGCACCACTTCGTGTTATTTTATATTGTTTACACTTCTACATCTTCGCCGCAGACAAGCTAGGAAACCTCTCTCATCTCATCATGTTCCTCTTGTACCTTGCGGTGTCGAGGTGAAGTATAAACTTCGTGAGAGTGCCCGGTTATGGGCTTCGTATATCGACATTCCCATGGATTCTGTTATTCCCTCCGTCCAGCGTTTACGTGGTCGGCCTCTTCCTCTGTTTCCATCTGGTCTGTACGTCATTGCCTGTTGTGGCATGCTGTTGACTGGTAGCCTACTTGCATGGCCAAACCATTTGACTTGCTGCTTTCTAATAAAATCTAGAGCAGCTTTAACCCCCACTTTAGTCCTGATTTCTTCATTTCTGATCTTATCTCTTCTTGATACGTTGAGTATTCTTCTCAGGAACCTCATTTCTGTTGTTGTGATTTTTCTTTTCTCTTTTTCTGTCATTGTCCAGGTTTGGCATTGGTAGCACAGAGTTGGTAGGAAGATTGTGTTGTAAAGTGCTTTCTTAGTAGTTATTGATACATGTTTGTTCTTTAGTATTGGTGCCATTTGTCCAATGAGTTGATTTGCCTTATTGCACCTATTTTCGATCTCGTCTTCTGATCTGCCATTTGATGATATTATACTTCCTAGGTACTTGAAGCTCTTTACTTGTTTCAAGGGATGTTCGTTTAGGTGAATTGTTGCTGTTTGTTCTTCTTTAGTTATAGTCATTACCTCTGTTTTGCTTGTGCTAATGTTCATGTTATGTTCCCTACACATTTCGTTTAGACTATTCATGTGGTCTTGTAATTCAGCTTCTGATTTTGCTATTAGTGCTTGGTCGTCCGCAAACAGGAGTTCTCTAATGGTTAGATTTGCAGATGGTTCTTCTTCTGTGTTCTCGTCATGCGGTATTCTTGCTGTCTCTGCTTGGCTGGTTTCTTTACATATGTTGTCTATATATGTTATGAACAAGAGAGGGGACAGGACACAACCCTGTCGTACTCCAGATCTCACGGTGAAGGGTTCTGAGTGTCCTCCAGTTGCTCTCACTATGCATTCACTGTTGTCGTATAAACTTCTACATAGGTTTGTTAGATGTGTACTCACTCCATATTGTTTAAGGATTTCCCACAGCTTGTTTCTATCTACCCTATCAAATGCCTTTTCTTGGTCAACAAAGGCTAAGTAGAGTGTTTCATTGAATTCAATTGATTTTTCTATAAGTTGTCTAAGAGCAAAAATGGCGTCTGTGCATCCTTTGTTTTTCCTAAATCCAAGCTGCGTTTCGCTTAGCTGGGGTTCTAAAGTAGTTCGTAATCTTTTTTCAAGAATTTTGCAAAATATTTTCCCAGTATGACTCAACAGTGAAATGCCTCTAGGAAACATGCAGTAGAAATAAGATTTCTGAGGAACATTCAAAGAATGCCATGGGTGGAGAGAAAAACGAATGGGAAAGTTCCTTCAATTAAAAGAAAACTTTAAATGTTTTAAAAGTTAAACGCAAACAGTCAATTGTTTTCTGGGCAAAATCGGGCAAATCTTGAGCTACAGCCTACAATGAGTGACGTTGTAATGTTCTGTTGCGGTAATTTGGTCGCGTCCAGCGTGTGCCGCCTGGTTACACACTCGCATCACACGCCAATGATCCGGGGTTTGTTTCCGGGTCTGGTCAAGGATATGCACTACTGACGAGCTGAAACGAGAGCGAAACTCAAGTCTAGTGCTTCCACATTGACGTGGATAGGCCTTAGGTTCATACCAGAAAACGATCAGCGTTACCAGTAGTGGGTTGTGCTAAATATTTAAGTCCATTTGTGTTTACAAATCATGGTACGATCAGAAATAAACTTGAAAACTTAGTGACCACTAGGAAACTTGAAGGGAAAAGGGGATGTGGAAACGAATTAAGCCAGTATGGCTTAACATAATCGAGACAAAAACAGAGACCCGGCCATAGACTGGTGACGGTGTGAGATATCATTGTCTTTAGAATATTCAAACATGTCTTCTCTGGTTGACTTCAAGACGGCTTCTCTGGTTGACTTCAAGACGGTTTCTCTGGTTGACTTCAAGACGGCTTCTCTGGTTGACTTCAAGACGGCTTCTCTGGTTGACTTCAAGACGGCTTCTCTCCTTGTTTGTTATTTTTGCTATCTTACGTCTTTTCGTCTCTAGAACGTCTCGTCATACCTGGATACTACTGAACTTTCTTTTACGTGTATCTTGCGCTCTTTAGTGCTCTTCGCTCTATTATATTCTATTATGCTTATGCAGTACTTCTCGGGCTTCTCTCTCCGTTTCTCGACCAAGACGTTCACGACCAGATGGATGGATCTGCAGGTGAGTATTGCCATGGGATGTACGATTTCGCCGATGCTATTTGTCATGGCCATGCAGGTCATCCTGGATGCGGCATCCGGCTACGCACACGGTCAGAATCTCAGCGAGGAACGGAACATTCCGCTTGTGAAGGCCTTCATGGACGATCCGACAATCCTGACACGGAAGGAGAGTGATGGGCGCAGCATCCTCCTCAGACTGGATGATCTGATTCGCTGGTGCAGGATGAGTTTCACGCCTAAGAAATCGAGAAGCCTGTCGATCGTGAAGAGCTTAAACGCGAGAAAAACTCGAGCCTCGTGCTTAAAACATGAATAGGACAAGGTCCAAGGTTCGTAACCGATGCGATCAGCGTTGCCTGTGGGGGTTGTGCTCAAACTTCAAAACTCAAATCCCGAAACAACCAAATAAATCAGTATGACAAAAAGCCCAAAAATGCTGAGGTTGACTGTGACGTCCTGTAAAAAATATGTAACAATCTTCTTAAGCATTATATATATATTTTTTTTTTTTCAATGGAAACATTCATTTTATTTTCACCGTGGAGTACCCGGAAACGACAGAGCTGATCAATTGGCTTAGGAAGGAGCAAAAGAAGAACAGCCTGATGTGCCAATTACATAGCACCAAAAGAAAAGAATGATCAAATCAGTCAGAAGGCCACCAGAACTTGCTCAAGACAACTATCACGTTATGGACAGACCAGAACAAGTTATTATTCTGCCTGGTATGCCTTGCCAGTGAGAAGACCTGATCGTTCGGGTCCACATCGATCGACGGACGTCAGTCGCGGCGATCGGGCAAATCTTGAGCTACAGCCTACGATGGGTGACGCTGTAGTATTCTGTTTTGATAATTTGGCCGTGTCCAGCGTGTGCCGCGTGGTCTAGTGTTTACACACCCGCTTCAGGGGCCAGTGATCCTGGGTTTGTTTCAGTGTCCGGTCAAGGATATGCACTACTGAAGAGCTCAAAAGAGAGCGAAACTCGAGCCTAGTGCTTCCACATTGACGTGGATAGGCCTTAGGTTCATACCAGAATGCAATAAACTTTGCCAGTAGTGGGTTGTGCTCAATATTAAAAATTTCAAATCCCGAAACAACAAATAAATCAATTTGATTATTGCTCGCTGGACTTTAGGCGGCCTGGTTTGCCTTGCCAGTGAGAAGTCCTGATCGTTCGGGTCCACATCGATTGACGGACGTCAGTCGCGGCGATCGGGCAAATCTTGAGCTACAGCCTACGATGGGTGACGTTGCAGTATTCTGTTTTGATAATTTGGCCGTGTCTAGCGTGTGCCACGTGATCTAGTGTTTACACACCCGCTCCACGCGCCAGTGATCCGGAGTTTGTTTCCGGGTCCGGTCAAGGATATGCATTACTGACGAGCTCAATCGAGAGCGAAACTCGAGTATAGTGCTTCCACATTGACGTGGATAGGCCTTAGGTTCATACCGGAATGCGATCAGTGTTGCCAGTAGTTGGTTGTGCTCAATATTTAAAAATCTCAAATCCCGAAACAACAGATAAATCAATTATTCTGCGCCGTAGAACAGGGCACAACAGATTACGCAACCACATGCATACAAAATTCAAGATTGGTGACTCAGTCATGTGCACATGTGTTTTGGCGCCGCAGACAGCAGAGCACATACTCCAAGACTGCCCAAACTGCAACATACCCAGGCATACCTTCTGGCCTAGAGAGACAACAGTGGAAGATAAACTCTATGGATCGCTGAGTGAACTAAAAAATACTGTTAGGTTCATACAGGAGACAACACTGCTGTTATAGATGTATTTCAAGCGAACGAAAGAAGAAGAAGAATTTTCATATTAAAGATAAGAACACAATCGAAGTAATGACAACACAACTTGAGATATCAAAGTATTCCAGCCCCACTTATGAATCTGCAAGCATAACACCCCATTTTAAGAGTGTCTTCAACAATTGTAAAACTTAAATAATGAACACACACACACACACACACACACACACACACACACACACACACACACACACACACACCTCACACACACACACACACACTATATTGTACAAATTAGTGCCTGACATATTTCTCTATACTACAACAATTGAAATAAATCACCATATATTAAAGCAACAAAATAGCCGAAATATATAGCTGAAACAAATTGTGATATATTTCACTGTCTGTGTTACTATGGTAGTTTTAAAAAGAGTCAGCCAATAAATTGTGCCTTCATTACTTAAATTTACAATGGAAAAATGTTTTAAATGGCTAAACTGTTTAAGTGCTCAGGTGTCTTCTCTACAAGGAATATATCAGTTTAAGTTACAACAAAAAACATTCAAAAGTTCTGAAGCATGCTTAAGTTGTTTTTATAAATGCAGACTAAAAGCTTCACTACACTTGTATCTGCTGCAGTTGAATGTGATGGCCGGAAGGCACAAATATTGCCACAGCTTTGTTGTAAACCGATTTGCTGCAACTAACACATTTTCGGTATGAACAAGATGGAAGGATAAGAACATGTATAAAATTTCATGACACAAATCTAACATAAAACAAACTCTAATCAGCATTGTATCTGTTCTTATTAACGTTACCATGCCAATACCTATACAACAAGCCCACTTAAAGTATTCTGCACAAGTTTGGTGTAAGTATCTATCTTCTTCGCCTGTCATCTCCTCTTGCAACGTCTTTTCTAGGTCCCCTCACAAATGCCCAAACCAACACTGATTTTCTGTACCAAAATCTCTGTACCATTCAATGCAGTCGTTGCATTCTGTGCTTCTTTGAATGCACATCGAAATGCGTTAACAGTCGTGAAAACAGTTCCAAATGCAGACTATTACAGTGATCACAGATTAATTACAGGCACATTCAGGGTAAAGTTAAAGAAAGTCATCTATACAGCAGGAGACCCTAAATATGACATGTGCAAATTGAAAACTGATAAAGAAATACAAGATAATTTTAACATAGAAGTAAAAAACAAATTTGATTTATTGTCTGATCTAGAGATCCTATTTCAAGTTGTAGATGATTAATAGGAAATGCTAAATAATTCAATCAGTTGTGCAGCAGAAATAACTATTCCAAAATTAAAGAAAGTGGGCCGTAAGACATGGATGACTGAAGAAATTTTACAAGTAATGCAAACAAGAAGACAGTACGAAAATAATCCTGCCAAATATGAATAAATTCACAGAAAAGTCAGAACCTTATGTAAGGAGGCAAAAGAAACATGCCTTGAGAAAAATTGCAGAGAAATTGAACAACAACACAACAGTAAAAATGCGAAACTAATGCACAAAAGAATTCAGGAGCTTACTAATCAAGAACACGTACATCAGCAGGCTGCCTAAAGACAAAAGATGGAAGAGTCATAATAGATAAAGATCAGATTTTACATGTATGGTCAGATTACGTGAAAAACCTTTATGACGATAACAAATCAAATCAAATCAAATCAAATCAACTTTATTAGGGTCACAAATTGGGCGCGCAGGCCCGTCTTACATTCGGCTCTTCCAATCACTCGTCTTTCGTTCATCAAGAGCATTATACATTTACATAGGAAGAAAAATAAACATTGTGAAATGAATGTTGTAAACATAAACAAGGCTAAACATGAAGAAAAATGTGTACATAAAAAGTATGTGACGTAAAAGTAGTGATGCCAGCGCGTCCCACACACACACACACACACCACACACTCTCTCTCTCTCTCTCTCATTCACTCTCACTCTCACTCATTCACTCACACACACACACTCTCACTCATTCACTCTCCCGCTCACTCATTCACTCTCCCGTTCACTCATTCACTCTCCCGCTCACTCATTCACTCTCCCGCTCACTCATTCACTCTCCCGCTCACACATTCACTCTCACTCAATCTGTCTCTCCCGCTCACTCATTCACTCTCCCGCTCACTCATTCACTCTCCCGCTCATTCATTCACTCTCCCGTTCAATCATTCACTCTCCCGCTAATTCATTCACTCTCACTCATTCACTCTCACGCTCACTCATTCACTGTCCCGCTCACTCATTCACTCTGCCGCTCACTCATTCACTCTCACGCTCACTCATTCACTCTCACGCTCACTCATTCACTCTCACGCTCAATCATTCACTCTCCCGCTCACTGATTCACTCTCACGCTCACTCATTCACTCTCACGCTCAATCATTCACTGTCCCGCTCACTCATTCACTCTGCCGCTCACTCATTCACTCTCACGCTCACTCATTCACTCTCACGCTCACTCATTCACTCTCCCGCTCACTGATTCACTCTCACGCTCACTCATTCACTCTCACGCTCAATCATTCCTTCTCACGCTCACTCATTCACTCTCACGCTCACTCAATCACTCTCACGCTCACTCATTCACTCTCACGCTCACTCATTCACTCTCACGCTCACTCATTCCTTCTCACGTTCACTCATTCACTCTCACTCATTCACTCTCACTCATTCACTCTCACCCTCACTAATTCACTCTCACGCTCACTCATTCACTCTCCCGCTCAATCATTCACTCTCACTAATTCACTCTCCCGCTCACTAATTCACTCTTCCGCTCACTCATTCACTCTCCTGCTCACTCATTCACTCTCCCGCTCACTCATTCACACTCACGCTCACTCATTCACTCTTACGCTCACTCATTCACTCTCACTCATTCACTCACACTCATTCACTCCCACACACAGACACTCTCACTCATTCACTCTCCAGCTCACTCATTCGCTCTCACGCTCACTCATTCACTCTCCCGCTCACTCATTCACCCTCACGCTCACTCATTCACTCTCCCGCTCACTCATCCACTCTCACTCATTCACTCTCCCGCTCACTCATTCACTCTCACACTCAATCATTCACTCTCCCGCTCACTCATTCACTCTCACGCTCACTCATTCACTCTCAAGCTCACTCGTTCACTCTCACTCTCACTCATTCACTCTCACGCTCACTCATTCACTCTCACGCTCACTCATTCTGTCTCTCATTCACACTCACTCACTCTCTCACTCAAACTACAGTAATGAACATAAGTTTAGATTATACATGATAAAATCAAATGGTATTTAACTTATAATATGACAGATGAGAATACACAAACATATGGATTCACGTGTTACATGACATGCATCTGCTCAGCTCTCTCTCTATCTCTCTCTGTCTCTCTCACTCTCTCTCTCTGTGTATTCTTTCATACACACACTCACACGCATGCGTACGCTCACACACACACACACTCTCTCTCTTTCTCTCTCATTCACTCTCACTCTCACTAATTCACTCTCCCGCTCACTCATTCACTCTCACGCTCACTCATTCACTCTCCCGCTCACTCATTCACTCTCACGCTCACTCATTCGCTCTCACGCTCACTCATTCGCTCTCACGCTCACTCATTCACTCTCCCGCTCACTCATTCACTCTCCCGCTCACTCATTTACTCTCCAGCTCACTCATTCACTCTCCCGCTCACTCATTCACTCTCGCGCTCACTCATTCATTCTCCCGCTAACTCATTCATTCTCCCGCTAACTCATTTACTCTCCCACTCACTCATTCACTATCCCGCTCACTCATTCACTCTCCCGCTTACTCATTCTGTCTCTCCCGCTCACTCATTCACTCTCCCGCTCACTCATTCACTCTCACTCATTCACTCTCACTCATTCACTCTCACGCATTCACTGTCCCGCTCACTAATTCACTCTCCCGCTCACTCATTCACTCTCACGCTCACTCATTCACTCTCACGCTCACTCATTCACTCTCACGCTCACTCATTCACTCTCCCGCTCACTCATTCACTCTCCCGCTCACTCATTCACTCTCCCGCTCACTCATTCACTCTCCCGCTCACTCATTCACTCTCCCGCTCACTCATTCACTCTCCCGCTCACTCATTCATTCTCGCGCTCACTCATTTACTCTCCCGCTCACCCATTCACTCTCCCGCTCACTCATTCACTATCCCGCTCACTCATTCACTCTCACGCTCACTCATTCACTCTCACGCTCACTCATTCACTCTCCCGCTCACTCATTCACTCTCCCGCTCACTCATTCACTCTCCCGTTCAATCATTCACTCTCACTCATTCACTCTCACGCATTCACTGTCCCGCTCAATCATTCACTCATTCACTCTCACTCATTCACTCTCACTCTCACTCATTCACTCTCACGCTCACTCATTCACTCTCACGCTCACTCATTCACTCTCACGCTCACTCATTCACTCTCACGCTCACTCATTCACTCTCCCGCTCAATCATTTACTCTCCCGCTCACTCTCACGCTCACTCATTCACTCTCCCGATCACTCATTCACTCTCCCGCTCACTCATTCACTCTCCCGCTCACTCATTCACTCTCCCGCTCACTCATTCACTCTCCCGCTCACTCATTCACTCTCACGCTCACTCATTCACTCTCACTCATTCACTCACACACACAGACACTCTCACTCATTCACTCTCCCGCTCACTCATTCACCCTCACGCTCACTCATTCACTCTCACTCATTCACTCTCCCGCTCACTCATTCACTCTCACTCATTCACTCTCCCGCTCACTCATTCACTCTCACGCTCAATCATTCACTCTCCCGCTCACTCATTCACTCTCACTCATTTACTCTCACGCTCACTCATTCACTCTCACGCTCACTCATTCACTCTCACGCTCACTCATTCTGTCTCTCATTCACACTCACTCACTCTCTCACTCAAACTACAGTAATGAACATAAGTTTAGATTATACACGATAAAATCAAATGGTATTTAACTTATAATATGACAGATGAGAATACACAAACATATGGATTCGCGTGTTACATAACATGCGTGTTACATGACATGCATCTGCTCAGCTCTCTCTCTCTCTCTCTCTCTCTCTCTCTCTCTCTGTATTTTTTCATATACACACACTCACACGCATGCGCGCGCTCACACACACACACTAACACATCAACTCTCCCACTCTCTAACACACAATCCTACACACACACACACACACACACACACTCACTCTCTCAATCACACTCTCACACAAATACACGTACACATGAACTCATGCACGCACGCACACACTCCCTCACTCACTCTCACACATACACGTATGAATGCATGCACTGACACAATCACTCTCTCCACACACACGCATGCACACACGCATTCACTCTCTCCCTCTCTCTGACACCCTCTCTCTCTCTCTCTCTCTCTCTCTCTCTCTCTCTCTCTCTCTCGCTCCCACACGCACACACACATATATAGTGAACAATTATAATGAACAATTATACTGAACAATTATACCAGTAAATGAATTATGGTAGCATATAGTCGGTATGGATTAAGTATTGAAAGAGTTTTTGGTTAAATGTGTAGGGACTCATTGGAGTTTTCAGATCTGGAGGCAGATGATTCCATAAGTGAGCACCAGCATAGGCAAAACATGTTTTGTATAGGTCCAATCTAGGCTTTGAGACATGTAACAAATTTAGGCGCTTGCTGTTCATTGCATTAGATTGAATCAGCGGCAGAAGATACTCTGGGGTATTTTGAGATATAATTTTATTCACTAATTTGGCTTTGTTGAAAAGGAAGCGCTTTTGTAGTGGTAGAAGTCTTAGATGACTGTACAAATTATTACTTTCAACGTGCTTTATGCCAGAAACCAGACGAATAGCGCGGTTTTGTAGAGAACATAGTCGTTTTAAATTAGATTTAGGGCAACCATCCCAAACTGTGGAACAGTAATCGAGATGTGATTGGATATAGCATGTATAGAATATTTTTCGTGTGTTTTCGTCCAGGGCCGGTCTCTCTGGCTGTGGGGTTACAACACTTTCTCTCTGTAATCCCGTTTATCACGCAGAGTCTCGCAGCGGAGCGAGAACTGAGGTGGTTCGACCCCCGCTCGTGACTTGCGGATACTGAGCCGGCCGCTCAGAAAGCAATGGCAAACTACTGAGCGTAATCTTGCCAAGAGATCAACAGACAGCTGAAAGATGCTGCTGTTGACAGCTAAGTCCTGTAAAGGATACGCAAAACATTTTTTTTCGTCCAGGAAGTGCTGAATTTTAGCAAGTTGGTAAACTTTTTGTGCTATTTTCTTGGTAAGAGCGTGAACATGAGAGCTCCAGTTCAAATGGCTGTCTATTAAAAGCCCTAGTGTTTTATGTTCAGTCACATTAACTATAGGTAACGTGCCCATGCGGAGTTCGAGCGGTGATCCAGTTATGGCTAGTGTCTGTAGTTTTTGTCTGGTCGTTATTAGCATGGATTTGGTTTTGCCGATGTTAATTTGCATGCGGTTTTCATTGCTCCATCTAGTAAGATTATCATGTTCCTTTTGTAAAGAATTCTCTAATTCACTACGGTTTTCTTGACTAGTATATATAGTACAGTCGTCAGCAAATAGATCACAAGTTGTATTGATATATAAAGGAAGATCATTAATATAAACTGCAAAAAGCAGCGGACCTAGTATTGAGCCCTGAGGCACACCAATATTCAGCTGTGTGGGTCTTGATAGACAGTTGTTGAAGGACACGACTTGTTGCCTGTCGGATAGAAATGACGTAATTATGTTCACCATGTTGGTGCTTGTCTTCATTTGCTTTAGTTTTCTAATTAAAATATCGTGATCTACCATATCAAAAGCTTTTTTAAAGTCTACAAACACCGCTCCACAAATTCTACCGTTGTTGATGTTTAAGTGCCAGTTATCGGTCATTTTTGTTAGAGCACTATGGCAAGAATATTTAGGTCGAAACCCAGATTGACTGTTAATTATTAGATCGTTGTTAATTAAATGGTGTAACGTTATTTTATGAATGTGTTTTTCTAGTGGTTTTGATAGCGACGATAATAAGGAAATAGGTCTATAATTACCCAAAACGCTATTATCGATTGAGCCATTTTTAATTAGCGGAAACACTTTAGCAATTTTAAAAGCAGATGGAAAGTAGTTTTTGGCCAGGCACTGGTTATATATGAACGTTAAGGACTCACTAATGACTGGTGCAGCACAACGAAGAATTCTATTACTGATACCATCTAGACCGTGTGAGTTTGTTGATTTGAGGTTCAAGAGATATTTATAAACGTCTGCAACAGACATTAAAGGAATCTCATCGGGAATATTTCTGGTGCACTTCTCCTCACAGAATGATGCCAGTGAACTTAAATTACACGATGAGTCTGGTATTGAAGACTTTAGATTCTCTATTTCTGATTGAAAGAACCAACTGAATTCATCGCATGTTATAGAATTTGGTATTGCTGATTCTGTAGGGCGTTTCTTATTGGTTAGCAAGTTAATAGCCTTCCATATATTTGTACTGTTTGAATTATCTACAATCAAATTTTTAAAATGATCTTTTTTTATCCTACGAATGTCACATTTAACTTTATTCCTTAGTCTGCGGTAATTGATGAAGTCTTTATTTTTGTGTGCTGTATCTCGCTCTCTCATGATTTCCAGCACTTCTCTAGTGACCCATGGGGATTTATGTTGATTTTTGACTCGAACTTCTTTGATTGGCACGTGTTTATCGAACACATTGTAGACTGTCTTCGTCCAGAAAGCTAATGCATCGTCCGGGTCAGGAAGTTGGTAAACGTGATCAAGGGCTGCTTTTCTTAAGTCTTGCAAAAATAAATCTTGGTTGAATGCTTTAAAATTCCTAAATTTGATACTTACATGTTTATGTTTAAGAGGTTTGAACCCAATTCTTGACCATGTACAGCATACCGGGTAGTGGTCACTAACTGTACAAACAGGAACAGAACATTCAACAATATTATCTGGACAAGTAACATATATATGATCAATTATAGTTGAGGATGTGTCAGTAACCCTTGTGGGACGGTTTATTAGTTGTTTGAAATTGTAAGAAAGAATGATATCGTCCCATGTCTGGTTGGATTTAGGAATATCTATGTTAAAGTCACCTAATATCATGACTTCTCTACCTTCTGTAAACACTATATCCATCATTGTAGTGAAACAGTCATACCAATTGTACCCAGCACATTGATTCCTATATAGGTATCCAATGAGAAACGGCTGTTGGCTGGCTGGCTTCACCTCTAACCAAACACATTCTATCTCTACTGACTCGAGATCACTTCTACGGTAACAGTTGAGAGAATTGGAAATGTATACAGCAATACCTGTCTCTAATTTTTGATTTGCGTCTCTTCGAATTACTTTAAACCCCTTAAGGGTGATTTTAGAGTCGGATATTTTGTCGTTGAGACGACTTTCTGTGATTCCAAACACATGGAATTGTTTGCACAGTATTACCGAAAGCTCAGATAATTTATTGAGCAAATGATAGATGTTGAGATGGCCTATACTTAGGCCATCTTTGTGAAGCCACTGATCGTGATTTGCGAACATTGCACGATGAAAGGATGATGTCGCTTGCGGTAGAAATTTTCAGAGTTTTTGAAACTTTATTTAGTAGTAGTTAAGACTATTAGATGGGGTAGGAAAATGTCTGTGCTGGAGTGACATCATGAAAGCTTGATGCAGGGCTGCAGGATTGTATTGCATTAGCTGTTGAAGTTGGCGGTTCCACTGATAGGAGTGTAGATTACCATCCAACGAGGGACCACTGCTGTGAGAGTTACTGGAAGTGCCTACATTAGAAGCATACATCGGGGGCACAGCAACATTGTTTAACGGTGTCTCCTTTGACACAATAGGGGGAGGATGCTTTATGGGCAAGGGAGGAAACAAACCATCATAGTTAGCAACATTGGGATTGGAGCATGGGTTGCTATCCACGGCATTGTATTCCTGGGGTATAGGCAATGGTGGTGCAGGAAGAGAAGGAGCATTTTCTGAACACTTAGATGTCGCTGTCGCCGGGGGTGAAGTTCGGGTTACTCCTGTAACTGGTGCTGGTTGTTGTGCACGTTCGGGATATTTTATGTTCTTCGCTAGTATACTACTTCCTAGCTTGGAACAATGTATTTGATCCCTGTATAGTTTTTTCTTAGGAGCCCCGGACAACGAAGTAAAGTACGGGGTGTTATTAATGAAACTAATGGCATTGTCTTTACAAAATTTAAACAAAGTTAGATTGGCAGCATCGGCAGTCCGACGCTGGAATCCATAACATGGTGGAATGATGGATGAAATGAACATAGATGAGTTAGGAAATTAATTTCGTAACAGTACCTCCTGCGTAGATAGTTGTGAGGTGCTTATGATGTTATTATCCATTATGTCATTGACACCAATATGGACTGTCGCTTTTTTAATTCTCTCATTCACTTGGAATTTTCGCAGTGTAGCGGTAAGCCTATCAATGTCAGCGCCTGGTAGAGGAAAGATTGAAGTTGACTCGCTGTCAGAAGATGACATGCGATCACTATAGATTCCCTTCAGCAGGGAGTCTTCAATGATAACATGAGTTGCACTGTCATCAATTGTAAGGTCACGCTGCTGGCGTGTCCGCTTGGGCTGTTGTTGCCACTGACCACTGCGGTCTTTCTTGTGTTCTTGATTATTATAGCTTGCTTGCGTTGGTTGTTGATGCCCAGTAGTGGTAACAATCTAACAGAGACGAACAGTATGATGTTCAAAATAATAATGAAGGGCCAGCAATTTTGAAGATGGAGGTTCAGAATGCTCTTAATCATATGAAATCTGGCTAGACCCCCGGTCCAGACAGCGTCACAACAGAAATGATTCATGCTTTAGAAGAATATGGAATTGATACAGTTACCAGTCTGCTTAATACAATATATGATACAGGAAATATACCTCAAGAATTATGTAATTCTGTATTTATTGCAATCCCAAAGAAATCAGGAGCCTTAGAATGTGATCAACATCGAACAATTAGTATAATGAGTCACATCACGAAGATTTTGCTAAGAATTATCATGCAAAGAGTTAGGAGGAAAATACAACCTGAAATAGGAGAAGAACAATGTGGGTTTGTAGAAGGTAATGTTACAGTAAATGCTGTGTATATACTGAGAACTGCAAACGAACGTTCTATAGAAGTAAACAAAGATCTACACCTTTGCTTTATTGACTACACAAAGGCTTTCGATAAAGTGAGACATGTCGACATGATAAGGTTGCTTGAAGATCTACAAATTGTTGGAAAAGACTTTAGACATGTAAAAAAACATTTATTGGAAGCAACAAGCTTTCATAAGAGTTGATAATGAAGTAAGTCAATATCAGCCTATTAAGAGAGGTGTGAGGCAGAGATGTTTAATGTCTCCAGATCTGTTTTCCCTGTACAGAGAATTTTTTTTTTTTCCAGAAATATTAAAGATATGGAAGGAATGAACATTGGGGGACGATGCATCAATAACATTAAATATCCAGATGATACAGTCTTGATTGCAGACAATGAACAGGACCTGCAACATCAAATAGATGCGGTTGTTACACACAGTGAACAACTAAGGTTAGAATTAAATTGTAAAAAAACACAGATTATATTCGTCACTAGGAAGAACGAAATACCACAATGTAATATACAAGTAAATGGGAATATTCTTCAACAAGTGAATAGGTACAATTATCTCGGAACAGTAATAACATCTGATGGGAGATGCCTTGAAGATATTAGAACAAGAAACGCCGTTGCGAAAGTAGCCTTTAGCAAGATTAAAAACATACTGTACTGTACATACCTATACTTTTATATGGATGTAAAGCTTGGACATTGAGCAGTCAAGCTGAAAAACATCTGATGGCTGCGGTTTTTGAGGAAAATGCAATGAATACCATGGACAGCCAGAAATACCAAAGAACAAGTCTTTCAAGAAACAAATGAAGATAATAAACAGATTAGAGACATTAGACGTAGACAGTCAAAATTTTATGGGCATGTTATGAGAAGAAATGAATTGGAGAACTTGGTGACAACTGGCAAGATCGAAGGGAAGAGACCAAGGGGAAGACCGAGAAGTAAATACCTGGATGGCTGTCGTAAGTCTTTCTTACTTACTTTAGTGTCGTCCTTGGAGTGATGGGAATCAACACCACATTTTTATTACCCCAATATTGTTGTCTTAGAGAAACCACCAGACTCCGTCCACAACACTCCATTAGTCTGTCGACACCTCTTTCTTACTCTCACTCACCCTTAGATCATGCCCCCTCTCACTCTTCCCCAACATAACATACTCCACAACTCTAGCTTTAACAAATAAATACAAAATAATTTATTAAGCAAAGAGTATAAGTGTGAGAAGTGTGTGTGTGTAATGTGTAGAATGTGTGTCGAATATTCTAGTGGGTGCAGACTTAGACCAAGTAGCTGAAGAGCCCAGCCCGATCATCCCGGAAAGGATCACACCACATCTTCATTCAGTCCACGATGACCTCACCAAGGCATGAATCCATCCTGCTAGATGTCGACTTCCACCGGTGGCTGTTTGATCACTCAAAAGAACTAGTCACAGTCTGACCCTGAATCCTGCCTGGATCACACCGTTATTACATGTCCCCACTGTTCTTAGACTTATAACATCCTTGTCTAGTGAGGACACGAAAATACTGTTCCTTGAAATAAATGTAATTCCTGTCTAAAGTGTCTATTGCTCACAAGATCACTGTTTTAATAACTTCCTAATATGTTCATACTGTTCTATTCCATGTCATGTGGAAAAACCGTACCTATTAGTCTTTTCAACTGTCGTGTGATAACATAATACCCACTGGACTTTCCCATGTGGTGTAAAAAAAAAATCACTTCCTATGGTTCTGTTCCCAAGTGATGTTTGAAACATTAATCTGACGATTGGTCCTTCTCCAAAATGATGCGGAGAAAACAATCTCTAGTAGTCTGTTAACGTGTGACATTTAATAAACATTCTTACGATTTTTCCTTTAAAACCCTTTTCATCATGGGCTAAGAGCAAACTTTGCTGACTAACTGCCCGCACTAAGGTCTCCATTCTCATTGACTTGAGTGACCTAAGGGAACCTGTAAAAGAGATAATAATACACTTGGTGAGAGCATCTGTCCCTAACCTCCATTCGAAAGGGGGTAGGTTGACATCCTCACTCAGATACATGACAGTGAACCAACTCTGTCATGGGCATGGAGTTCTTCACTCCGGTCTGCAGTGGGTTAAGACCAGGACAGAGCAAAATGTAAAGTGTAGACCCCTAGCAGACCTCACTGGAAGATCCCACCCTTGTACATTCTCCCCATCCTCAATCTCCCCAAATATCATCCTATTTCACTATTCCCCATCAGCAGAGCCACCTGCCTTCTTACACTAGTTAATCTTAACAATGTGACTACCTATTGTAGCTGATATTCCTTGACTACCTAACCACAATGCAACAACACTATGATATAGTTCTAAACTATATTTCTAAGCTATTCCACATTATTTGTAGTTAGCGCAATCTTTAAAATACCTTATGCCATTCGGACTCAAACTCTGAATTGAATACGCCATTTGCCATAAAAGACATGTTACGCACAACCAACACTGGCGATTCTATTCACACGGATCGAGCTAGCTATCACTTCTGCCCACATCAGCTGTCAGAGTTACACTAGTTGTCCCCAAATCGTGTTTTTTTTTTTGGCAAACGCCTGGAATTGGTCACGTGACGTTCTTTTGATGTTCACACTGGTGTTATTCAAAGGGCAGACTATCCATTCTCATGCATCTTATCTCCCCCTGACTTAATCAAGTGTACGAGTGGTCTTTTCTTGGTTTGACACCCAAAACAAGCCCGCGTTGCTGCATTGTCTCAACAACAAGCCGCCAATTCCTTTTGATGTCAGAAACTTCTCAAGGTCTCCCGACCGCTCCCAACAAGTTGCAGCTGCTAACACAGACTGTCCTTGGTATTGTTGACATCTGATTGTAACCGGCAGTGAATTCGCGACAATGGCTTGGCCTCGTGGCATGGTCGAGACAGAAACACGGAGCGGATCCACGACTCTGGTGATCGAGTAAGTTGGCAAAACATGACCGCCCACGCTTACCGGCATGGTACATGATGGATGGATGGAGTGCATTTCTCTTGAGAAAACCAGTTCGCATGTCAAGATTTGCACGGAAATGCTTGATTTCACCAAGCTCAGGAAATTTTTCATGCATGTCATCCTCTTAAGACTCCTCATTAACCCCACATTGTAAACAAAATCCAACCTTTAATAGATGTCTGTTTGCCTGGACCTTAATTTTCATCAACATCTATTTCCATGTCCTCGAACTGATCAACACCACTTCGAGTTGGATCCTCTCCCCCAAAACCTTTGCTTTTTCTTTGAGTTTCTGGAGACCCTGGTCTCCCTCTTCATCAATTTCGAAATCATCATCGTCTCCTTTGGTCACAGACATAACGTACGCCATTTTGCTCTCGTACACAATATATACAAATGAAACCATGCCTGGGTTCACTAACATTAAGGTGATTACAATTGGTAGCAATGCTAGTACATAAACAAATGACCGGGCCTGAGAAATAAGGCTGGGGGGTAAGTCCCCGGAGGGGACAAATGAGAAGACAGACGGGGAAGGTTGGAGACAGTCAGTTAAGGGGGTGTGAAGGTGGTTTCAGCCCGCTAGTGTGGATGGTGAGAGAGACAGTTTAGGCTGCCGAGGAGTGTTGTGTATAGTTACGGGACTCAGGTGGCAGTTGAAGCCGAGACCCCGAGAGGGCCGAAAGGACAGTTGACAGTGGAGGTCGGCGGTAAAAAAAAAACAGGTTGAATAGAAACGGAGTTAGCTAGAGAACTCCGCCCTGTGTTTTTTAAGTGAGAGTAATTCGGAGGCTAAGTATTAGAGACTGAGCCCAGTGGTCATCAGTGATAGTGGTTGCGACTACGTGTACTGAACCTGTGCCTATGCAATTTATATATATATATATATATATATATATATATATATATATATATATATATTGATGAACGTTCCTGGGGAATAATGGTGTATCCAGTGGTTCAAATTAAAGAATTGTGTGCCCAGAATGTTGTTTGGTATTGATGCATCGTGGTTGATCAATTGTTCAACACAACATTCACACTGACATACCCTAGACACAACCATAGCCACTCCATCTGTCACTCTGTCATCATTCGCTTTGTGACAATATATATATATATATTTATCTTGGAACAGTCATAACATCTGATGGGAGATGCCTTGAAGAGATTAGAACAAGAATCGCCATGGCGAAAGTAGCCTTTAGCAAGATGAAAAACATTCTGACAAATAAAAAGATGTCAATTGAAACGAGAAAAAGAGTGTTGAGGGGATACATAGAGCCGGTTCTTTTGTATGGATGTGAAACTTGGATAATAAGCAGTCAAGCTGAAAAGCATCTGATGGCTGCAGAAATGTGGTTTCTGAGGAAAATGCAAAGAATACCATGGACAGACAGAAAAACCAATGACCAAGTACTACAGGAGACAAATGAACATCGTAAACTGATTAGAGAAATTAGACGTAGACAGTCAAATTTTTTTGGACATGTTATGAGAAGAAATGGATTGGAGAACTTAGTGACAACTGGCAAGATAGAAGGGAACAGACCAAGAGGAAGAACGAGAGGAAAATACCTGGATGGCTTGGCCACATGGCATGGACGAGACATGAACACTGAGCTGAACCACGACACTGGTGATCGAGTGAAATGGCGAGTCATGACCGCCCACGCTTTCCGACATGGCACATGATATATATATATATATATATATATATATATATATATATATATATATATATATATATATAAGTCAGAGACAATATTATAATTTCAGTATTACGTGCAGCCAAAGTGTGTGTGTCTGTGTGTGTGTGTGTGTGTGTGTGCGCGCGTGTGTGTGTGTGTGTGTTGAGTTTTCGTAACAAGTATTTGGCCTGTGCCAGCTTCGTGTAGGAGTTACGGACGCAGTTCGTAATCCCACATACCCGAGTTCGAAATACAGCTGCGGGTGATTTGGCAGCAGACTGCCTTACGTTTTTTTAAATGAATTTGTATGGGTGCTGGTTGTTCAGAAAGCAATGGCAAACTACTAAACGTAAACTTGTGAAGATGTCACAAACAGCCAACAAAATGCTGGGGTTGTCGGCTTCGTCATACAATAAGTATGAAATTAAATATTGTTTCTTAAATTTGGCCTGAAACAACAGGCCAGACAAAATTTATTAACGGTATATGAAACTCAATACTATATACTACACGATGAGAAAGATGAACCACAGCATGTTATATCGAAGAGAAGTACCAACATAGGGTAAACAATCTTGAGGCTTCTAAAATAAGTCCATTACTTTTACAAAGCCTTTGAATACATCTGCAACGTTTATCTGCGTTTCATAGGAAGTATAATTGTTTCTAATAAATATAAATATTTTATAGAACATTGAGACAAATCCTGCAATTATTTAAATTGCTACTATTATGTAATGTCCCTTGACTTTCTTATGCTCTTATGTCCCTAATCAATATTAATAATTACCTGTCTTTCTTTATAATGTGGTTGTATTTCGTTCACAATTGTGTTGTTACAAGGTGCGTTGCGTGTTTTCTTTTCCATTTACAAAATACAACAAGACACCAGACGTCAAATGCAGCAACATTCTCTAATTGTTTGTGTAATGTAATGTAATGACTATCTGGTGGCTAGATGCTCGCCTGTCGGCTCGGTGGTGATGAGTTCGAATCTGCATCTGTCCTCCCTGGTCGTCCCTGGCTGATGAAGGCTTGTCGTCGCAACGCCCTTTGTTTTCTGTCATTGCGTTCTGTAAAGTTGCACTACTTCGTGAAATGTTATATTGTTGAAATTTCTACAGCTTTACGGCAGACAAGCTAGGAAACATCTAATGGCTGCAGAAATGAGATGTCTGAGGAGAATGCAAAGAATGCCGTGGATGGACAGAAAAACGAATGAGAAAGTTTCTTCTAGAAACAAATGAAAAACCTCAAAATAAATAGAGAAATGACACGCAGACAGTCCAGTTGTAATTAA
The DNA here is from genome assembly GCA_963921405.1 of Cepaea hortensis. NCBI lineage: Eukaryota > Metazoa > Mollusca > Gastropoda > Stylommatophora > Helicidae > Cepaea > Cepaea hortensis. The sequence continues at coordinate 17,550,276 of OY992897.1, forward strand.
AAACCATGGTACGATGAGAAATAAACTTGAAAACTTAGTGACCACTAGGAAACTTAACGGGAAAAGAGGACGTGGAAACGAAAATATATACATAGCCAGGATGGCTTAGTATAATCGAGACAAAAACCAAGACCACCTAAACGTATTAGCATTTCACATAAAGGTGATACATTTGTCAAAAGCAGAATAAACACGATATTGTAGTGTGATATTATCGAGCACACGTTTGGCTAAATCTAAACATATATAGGAGTAGTAAATGTTCTGAAAATCTCAACAGAACTCCCATTTTATTTGGAGGGAATAACGAGAATGCAGTCCCCCTTACTAGAAAATTACGCACTCGAGACACCCACATTTGATCGCTGTCGTCAACCCAGCCTAAGTGGAATGGAAGGGTCTCAACCTGGAAGCACCATCCTTTTTTCCGGTTTGCATTTTCAATTCTCCAATGTTGGGATTCCCTTCCCTCCCCCACCGGGATAGGGGACTCACTTTCGTGATTGTTTTTTTCAAAACATTTCTTTTATACAAACGTGTGTATTTACATGGTGTTATGTGTATTTCTTTTGTTTGTGTATATCACATATCGTTGCCGTTTGTTAATGTTAAGTGACACATGTACGAATAGAAGGAATACATTCACACATGCATACTATGCTATACCATTTAGTGATTTATGGATGGAATGGCGCATGTACTTACGCACTCCTTGCATTGGGAATTAATGACGGTCATCAATCTTTTTTTAAATTTTAACTTTCGTGTCGTATACAATTGTGTATATACATTGCGCGTTGTTTGTGTGTGTGTGTGTGTATGCGCGTGTGTGTGTGTGTGTGCGTGCGTGCGTGTGTGTGTGCGTGAGTGATTTTTTACATTTGTGAATAAAACGTATACATTCATATACACATGATAATATTTCATTGATGGCATGGTGTAATTAATAACACGTTACTTGTTGATGATGATGGTGGAGTAATCATTTGCTCTCATGCACACTAATCACTTTCATAAAATTCTTTTATACTCCAAGTATTCTCACTCACACTTAGTTTTTATTTAAACAAGTTTAACAGTATCACTTTATGGATAATACGTTAATCTGTGCAACAAGCGCCCCAATTTACAAAATACATTGCAAACAGGTATGCATGGTGTTTGTTCGCACGCACGCGCGCGCGCGAGAGAGAGAGAGAGAGAGAGAGAGAGAGAGATAGAGAGAGATGGAGAGAGAGAGAGAGAGAGAGAGATGGAGAGAGAGAGAGAGAGAGAGAGAAAGAGATGGAGAGAGAGAGACAGAGAGAGAGAGAGAGGAAGAGAGAGAGAGAGAGAGAAAGAGATGGAGAGAGAGAGAGAGAGAGAGAGAGAGAGAGAGAGAGAGAGAGAGAGAGAAAACAAAGAAGTCAGCTGAATTGGGTAGTAAATACTTTTTCTTGTTTTAGTTTTTGCCTGTGTATTTCTGCTGCTAGTGCTTGAGTTTTCTCTCCTATATTTTGTTGTTTTGTTTCCCAGAGTTCTGGCACAGTTCCCTCTGGTATATCGCTTGTGTGTATGCTCCGTGGCACAGTTCCCTCTGGTATATCGCTTGTGTGTACGCTCCGTGGCACAGTTCCCTCTGGTATATCGCTTGTGTGTACGCTCCGTGGCACAGTTCCCTCTGGTATATCGCTTGTGTGTACGCTCCGTGGCACAGTGCCCTCTGGTATATCGCTTGTGTGTACGCTCCGTGGCACAGTGCCCTCTGGTATATCGCTTGTGTGTACGCTCCGTGGCACAGTTCCCTCTGGTATATCGCTTGTGTGTACGCTCCGTGGCACAGTTCCCTCTGGTATATCGCTTGTGTGTACGCTCCGTGGCACAGTTCCCTCTGGTATATCGCTTGTGTGTCTGCTCCGTGGCACAGTTCCCTCTGGTATATCGCTTGTGTGTACGCTCCGTGGCACAGTTCCCTCTGGTATATCGCTTGTGTGTACGCTCCGTGGCACAGTTCCCTCTGGTATATCGCTTGTGTGTCTGCTCCATGGCACAGTTCCCTCTGGTATATCACTTGTGTGTACGCTCCGTGGCACAGTTCCCTCTGGTATATCGCTTGTGTGTATGCTCCGTGGCACAGTTCCCTCTGGTATATCGCTTGTGTGTACGCTCCGTGGCACAGTTCCCTCTGGTATATCGCTTGTGTGTACGCTCCGTGGCACAGTTCCCTCTGGTATATCGCTCGTGTGTATGCTCCGTGGCACAGTTCCCTCTGGTATATCGCTTGTGTGTATGCTCCGTGGCACAGTTCCCCCTGGTATATCGCTTGTGTGTATGCTCCGTGGCACAGTTCCCTCTGGTATATCGCTTGTGTGTACGCTCCATGGCCAAGGCGTTACGGACGAAGTTCGTAATCCCGCATACCCCCGTTCGAAACACAGCTGGGGGAGATTTGACAGCAGACCGCCTTACGTTAGTTTTTTTTTATGAAATGGTATGGGTGTCGACCGTTCAGAAAGCAATGGCAAACTACTGAACGTAAACTTGCCCAGGAATCACGAACAGCCAAAATTGGTTGTGGTTGACAGCTACGTCCTGTAAAGAATATGCAACAACTATTTTTTATATCGCTTGTGTATGTGAGGAGCTTGTACTGTGTTTATTGTTGCAACTACAGCCTTATGGTCTGTGACATTCAGTGTCTGCTGTAAATGCTTGACTTGTGTTATATGATGTGCTCTGTGCGCATAAATTATATCTAACCGCGCTGCGCTGTTATGTGCATTGTTTGTATGTGTTGTATCTGGTCCATGGGAATGCGTCTGCCTGTATGTGTCTGTTAGCCCATGTTTTGCGTATCCTTTTACAGGACTTAGCTGTCAACAGCAGCATCTTTCAGCTGTCTGTTGATCTCTTGGCAAGATTACGCTCAGTAGTTTGCCATTGCTTTCTGAGCGGCCGGCTCAGTATCCGCAAGTCACGAGCGGGGGTCGAACCACCTCAGTTCTCGCTCCGCTGCGAGACTCTGCGTGATAAACGGGATTACAGAGAGAAAGTGTTGTAACCCCACAGCCAGAGAGACCGGCCTGTTAGCCCATGGATATCCAAAATTGTTTGCAATGTGTCTAACTGATGTGCATCTTCCCCTGTGTTGTTTCTAATTTGCATTCTTACATCTCCATTTATCAGATCATGCACTGCAAGCACTTATTTATAATCGCCGCCTAAAATAATATTGTGACCCCGATATAAGTGTGAGATTATGTTTTTCAGTCTTTTTAGAAGAGCGAGTGATGTATGTGGTCAGGTGGTGCGTGTATGTTGACAATTGTGTCTTTATGTCTGGTATTTCCCCACCCGCACTATGGCTATCCAACCCTGGTAGTCCCTGTCTTTCTCTATAATCTGCCATCTGTCCGATGTCTGTATTATTGCTGCACCCAGGCCGATATGTTGAGTACTTAGACTAAAACATGAGTGTCTTAGTTAGTTAGTTAGTCGACAGATCATCCTCGTTGCACATCGAACCATTCAGTCCATAAGTGCTCGGATCCCCTCCTCAGCAAATCCCGCAGCGTGTAGCGGCTAACGACGCCAGTTCTGTGTTGGTTTATCAATCTTCTTTGGCTTCCTGCGTAGTGTTCTTGTTTGGCCACCCCTCTTTTAATTTGCTGCTCTCGCAGTCATCACTTGGTTCTCGCAAAAGTCTCACTTCTCGTAGAGCATTCAGAATGTCAGCCTGGTCCATGGCGCGACCGCCCTCCACAGTAGCTTCACCTGCGAGCTTGTCAGCCCGCTCATTCCCTTGTACTCCCGCATGCCCTGGCACGAAGATGAAACTAATCTTTGCCAGCCGAGACCGCTTCAGAGGCAGCAACCACTCTCTTCGGATCGACCCCTCCTCTATCCTCTTGATCATGTTCATTGAGTCGCTAAGGAAACAAGCCCTAGTCAATGTCTGTGTCTCGAGCCATGTTATTGCTTTACTTACTGCCATGACTTCCATGGTCAGGCTACTTGTGGTTTCAGTGAAAGCACCAGAGTCCTCCTTCACAATTCTCCCTCCGGCCCGAGCTGTAAAGGCCCATGAGCTTCTCACATGTCGGACGACCGACCCATCTGTGTAGATGACCGCGTCACCGTCTAGCGAATTCTCAAAAATCAACGCTTGTACTTCAGCCTCAACAGCAGCCGGATTTTCTTGTCTGCATTTTCTATCTAGTTGGATGCAAACTGAAAAGGATGTGCAGAAGTCTGTTGGCACTTGCACCCACTCCTCGCCAGGTTCTAAGCCCTCAAGTGAACACACCTGTTGAAGAATGTCTTCGGCTTGACCCATCCACGACCGTCCTCTTTTTAACCTGCTGCCCTTCACCTTCCTAATTTCACTATGCAGTGGATGTTGTGTGTTTGCGTTAATTCTGAGGTAGGCGCGTGCCCTGCAAACTTGTATTCTCTCTTCAATGGTTGGAAAATCAAGAAGGTAGCGCATCGCCCTGCATGCTGTATCTCTTGTACATCCAAGAATAATGCGCATAGCTTCATTCTGTATCCTTTCCATCCTTTCTATCTGCTTATGGCTGAGAGTCAGGATTGCCATTGCATACTCCAAAACAGACATGACCAGCCCCTCGTACAGAAGACATAGATGGCGCTGCTCACAGTTTGCTGCCACCATCACCCGCATCGCTGCCAAACCCCGCTTGGCCTTTGTTATCACCTGGTCTATGTGCACATTATAAGCAAGGCTTCGATCAAACCGTATCCCCAGGTAATTCATTGCCTGCGTTCTTTCCACCGTCTCTGAACACAGCATTACAGTTGGTGTTGGATTGTTGACAATATGATTATTCAACGAGAACCAAGTCACTGTTGCCTTTGTTGGGTTGACCATTGCCCCAGCTTCATCACACCAAGTACTTATGCGATTGAGTTCGGTTTGTAGTTCCACAGCAACCTCCTCTCTATCCTTACCCTGACGATACACTAACACATCATCGGCATATGACAATGTCCTGCCAGGTCCAGTGATCTGCTCACTGGTGATTCTCACTGTGTAGGCGTTGAACAGTACCGGAGATAATGGTGATCCCTGTGGTAGGCCAGGATATATTGTTGTTGGTTCCGAAGTCCAACTGCCACATCTAAAAACTACTTTCCGTTGGACGAGGGCTGCAGCGATCCAACTAAGGAGGAATGGACTTACGTTTAGTTCAAGAAGCTGAAACATTAAAAAATCCAGTGGTACTCTGTTGTATGCGTCCTGAAGATCAATCGCTGCAGCAACTGTTTCAGTGCCTGAGTGGAAACCTTCATAGACATCATGGGCAAAGACTGCTGCATTGGTCCAGGTTTCTCTTTTTGGACGGTACCCACCCAGGGTAGGTGGGAAAACACCTTGCCTCTCTAGTTGGCTTGATATTTTCCTGGCAATTACCTTCTCCAGCAGCTTGCCTATTGTATTCTGCATGGTTATAATTCGATATCCCTGAATTTTTTTGTGGTCTTTGTCAGGCTTCGGCAAGGGAATCAGATAGCTGTGTAACCATTCCTCCTTGATGCTAGCTTGATGAGTGTCTTAGAAATAAGCATGTTGTGATATATGATGCGTGTTTGTCGGTGTTAACGTTAGTTTCCTGTATGAGTATAAAATCAGGTTTATATTTGTGTATGAGTGGTATAAGATGATTAATTTTGTATCTTATACCTCGAATGTTAATTAATACTCATTATTATAATTTCCGCTGCAATTTTTGTTGTAATGTAAGAAACGGTTGAGTATAATTTTGTTTCTTGTTTCAAACTGTCTGTATTCATGTTATCATTTCTGGAGATATTCAGTAGATTCCTTCGCCGGGCTTGAAATATCTAAGTCAATAACGAGGCGTGGAGAAGAATCTGATAGGTTTCTTCGTCAGGGTGGTATGTTGATGTTATCACAGTCTCTTCCGGTCATGGCGCTGGTCGTTATCTGTTCAGTATAATTACTTAAACATTTCTTTTTGTTTGACCTGTGCGCTTCAGGCGGTGTAGGGTAGTCGTGGTTGTTGAGGGGCGGCAGCGTGGTAACAGGTGTTTGGCGGGCTGGAGGTGTCGAGCTCTCACCGTCAGACAGGCTCTTGGTTGAGCGTCCCCTTTTCCGACTGACCAGCTGGAAACCGTCTTCATCCTCCTTACTATGTTGATCTGTCTGAGAGTTCGAGGAGACTTGTTGTGCCAGTCTATGTCCCTTCTGGGTTTGTACTTTGGTCGGACAATTCTTACTCCAGTGGGAGTCTTTCCCACAGACTGTACACACCGTACGGCGCCCCGGAACTGTGATGAAGAGATCGTGTAGCTTGTCTTCTACCCCGACCAACTCCATGTCCACGTAATGTGGCAAAGGTTCTATCGGGTTGCACAGAAGTAACCACTTGTCCGTGCTGTTTTTCAGTTTATGCACTTCCGCATTTATATCTCCCGAAATATCCGTGGCTATTTGCTTCACTGTCTCAATCTTTGCGGTTGTAGGCATCCAGTGAATCATAGACTTGGTCTTTTCCTTCTCTATGTTTTCGATTACTATAGTTAATTTAGGATCCTGCAGTTCATGCTTCATCCCGTTAAGCCGTTCATAATGAGCCGCCTTTGCTTCCGGTGTCAGCGTAGTGTACCACCTTTTAGGGTTGCCAAAACGGAAGATAGATTTTTTCCCTTCCCTGCCGATTCCGCACGAAGACCTCAAGGAGATGAAGAATATTGTTCATGGAACTGTTTATACGTTGTGAAGAGAAACCAGAGTGACAATATCAGCGCGTCCATTGGGGGACAGTCGTTAACATCGTGCAATTAGTTTGCAGTGTTGAAACATTGTATATATTGCATTAACAAGTATATTTTATTCATTTTTAGCAGTGTAAGTATAATTTAGGATTAGACTTTAGGATGTCAAATTATTGTGTTAACTGTGAATAGGTGGAGTCATTATATTAAACATTTATGTAACTAATTGCTTCTGTAGAAAACGTTTGCGAGTTATGTCCCTTGTAAACAATAAAATGAATATTATGTTCCCGTGAAAAAGAGGTATTTGTTTCCCCTTAAATTTCGCTTACCCAGTGCACAGGCCGTCGAGAGCGCGATAGCGAATGGTTAGCAAGTAGATCATGTAAATGAGTCCCCACTATTGTTCCCGGTATGACTCAGCCGAAACTAAGCACCATGAAATGTCCTGGAAAGTAAAGGCGAAGTGTGCGCTATTGACCACATCACCCATTGAGTGCCAATTGTTTTACAAAAATGTGTCATGACAGATGCATTGTCAGTGCCGTGTGCAACAAGTCTTTGCAACTCAAGCCAAGCCCATTCTTGTTTAAACAATTTTTTAACGCATTGCGTATTGCCTGCACGTGTCACTCACTTCAACTGAATCGTATTAAAGTGAGTTAAATTACGTGAATATTGGGCATTAATGTACTAAGACTGGTTTACTCCCTCGCTTCAGTTCAAATTCGGCTTTTTAGTGTTCCCAAAATAATTTTTTACCCACCCCAAAAAAGCACCAAAAAGCACCAAAAAGCACACACACACAGAAAAAATTGTGAAGCACCAAATTCGCGCGGCCGCGCAAAATGCAAATTTTGGCACTAAATGACATCAAAAAGTACTAAATTTAGTGCGAAAATGTCAAAATGGCAACACCGTTCGTCTGTATTAGATTGTCCCCCTTAAGTTAACAACATTTTCGTCCTCTGAAACCAAAGGACACAAATATTTCAAATGTAAGCACGCTTTCAATGCGGAAGCCGAACTAGCGTGGTGGCTAGATGCTCGTCTGTCGGCTCGGTGGTCGTGAGTACGAATCTGCAACGGGGCGGAACTTTACAATGGATCTGGTCTCCCTGGTCGTACTTAGTCCAGTTGTGTTTACAAATCATGGTACGATAAGAAATAAACTTGAAAACGTAGTGACCACTAGGAAACTGAAGGGAAAAGGGGATGTGGAAACGAATTAAGCCAGTATGGCTTAACATAATCGAGACAAAAACAGAGACCCGGCCATAGGCTGGCGACGGTGTGAGATATCATTGTCTTTACAATATTCAAACATGTCTTCTCTGGTTGACGGTAAGACAACTTCTCTGGTTGACTCCAAGATGGCTTCTCTGGTTGACTCCAAGATGGCTTCTCTGGTTGACTCCAAGACGGCTTCTCTGGTTGACTCCAAGACGTCTTCTCTGGTTGACGGTAAGACAATTTCTCTGGTTGACTCCAAGACGGCTTCTCTGGTTGACAGTAAGACAACTTCTCTGGTTGACGGTAAGACAATTTCTCTGGTTGACGGTAAGACAACTTCTCTGGTTGACGGTAAGACAACTTCTCTGGTTGACTCCAAGACGGCTTCTCTGGTTGACGGTAAGACAACTTCTCTGGTTGACTCCAAGACGGCTTCTCTGGTTGACGGTAAGACAACTTCTCTGGTTGACTCCAAGACGGCTTCTCTGGTTGACTCCAAGACGGCTTCTCTGGTTGACTCCAAGACGGCTTCTCTGGTTGACTCCAAGACGGCTTCTCTGGTTGACCGTAAGACAACTTCTCTGGTTGACTCCAAGACGGCTTCTCTGGTTGACTAAAAGACGGCTTCTCTGGTTGACTCCAAGACGTCTTCTATGGTTGATTCCAAGACGTCTTCTCTGGTTGACTCCAAGACGGCTTCTCTGGTTGACGGTAAGACAACTTCTCTGGTTGACTCCAAGACGGCTTCTCTGGTTGACTCCAAGACGGCTTCTCTGGTTGACTCCAAGACGGCTTCTCTGGTTGACTCCAAGACGGCTTCTCTGGTTGACGGTAAGACAACTTCTCTGGTTGACTCCAAGACGGCTTCTCTTGTTGACTCCAAGACGGCTTCTCTGGTTGACTCCAAGACGGCTTCTCTGGTTGACTCCAAGACGGCTTCTCTGGTTGACCGTAAGACAACTTCTCTGGTTGACTCCAAGACGGCTTCTCTGGTTGACTAAAAGACGGCTTCTCTGGTTGACTCCAAGACGTCTTCTCTGGTTGATTCCAAGACGTCTTCTCTGGTTGACTCCAAGACGGCTTCTCTGGTTGACGGTAAGACAACTTCTCTGGTTGACTCCAAGACGGCTTCTCTGGTTGACTCCAAGACGGCTTCTCTGGTTGACTCCAAGACGGCTTCTCTGGTTGACTCCAAGACGGCTTCTCTGGTTGACGGTAAGACAACTTCTCTGGTTGACTCCAAGACGGCTTCTCTTGTTGACTCCAAGACGGCTTCTCTGGTTGACTCCAAGACGGCTTCTCTGGTTGACTCCAAGACGGCTTCTCTTGTTGACTCCAAGACGGCTTCTCTGGTAGACTCCAAGACGGCTTCTCTGGTTGACGGTAAGACAACTTCTCTGGTTGACTCCAAGACGTCATCTCTGGTTGACTCCAAGACGGCTTCTCTGGTTGACTCCAAGACGGCTTCTCTGGTTGACGGTAAGACAACTTCTCTGGTTGACTCCAAGACGGCTTCTCTGGTTGACTTTAAGATGTCTTCTCTGGTTGACTTCAAGACGGCTTCTCTGGTTGACTCCAAGACGACTTCTCTGGTTGACTCCAAGACCGTTTCTCTGGTTGACGGTAAGACAACGTCTCTGGTTGACGGTAAGACAACTTCTCTGGTTGACTCCAAGACGGCTTCTCTGGTTGACTCCAAGACGGCTTCTCTGGATGACTTCAAGACGGCTTCTCTGGTTGACTCCAAGACGGCTTCTCTGGTTGACGGTAAGACAACTTCTCTGGTTGACGGTAAGACAACTTCTCTGGTTGACTCCAAGACGGCTTCTCTGGTTGACTCCAAGACGGCTTCTCTGGTTGACGGTAAGACAACTTCTCTGGTTGACGGTAAGACAACTTCTCTGGTAAACTACAAGACAGCTTCTCTGGTTGACTCCAAGATGGGTTCTCTGGTTGACTCCAAGACGGCTTCTCTGGTTGACGGTAAGACAACTTCTCTGGTTGACTCCAAGACGGCTTCTCTGGTTGACTCCAAGACGGCTTCTCTGGTTGACTCCAAGACGGCTTCTCTGGTTGACGGTAAGACAACTTCTCTGGTTGACTCTAAGACGGCTTCTCTGGTTGACGGTAAGACAACTTCTCTGGTTGACTCCAAGACGGCTTCTCTGGTTGACTCCAAGACGGCTTCTCTGGTTGACTTCAAAACGGCTACTCTGGTTGACTTCAAGACGGCTTCTCTGGTTGACTCCAAGACGGCTTCTCTGGTTGACTCCAAGACGGCTTCTCTGGTTGACGGTAAGACAATTTCTCTGGTTGACTCCAAGACGGCTTCTCTGGTTGACTCCAAGACGGCTTCTCTGGTTGACTCCAAGACGTCTTCTCTGGTTGACTCCAAGACGTCTTCTCTGGTTGACTCCAAGACGTCTTCTCTGGTTGACTCAAAGACGTCTTCTCTGTTTGACTCCAAGACGTCTTCTCTGGTTGACTCCAAGACGGCTTCTCTGGTTGACGGTAAGACAACTTCTCTGGTTGACTCCAAGACTGCTTCTCTGGTTGACTCCAAGACGGCTTCTCTGGTTGACGGTGAGACGGCTTCTCTGGTTGACTTCAAGACGGCTTCTCTGGTTGACTCCAAGACGGCTTCTCTGGTTGACTCCAAGACGTCTTCTCTGGTTGACTCCAAGACGTCTTCTCTGGTTGACTCCAAGACGTCTTCTCTGGTTGACTCCAAGACGTCTTCTCTGGTTGACTCCAAGACGTCTTCTCTGGTTGACTCCAAGACGGCTTCTCTGGGTGACGGTAAGACAACTTCTCTGGTTGACTCCAAGACGGCTTCTCTGGTTGACTTCAAGACGGCTTCTCTGGTTGACTTTAAGACGGCTTCTCTGGTTGACTCCAAGACGCCTTCTCTGGTTGACTTCAAGACGCCTTCTCTGGGTGACTTCAAGACGTCTTCTCTGGTTGACTTCAAGACGGCTTCTCTGATTGACTCCAAGACGGCTTCTCTGGTTGACTCCAAGACGGCTTCTCTGGTTGACTTCAAGACGACTTCTCTGGTTGACTTTAAGACGGCTTGTCTGGTTGACATCAGTACGGCTTCTCTGGTTGACTTCAAGACGGCTTCTCTGGTTGACTCCAAGACGGCTTCTCTGTTTGACTTCAAGACGGCTTCTCTGGTTGACTTCAAGACGGCTTCTCTGGTTGACTAAAAGATGGTTTCTCTGGTTGACTTCAAGACGGCTTCTCTCCTTGTTTTTTGTTGGTGCTATCGTACTTCTTTCCGTCTCTAAAACGTCTCGTTATTCCTGGATACTACTCAACTTTCTTCTTCGTGTATCTTGCGCTGAGCTCTTCGTTGCATTATATTCTATTGTGCTTATGCAGTACTTCTCGGGCTTCTCTCTCCGTTTCTCGACCAAGACTTTCACGACCAGATGGATCGACCTGTAGGTGGTGTGACGAAACGATGCAGTATCTGTGCTGTGTCGTTCGGGAGTTCCGCTTGAACGCGGAGCGTCACTAGGGACTTCCCCAGTTATTAATAAACGGAGGAAAGCCGAGCAAGTTTCTACGTCGAGAATGTTCTCGAAACACCGAGACTTTCGTGACCAGGTCCCTCAGTACAGTCACATTATCACGTGCAAGGAGAAAATAGAGTCTCCATTGCGGAGAATGCATGGTTCTCGAGAAGTTCAGACACAACGAGGAGCTTTAATTCTCCGTTCGCGTTGAGATGCACGTAGGAGGGAATCATTCACTCTCGATATCTTGAGGTGTGCAGTCACACACTCAACTTTCAGCTACTGTCATCCCACAAGGCACAGTGGACAACAGACAGTATTGATAGCTGACTTGTGGTCGGTTCACATGTCAAGGTGTTGCCTGTTTGATGAACTAAGTTACTTGTTGGTGAACTAGGTTGTCTGTTTATGGACCAGGATGCCTGTTTTTCGGAAACCACTACGTCTGTAAGGGCGAGTGATTGATATCCACACCTACCACGCTTGACTGTGCAACATCATGCTACAGGGTGAATCATCAAGCTGAATATGAACCACCAGGTTGTTCGTGAACCCTGATGCAGCACTTTGGTTGAAAGGTTTGTTCATCTTATCGACGGTTGATTAACCACTAGTTATGAAATATGTTCATTCACCTGAGCAATCATGCCTGTGTATGATAACAGACAACTAAAGTACTTTGGAGAAGTGATGGTATGCTCACCCCAGGGAGACTTGCCAAGTTGGGGTAGAGTCACAGCTCTGGGAGCACATCAGTTCCACTGACTTTGTTTATCCGCCTAACCGTCGGAGATACCAGGTAGAGATTAGCACGAATCTATGTGCTGTAACTACGTCTGCAATTGTGCCCGGCCAACACAAGACCCACACCAGTTGGACGTATCAACGTTACTGATAATTTTCAGGTAGACTATGGTCAACTCATCCCTGACCTACTGAACATTGCTGTGTTACGATCAGACGTAAGTGGTGTTTCCAAACTTGTTTGCCAGCTGCGTAAGGAACATTGCCATTAATATTTTCGGTCACCAAGGTATCCAGTACATGATTAACTTGTGGGACTCGACTCCGAGGGAGTCAGGTCACTTGTGACGGTACAGCTGTGTTCTACCATCTTCTGCCAGAGGTTATGCGTCTGCCGTCGTATGACCTGTAGTGAACTGGATATTGCAACTATCTGTTACCCAACCAGGGGTAATCGATTATATTTCAGGAGCAAGAGATTGGTATTTTGTTCATCGATGGAGGTCAAGATTATTTTCCTGGGGACACCTCAGGGTAGAGGGTCCCCCAGCCAGGCTGAATAAGAACTGTCGGTGTGTCATTAGACAGTGACTCATAGGGACAGTGCTGAGTTATAGTTCTTCTAGTCAGCGGAGGTCCGAGTGGGTAACTCCATTTATTGCCGATCCGAGCTCTTGGGACGGAGTGGTCTCTAAGGTTCCAGTCAACCATACTGGGAGGGAGCATGGTGAGTGCTGGACCGACTGGACTGAACACACACAGCAAATCTACCTTTCAGCCGATGACGAAGATGGACTCATCTCTGATTCTCTGATTCTGTCTCTACTCTATACTCTGTATTGTACATAGATTATATTCTATCAGGGTGTTCATTTCCTTTCTTTGTCTTTAGGGTAGAATAAACTTTTCTTTATGTTGACATATTCTTTTCTATAGTTATTGAGTGTGGTCTCGGACGATGCCTAAGTGCTCATTGTCCCAAGGTAGAGGGTAGATAGTAGAGGTCTAGAATCTGGGAGGGGCGTGTAGACTCATTAAACTTAAACGAGTTCAATAGCGGAGTTACAGTGTATCTACCTGTCCAGCCCCTGGGGTCAGAATACACGAGAGTGCTAGGGACACCTCGGGGCTTGGGTTCAATTACAACACCCGAGGCGATCCTGTCACAGGTGGGTATGTACGATTTCGCCGATGCTATTTGTCATAGCCATGCAGGTCATCCTGGATGCGGCATCCAGCTACGCACACGGTCAGAATCTCAGCGAAGAACGGAACATTCCGCCGCTGAAGGCTTTCATGGTCGATCCGACAATCCTGACACCGAAGGAGAGTGATGAGCGCAGCATCCTCCTCAGACTGGACGATCTGATTCGCTGGTGCAGGATGAGTTTCACGCCTAAGAAATCGAGAAGCCTGTCGATCGTGAAGAGCTTCAACGCCAGAAAAACTCGAAACTCATTAGCCCACTCAATTGAAACTAAACTCCAAGCTGTCTGGAACCAAAGTTAAACTCTCAAAAATGGCACTGTTTATCATGAGAAATTGCATGACAGCGCAACCACCAAAGACCAGCCATTGCAAGAAAAACACAAAATTATATGCAAACAATAAATTATAAACAATCTCCAAGGAAGATTACTCTGCGTAGACAGTTCAATACTGCAATTCTCATGCACCCAAAAGATAAAAATATTCAACAGCTGCACATACACACATATTAATAGGCAACAGCATGACAATCCCTCGGTCAAGGCATATTATTTTTGTGATAGAGATGAGTTCTGTTTGTAGGTTAAAGATAATGACAGATGATTGTGAAATTGAAGATACAGTGATCTGAAAATATGGTCACAGGCGTTTTAATGTCTTCTTTTTATCACGTTTCTTTTTCTCCAAAAGTTTTTTATCTCCAGCATGTTTCATCGCAAGAGGACCCTCGGCTGTTTTATCTCCAGCATGTTTCTTCGCAAGAGGTCCCTCTGCTGTTTTATCTTCAGAAGAGCAGTTTTCCTCTGTAACTCTTAGAAGCTTGGCGTGAATTTCTGTAAACATTTGAGCTCTTAAGGAGTAGTCCTCATACTGTTCCAATAACAACTTTCCCGCTTCTGCATTAAGGGCTGACTCAGGGTTAGGAACAATCAGCAAGCACTTGACAGTCAACAAAATATGTTTAATGCCCAGTTCTGGCTTCCAATCTTTCTTTAATGTGTTGACACAGATTTCTCCATTGCCAGACACATTTGGATGGAAAATTTTAGTGAGGTAGAAAGCTTTTGGTGGTTCTGAAGGATAATTGTTGCCAAGAACCAGTTTCATGCGGAAAGTTCCACCCTCATATGGTGTGCCAGCTGGTCCTTCAATAGTTGCTTGTATGTCTGTCGCATCCTCATTATTCATAAACACTTTTATTCCCTCCGGCGGATTTCGATACAAACTACTTATTTCTTTTGTAACTTGTCTAATTATCTGCGGTGACAGATTTTCCACGTTTGATACGTTCGACATTTTATGATGGAAGACTCTACTGGTTATGGATACAGCCAACGATCAATGATGAAATTCACCCCCATTAAATATATGAGGGGCGTCCTGACGAGATGAGGCCTATCTAGAAATGCCTAGACACTTTCTAGCAGCGTATAAATATTGTTTATGGACCTGTTATACGTTGTGAAGAGAAACCAGAGTGACAATGTCAGCGCGTCCATTGGGGGACAGTCGTTAACATTGTGCACGGAGCTTGCAGTGTTGCAACATTGTATATATTGCATTAACAAGTACATTTTATTCATTTTTAGCAGTGTAAGTATTTCAGTCTTTACCACGTCAAATTATTGTGTTAAATGTGAATAGGTGATGTCATTATATTAAACATTTAACAATTACAATTAATGCAACTAATTGCTTCTTTAGAAAAACGTTTGCGAGTTATGTCCCTTGCAAACAATAAAATGAATATTATGTTCCCGTGAAAAAGAGGTATTTGTTTCCCCTTAAATTTCGCTTACCAAGTGCACAGGCCGTCGAGAGCGCGATAGCGAATGGTTACCCGTAGATCATGTAATTGAGTCCCAACTATTGCTCCCGGGTTGACTCAGCCGAAACTAAGTACCATGAAATGTTCTGGAAAGTAAAGGCGAAGTGTGCGCTATTGACCACATCACCCATTGAGTGCCAATTGTTTTACAAAAATGTGGCACTGCCATCTGAAGGGAATGACATACACACATAACTAGTACCAGATGAGGAGCTTCGGATTTTAGTGTTGTATATACTCCATTGTTTACACCTGTCATGACAGATGCATTGTCAGTGCCGAGTGCAACAAGTCTTTGCAACTCAAGCCCATTCTTGTTTAAACAATTTTTTAATGCATTGCGTATTGCCTGCACGTGTCACTCACTTCAACTGAATCGTATTAAAGAGAGTTAAATTACGTGAGTATTGGGCATTATGTACTAAGACTGGTTTACTCCCTCGGTTCAGTTCAAATTCGGCTTTTTAGTGTTCCCAAATTCATTTTTAAAGTAATTTTTACCCACCCCCCAAAAAAGCACAAAAAAGCACCCCCAAAAATTGTGAAGCACCAAATTCGCGCGGCAGCGCACAATGCAAATTTTGGCACTAAATGACTTTAAAAAGCACTAAATTTAGTGCGAAAATGTCAAAATGGCAACACTGTTCGTCTGTATTAGATTGTCCCCCTTTAGTTGACAACATTTTCGTCCGCTGAAACCAAAGTACGCAAATATTTCGTTAGAATGTTCCACTATAAGCAAGAAAACGAATATTTTTCAAATGTAAGCACGCTTTCAATACGGAAGCCGAACTAGCGTGGTGGCTAGATGCTCGTCTGTCGGCTCGGTGGTCGTGAGTACGAATCTGCAACGGGGCGGAACTTTACAATGGATCTGGTCTCCCTGGTCGTACTTAGTCCAGTTGTGTTTACAAATCATGGTACGATAAGAAATAAGCTTGAAAACGTAGTGACCACTAGGAAACTTGAAAGGAAAAGGGGCGTGTGGAAGCGAATTAAGCCAGTATGGCTTAACATAATCGAGACAAAAGCAGAGACCCGGCCTTAGACTGGCGACGGTGTGAGATATCATTGTCTTTAGAATATACAAACATGCCTTCTTTGGTTGACTTCAAGACGGCTTCTCTGGTTGACGGTAAGACTCCTTCTCTGGTTGACTCCAAGACGCCTTCTCTGGTTGACGGTAAGACGCCTTCTCTGGTTGACTCCAAGACAGCTTCTCTGGTTGACTTCAAGACGGTTTCTCTGGTTGACGTCAAGACGCATTCTCTGGTTGACTTCAAGACGCATTCTCTGGTTGGCTTTAAGACGGCTTCTCTGGTTGACTTCAAGACGCCTTCTCTGGTTGACTTCAAGACGCCGTCTCTGGTTGACTTCAAGACGCCTTCTCTGTTTGACTTCAAGACGCCTTCTCTGGTTGACTTCAAGACGCCGTCTCTGGTTGACGGTAAGACGACTTCTCTGGTTAACTTCAAGACGCATTCTCTGGTTGACTTAAAGACGGCTTCTCTGGTTGACTTTAAGACGCATTCTCTGGTTGCCTTCAAGACTGCTTCTCTGGTTGACTTCAAGACGCATTCTCTGGTTGACTTCAAGACGCCTTCTCTGGTTGACTTCAAGACGGCTTCTCTGGTTGACCTCAAGACGCCTTCTCTGGTTGACTTTAAGACACCTTCTCTTGTTTACTTCAATACGGCTTCTCTGGTTCACGGTAAGACGCCTTCTCTGGTTGACTTAAAGACGCATTCTCCTGTTGACTTTAAGACGGCTTCTCTGGTTGACTTCAAGACGCCTTCCTTGGTTGACGTCAATACGGCTTCTCTGGTTGACTTTAAGACTCCTTCTCTGGTTGACTTTAAGACGCATTCTCTCCTTGTTTGTTATTGTTGCTATCTTACGTCTTTCCGTCTCTAAAACGTCTCGTCATACCTGGATACTACTCAACTTTCTTCTACGAGTGTCTTACGATGATTAGTTCGCGCCGCTCCACTATATTATATCGCATACTATATTTGATTTCTCTATTCATCATTTTAATTCTAAGTCCAAGCTCTACCATGTCGTCCCACAACAGTCACTCTCTGTAACAGTTACTCTGTATAACAGTTACTATGTTATAGAGAACTAATAATTGCACGTATGTATATTTATATATGTGAGAACTAACAGATGTACCATATATTTATGTATGAGAGAACTAACAACTGTACTTCTGTGTATTTATGTATGTGAGAACTAACAGATGTAACATGTATTTATGTATGAGAGAACTAACAGCTTTACTTCTAAATATTTATGTATGATAGAGCTAAGAACTGTACTTCTATATATTGATGTATGAGAGAATTAACAAATCTTGTATATATTTATGTATGAGGTAACTAACAGCTGTACTTCTGTTTATGTATGTATGAGAGAACAAACACGTGTACCATATATTTATGTATGAGAGAACTAACAGATGTACCTGTCACGGGGAAACTGCAGTTTAGTGATTCCTTGATAACTTACATATAAAACTACAATGTAGGAGGAGGGTTAACAATCGTGTACTTCAGTCTGAGAGGAGGATAAATTAAAGATCATTGACCGACGGATATAGAAATAGGATACAGGTGTTCGCAGAGGTCATTGCCAGACGATCTGATCGGACGGACACGGGAACCGGGGAGATCGCGTTGGGGAAAAATGAACAGAGAAGGCGATCAACGGGTTCGGATGCTTTGAAGTATTAGCGTAAGGGGAACCCAGGGAAACAGCGTAAGAACGAAACGAAACGAGCAACTAATCACTACGTGATTTCACCGCCTTTTGATGTGCAGGATACGTCAAGAGACGAGTGTTGAGGTATGAACATCAAACAATAACGGAGGATTGGACACTCAATATAAATAGTAGAAACTGGTTTTTTTTTTTTTAGTGTGTGTTCCAAACTGGGCTGAATTATCTATGCATCCTGAGTGGGGAAATAAATACACGTCCCTAATGGTTGAAAGAATATGGGATATTAGTGTTTTATTCGCTAGTGTATTTCAATTCCGGGATGATAATTGAATATATAAGGTATTATAACCTTGGCGTAATAGTTTAAGCATAGGGAAATAGATGTTGGTGCACAGCGTTTACCATTGCTTTCTATTAGTGAATAGTTTAGACTTTAGTGAATTCATATGTCTTATGTGAGTGTATCCTTCGGAAGCCTTTTCATTACGGCTGGAGAAGGGCACTTACATAAGTATTATTAAGTGGCAGAAGCATATCACTTGATTTACTATACATCTCACAGGTTCCAATTCCCATCCTGATCTATCAGAGAAGATAGACCAATACGTCTTGTGTACAGAAAAAGCTTTGTTGATAAACTCAAGGCATTTCATTTGGGAGGAGATCAAATACTTCAATAAACCAAGGAAGAACATAGACAGGGTCAAATAGGGAGACGAAATAAAATATAGCCTTAAAGGAACTTTGAAAAAGAAGAAAAGGATATCCAGATAACCAAAGTAACAATGAAAAAGGAAGATAATTTTTCAGAAAGCAAAGCCAAATAAAACTACATACGTTTATACTGTAGACTCATAGTGAAGAAACAATAGACAAGTCAGAACATTAATAGTCGATAGAGACAATATGCCGGACTGTGGTGATGTGGTTTTTCCGGTGTTGGATTATTAACTTCGTGAAGCAGACTCTGGCGAAGCCATAGACTTACTGGAATATTATTACTTTACGGTGATCCAGTGGTGAACAGTTTTGTTTCGTTCAATAACGGATTTATCTCCAGACTCAAGCATACGGAACATCCAGGGTGAGACCTGTCCTGTTTTATGTGATGTCCTGTGATTTGGCCGAGTGACTGGGCGAGAGGTGATACAGAGACTAGACATTCCGAGTTCATTCTTGCACCAACAATAGAATACACTACCAACTACACCTACACAGTCCATACATACACCAGACATAGTTTTTATTAATAAATATTTTATTATTGTTGAAGGAAACTGTTGTCGGAGTATGTGATGGAGGAATAATAGAGAGAGAGAGAAAGGAATAGATATATGGAAGGGAAGACAGAAGGAAGGAGTGTAGACAGAAGTCAGTCAATAATCCCAAAAGAAAAATAAGCTTGAAGGTGTGCTTGTTGATTCCACGTTCCTCCCGGGACAATAAGCTACATAAAATGGTGGAGCATAGCGGGATAGCAGCCAATGCTTAGTGGTACCATCCCTAGCGAATTACCTGCATATAGGTACATTAAAAGGTAACTGCATAGCAGGGTACATGCATATTGATACCTACATATTGGGATATACCTGTAAGTATAGATAATGATGACTTTTAATGGAAGCCTGTCCAGGGGATATATGGTGCCAGTACTTTAATGTTGTGGACCGAACAGTGAGAAAGATCTAAACAGGATAATTGTGGATAGGTGTTCAAACACAGTACTTACCTGTTCACACTTTCACACGTCTAAATAAGTCTTTATCCTATATCTTATCGTGAGGTTGTGAGAGTAGTTGTGGGGTACCGTGTGATGTCATATATAACATATAGATATTAACATATATCGAAAGGCAGAGGAAGCTAAAGAAACCATATATATATTTAAGTGAGATAAGTAGTACGTACTTACTGCCTTAGGGTCTCTTTACCCAACCTGCGCACGTACCGTCTTTTACTATGGCCACTCATAAACTAGAGATGAAAGAACTGAGGGAAAAGGGGTAAAGCAATGGGGTTGTCTGGACAAGCCCTATCCGAGTATATACAAGTGGTAGAAAGAGAGCGTCGTCAAGCAGAACGAGAAGATCGAAAGACAGAGCTTGAGCTTAGAAGAATGGAACAGGAGGCCAAGAAACTGGAAATGGAACAGGAGGCCAAGAAACTGGAACAGGAGGCCAAGAAACTGGGACTGGAACAGGACAACAAGAGGTTGCAAGCAGAGGAAGCCAACAAGATAAGGGAACATGAATACCGCATGCGAGAACTAGACTTCAAAACACAAACTAAGGGTGAAATAGATGCAGCAGAAGGAAGTTCATCTTCACCTGGGGCAACTCACATGATTGGACATGGTTACCATGCCATGAAGTTTCCCTTGGCGGTCTTTGATGAAAGTAAAGAGAAGATATACCAGTTTTTGGATCGGTTCGAGGCCATGGCAGTCGCTATGGGACTGGATAGAAGCCGATGGGCTCTTAAATTATCCCAGGCATTACGTGGTTCGGGGTACGAGGTCTATACACGCCTACCATCAGGACATGAAAATCATTACGAGGAATTAAAAGCCGCTTTGATGAAGCATTATGAAGTCACAGCACAAACGTATCGGAAGAAGTTTAGATCGTCTAGATGAGAGCCGGGAGAGCTATTCGCCGCCTACAGTCTGAGGCTGAAATCATATCTCCAGAAATGGATGGACTTGGCATAGTTCAAGCGGGACTATGACAGTTTGGATGAGCTCATGGTGGTCGACCAGATGCGACAGCAAATGTCAGAACCACTGAAGACATTTTTGAGAGAACAATGCACGGAACGGCTGGACGTTGTGAATAAGCTGGCGGAAAGATTCGTAGAGGTCCATGGGGAAGCTAAAGAAACCAATATACAACCCACAAAAGGCCAGGAGAAACAAGACCGAAAGAAATATAGGGGAAGGGGAAAAAGTGGAACCTTATATAAAGACGTCAATGGAGAGTTCAGAGAAGGTGAAGGAAGGAAAACAGAACACCTCGAATTCTCCAGCTAAACGACCGTGGTATGAGAAATGGTGTTCGATTTGCAAATCGCCCTCTCATAACACAAAGGACTGCAGATCGAAACCGAAAAGTTCTTACTTCGCGGCATGCCAAGTGATTCATAAGCAGAGGATCACAGACACGGCTGAGGTCGGCGGAGAAGCTCTGACCAAAGAGAGCCCACGGAAAGTTTGGAAGGGAAAATGGTGCACACACTGCAGGTCGAAAACACATACTACTGTTGACCGCCGATGCCAAGAAAAGGTCGAGGAGATGAAAGACACTCCAGACCAAGAGAGACCACCTGTGGTTGAACTGATTGAAGTCAATGGCCAGCAGGTGACTTTTCTCTACGATTCAGGTTTGGATGGGGAAGCTCTGATAGATGCCAGCCTGGTAAACACAGACCAACTTACAGGGGAGACCATAGAGAGACAGCCGGCAATGAGGAGTGCTTTTACCATGACGCTGCCAATCGCCAAGGTGGAGATTAAGTCAATTTACGTCACGGGCATTATTCCAGCAGCTGTATTATCGGACTCCTTATTTCCCATGATCATTGGCACAAAATATGTCTTTTTGGGGATGCCCAAACAGCCAGCCCACAGGGGAGCAGTAGCCAGTGGATCTCAGGGGAAGGAAAAAGAGGCAGAGACACTATGTGACAACTCAGTGATAGGGGAATTGCATACTGCCCAGAGGAAGGACACTATGTTGCATCCTTGCTACAGGAAGCTGCAAAGAAGTGCTGAGCCACCAGAACGGGGACAGTACTTTCTGAAGAATCGACTACTCTATAGGAGAGCTGGGAGGGGAGATAACCTGCACGAGCAGTGGGTGGTTCCAGAGACCCACCGTCCTCACATTCTTTAGAGTGGACACACCATAGCCGAGAATCGACATATGGGCGTCAGAGAGACCTTGCAGCAAATTTCCGGCCATTATTGCTGGCCAGGAATGATCGGAGATTACGCCGGTGGTTGAAGTCTTGTTCGGAGTGCCAGAACGAACCACCCAACAAGCGGACTAAGAGTAAAATAGCTCTTAAAGTGGAAGACAAAGTGGAAGTGTGGGGTCCAGCAGAGACCAATATACTCCAAGTAGGATGGAAAGGACCTTATCCTGTGGAAAAGGTGGTGTCCAAAAACATCTACAAAATCCGGATCGGGGAAGAACTGAAAAATCTCCCTAGGCATCTCATTAAGAAATATGAGGAGAGATCCGAGAGTAAAGCTTCGCACTTTATGGTAATGGCAGCCATTAAGAAAACGGTTACAGTCCCAGACGAAGACCAGAGATCGCCAGTACAACATAGGAGGATCTATGGGATAGTACGTGATAGGTCAGATGTACCTAACGACGGGAAGAGGGAAATCACCCGTCAG
The DNA here is from genome assembly GCA_963921405.1 of Cepaea hortensis. Classification (NCBI taxonomy): domain Eukaryota; kingdom Metazoa; phylum Mollusca; class Gastropoda; order Stylommatophora; family Helicidae; genus Cepaea; species Cepaea hortensis. Next base: position 17,572,675 of record OY992897.1, read on the forward strand.
GGAAAGGACAAGAGTGAAACTTTCCCTAGCAACCAAGTTCAGAAGGGGTGGGTAACGTCGGGAAAGACGCGGGATACCCAGGACTCCAACCGAAGATTGGCTGACCAGATCCAATATCGTCCAAGATGTTCCTGGAAGCACAAGTCCAGGAGGTTTGGGAAAGATGACTCGGTCCAACGAGGACGAGGCGGAACATCCCCAGAGGCAAAGTCGGGGGAAACCAAGAGAATATGGAAACAGTGTTACAGTAAGGATGGGACGATCCGTCTGTATTAGGAGCCATCGCTTACGCCAGTCGAAAGGAGGTCGACTGAACGTACAGGGGCGATGTGCCAACACTAATGGTGATCATGAGTAGTATAGTAGGCTGTCCATGAGGTTGCCTACTGGATGAGGTGCTGATCCTTGTGAGAATTCAGACATATCATCTACACTTAATGTTCATAGCTACTTCACAGAAGCTCAACGCAAGATTGATGAGATGGTAGTTGGTACTACAGCCGTACAACTTCACAGGGGAATACATCCATGGTAAGGAGAATGTAGGAGCGGATTTCCTATCGAGACATCCAACTCCAGAGGAAGAGGAATAGGTTGGAGGATCATAGGAATCAAAACTACAGTGATGAAGAGTCGACGCGCTTAACTCTCTCTATGTCACGGGAAAACTGCAGTTTAGTGATTCCTTGATAACTTACATATAAAACTACAATGTAGGAGAAGGGTTAACAATCGTGTACTTCAGTCTGAGAGGAGGATAAATTAAAGATCATTGACCGACGGATATAAAAATAGGATACAGGTGTTCGCAGAGGTCATTGCCAGACGATCTGATCGGACGGACACGGGAACCGGGGAGATCGCGTTGGGGAAAAATGAACAGAGAAGGCGATCAACGGGTTCGGATGCTTTGAAGTATTAGCATAAGGAGAACCCAGGGAAACAGCGTAACCACCGAACGAAACGAGCAACTAATCACTACGTGATTTCACCGCCTTTTGATGTGCAGGATACGTCAAGAGACGAGTGTTGAGGTATGAACATCAAACAATAACGGAGGATTGGACACTCAATATAAATAGTAGAAACTGGTTTTTTTTTTAGTGTGTGTTCGAAACTGGGCTGAATTATCTATGCATCCTGAGTGGGGAAAGAAATACACGTCCCTAATGGTTGAAAGAATATGGGATATTAGTGTTTTATTCGCTAGTGTATTTCAATTCCGGGATGATAATTGAATATATAAGGTATTATAACCTTGGCGTAATAGTTTAAGCATAGGGAAATAGATGTTGGTGCATAGCGTTTACCATTGCTTTCTATTAGTGAATAGTTTAGACTTTGGTGAATTCATATGTCTTATGTGAGTGTATCCTTCGGAAGCCTTTTCATTACGGCTGGAGAAGGGCACTTACATAAGTAGTATTAAGTGGCAGAAGCATATCACTTGATTTACTATACATCTCACAGGTTCCAATTCCCATCCTGATCTATCAGAGAAGATAGACCAATACGTCTTGTGTACAGAAAAAGCTTTGTTGATAAACTCAAGGCATTTCATTTGGGAGGAGATCAAATACTTCAATAAACCAAGGAAGAACATAGACAGGGTCAAATAGGGAGACGAAATAAAAAATAGCATTAAAGGAATTATGAAAAAGAAGGAAAGGATATCCAGATAACCAAAGTAACAATGAAAAAGGAAGATAATTTGTCAGAAAGCAAAGCCAAATAAAACTACATACGTTTATACTGTTGACTCATAGTAAAGAAACAATAGACAAGTCAGAACATTGCTAGTCGATAGAGACAATATGCAGGACTGTGGTGATGTGGTTTTTCCGGTGTTGGATTATTAACTTCGTGAAGCAGACTCTGGCGAAGTCATAGACTTACTGGAATATTATTACTTTACGGTGATCCAGTGGTGAACAGTTTTGTTTCGTTCAATAACGGATTTATCTCCAGACTCAAGCATACGGAACATCCGGGGTGAGACCTGTCCTGTTTTATGTGATGTTCTGTGATTTGGCCGAGTGACTGGGCGAGAGGTGATACAGAGACTAGACATTCCGAGTTCATTCTTGCACCAATAATAGAATACACTACCTACTACACCTACACAGTCCATACATACACCAGACATAGTTTTTATTAATAAATATTTTATTATTGTTGAAGGAAACTGTTGTCGGAGTATGTGATGGAGGAATAATAGAGAGAGAGAGAAAGGAATAGATATATGGAAGGGAAGACAGAAGGGAGGAGTGTAGACAGAAGTCAGTCAATAATCCCAAAAGAAAATAAGCTTGAAGGTGTGATTGTTGATTCCACGTTCCTCCCGGGACAATAAGCTACAGTACCATATATTTATGTATGAGAGAACTAACAGCTGTACTTCTGTTTATGTATGTATGAGAGAACTAACAGGTGTAGCATATATTTATGTATGAGAGAACTAACAACTGTACTTCTGTATATTTATGTATGAGAGAACTAACAGCTATAACATATACTTGAGAGAACTAGCAACTGTAACATATACATGAGAGAACTAACAGCTCTACCATATACATGAGAGAACTAATAGCTGGTTTATCTGATGAGAGGATTGACAGCTGTACTTGGTATAATGTACACTAACATGCACAGCTGTGGCATGTGTACTTATACAGAAGAACACACACATATGTACATGAGGATGACACAGCTGTAGTAATGTATATACAAGATATATACAGCTTTACAATGCAAATGTGTGCACGAGACACAAAGCTATTCTGCATATTGGAGCTGTTTTCTATGTATTGTGTACACCAGGACACAAAGATATAGCTATAATCATACCGCTGTATTCTATGTATGTGAGCTGTGAAATTCGCGTGGAATGCTTTTACATCTGTCCTGTACAGTGAACTGCATGTTCAGAACAATGGCTACCGGTGGTTGCTGAATTGACTTTTTGCCCTTTCGGTTCACGAGTGCATTTTTCGGGAGACTCCTGGGAGTCGGCTCTGAAGCTGCGGAGTTCGTGCTTTGTGCGACACTTTCGGCGGGTCGCCCTGCGGTAAGAGACGGAGCCATGTGAGAAAACCCGGGTCAATGAGGTGTTTCTGGCGACTGCCGAGTCCTGAGTCCATCAACGATGAACTGTGGCGAGTGTGGATGAATTTTGTGTTGACATTATGCCAGCGGCATTATGCACAGTGTACCTGTGCGGGCTTGTTGGATTGCCGAGACTCCTGTCTATTTCACGTTTCACATTGGACAGTGGGGAGCATTTTGTGTGATACTCGCTGGCACGGGAATGGAGCATAATGGGGACAACCCGTTGCCGTGAAGTTGGAGCCTCGACTAACTAATTAACTAATCTATGTACGGGTACTTGAGGACACAAAGCTGTAGCTTGATACATGACACAAATCTATCCAATACTAATCCATCTGTGAATGCGTGTGTTTGAACATGCATAGTATGAAGTGTGAGTGTGAACTTGATGGGAGTGGCATTTTGCTTAAACTGTGCAATTTTGTGTTTCAAAAACTGTGTGGAAAATATGTGTGTGTATTGAGTTTTTCGTAAGAAATATCTGGCCTGTTCCATCTCAGTGGCAAAGGGGTTACGGACGCAATTCGTAATCCCACCTACGCGCGTTCGAAACACAGCTGCGGGCGATTTGGCAGCAGACCACTTTGCGCTGATTTTTTACGAATTGGTATGGGTGCCGGTTGTTCAGAAAGCTATGGCAAACTAATGAACATAAACTTGCCAAGATATCGTTGAATGCGACGTCCTGTCAAGGATATGAAACTAGCTTAATGTTTTTTTATTTGGCCTGTGCAACAGGCCGGATAAAAAAAATTGTTAGTTAAAGTTTAACAAGTAGTACCACTAAGACTAAGAACAGTAAATGTCATATACAAGGAAATACAAAAATGAGTTAGAACATTCTCACCCACGTAAAACAAAGATGTCCATTTTTACAAATATTTTATAAAAATCTGAAAATTATCACCCTTTGTCTATATTACATGTAGCTGTATTTATTTATTTAAATGTTTTATAAAAGATTAAGACAAATTCTACAACTATTTAAATTGCATAAAACAGTCATGCTGCTGATAGTAATGTCCCTTGCAATAACTTATGTTGTTATGTCCATTTGAAATATTGTATATGCAGGTCTTTCTTTTTAATATTGGTTTATTTCGTAAAAAATTGTATATTCACAAGAACCATTGCGTGTTTTCATTTACATTTACAAAAATCAAGACCCCCCAGAAGCCATATGCAGCAAGATTCTCTAGTTGTATGTGTAATGACTGCATACTATTTACTATATTACAAACACTACTTTTTCGCAGACATTAAATGCGGTTTACATTCAAAAGTTGCATATCAATAGGAATTGTAGGTATCAAACATTATGTTTTTTATTGTCAGAACCTACAAACAAACGTTTCTAGCCATATTATGTGAGTTATTTCTCTTGGAACAATATGACCATGCATCTGTATTAGACTGCTGCCCTTTAATTGACAACATTTTCGCCCCCTAAAATCCATGGACACAAATATTTCGTTAGAATGTTCCAATATTTGTAAGAATGCTGATATTTTTCAACTGTAAGTACGCTTTCAACACGGAAGCCAGGCTAGCGTAGAGGCCATGAGTTCAAACATGTATTGGGCGGAATTGTACAATGGATCTGGCCTCCCTGGTCGTACTTGGCTGTTGAAAGCTAATCGTCGCAACGTCCTTTATTTTCCTTCATTATGTTCTGTAAATCTGCACTACTTCGTGTTATTTTATATTGTTTTCATTTCTAAAAGTTCACCTCAGACACGCCAGTAAACATTTAATGGCAGTAGAAATAAATTTTCTTAGGGAAATGCAAAGAATGTCATGGATGGACAGAAAATCGAATGAGGAAGTTCCCTCAATGAGCAACTGAATAAAGAAAAACTTAATGTGAATAGAAAAAATGTTTAATGGAAACAGTCCAGTTTTGTTTAAGAAATCATGGTACGACGAGAAATAAACTTGAAAACTTCGTGACCACCATGAAACTTGACGAGAAAAGAGGTTGTGGAAACGAAGATAGTTATGCCAGGATGGCTTAGCATAATCAAGACACACCCCAAACAAAAAAAGACCCGGCCATAGACTGGCAACGGTGTGAGATGGCGAACCAAGACTGCCTAAGCGTATTAACATTGCACATGAAGGTGATACATTTGTCAAGAGCAGAATAAAAACGATTATTGTAGTTGGACATTATCGAGCACACGTTTGGCTAAACCTAAACATATATAGGAGTAGTAAATGTTATGAAAATCTCCACAGAAATCTCAATTTATTTGGAGGAGATAGCGCGAACGCAGTCTTCACTACGAGAAATAACGCACTAGAGACACCCACTGACCGCAGGTGTCAACCCAACCAAAGTGCAATTAAAGGGCCTCAAACTGGGAGCACCAACTTCTTTAATTTTCGGTGTTTATTCCCAATGATACAATGTTGGGATTCCCTTCCCTCCCCCAAGGGACTGCGACGTCCGGCAAATGAAACATATCTAACTAGCTGTGACTACAGCTTAGCTCAGAATGCGGTGGCAAACTACTGAACGTAGTCAGAAGTCACAAACGACCGACAAATATCAAGGTTGGTTGCGACGTTCTGCGAAGGACGCACGGCTGACCAAACCAGCTAAAACAAAGTACTGTGATCAGAGTAGTTAGCAACGCAATAGGGGATAGAGAAAAAGATCTCAGTAATCAGGTGTAAGACAATTAATGTGAATTAGACAGGCATAACATGGCAAGTAAAGATTGAAGTGGAAGCCGTACCGCAAGAATATAACCACACTAACGAACGAACGAACGAACAAACGAACGTACTTTATTTTAAAAGGGTAACAAATTGGGCACGCAGGGCCGTCTTACATTCGGCACTTTCAATCACTCATCTTTCATTCATCAAATGTGCATGTTACATTTACATTAAAATAAAAAAAAACATTGTCAAATGGATTTTGTAAGCATAAACAATGCATATTACGCATGATACATTCACATGAAAAAAAAAAAAAAAAACATTGTCAAATGAAAGTTGTGAACATAAACAGTGCATAATGCAATGTTGCGAGACACATCCCCCATCCACCCTCACATCCCGCAGCAACCCACACATCCCGCAGCCACACACACATCCCCCACCCACCACACCTCCCCCACCCACCCACACATACTTCCACGCACTCACACAGACTCAGGCAAACAAACATGCCGCCACCCACCCACTGATCCCCCACCCACACACACTTCCCCACCCACACACACATCCCTTACCCATCCCATAACCGACACGCACACACCGACCCACATATTCTCCACCACACACCAGCAACCGCCCAGCATAACACACATCACAAAACCACACACACATACCCCCGCCAAACCCACACATCCATCCCGCACCTATCCACATACACATCCCGCACCCTCACAATTTTTCCCACCCACCCATACACACATCAGCCAACCTACACCCACTCACTCACCCAATATCCGCCTCCTCTCAACTAAACATCCCCCACCTATACACACATCTCCACCCACAAACACATATCCCCACCTGCCCACACATATCTCCCCACCCATTAACACTCATAAACACACACCTCCCACCCACACACATCTCACCACCCACATATACCCCACCACAACATCCGCCGCTTACACACATCTTCCCACAAACACACACATCCCCCACCCATACACCATCTCTCACACACATCCACTCACTCACGTACTCATCCATCAACCACTCACACCCACACATCACCCACCCGCCCATCAACACATGCATCTCTCATCTACCCTCCAACCCACACACACCCCAACCACCCAGCCAAACACACAACCCCCATCCTCACATATATCCTTCATCCACCTGCACATAGCACGCCTCCCACACCTCTCACACATCTCCCCTCCCACACAAAACTCCACTCATAAAGACATTCCCCCCACACACACATCCCCTACATGCATTCCCCATATACATCGCCGCCCACACAACTCTCACCCACACACACATCTCCCCACACACCCACACACCCCCCACCTACAAACATCCTCACCACCCACACATACACCCATCCACCCACTCACATTTGCCCCATCCACACTCACACACTCCAACCCACACAGACTTATCCCATTCACAGACACCCCACACTCATTCCCCACACCCATTACACGCCCATCCCCCAACCCACAAAATCTCCTACACACCCATTAACCCACCCAAATACATATTCCCTACCCACACCCACCAACCCACCAACACCCACATACTTCCAACCATCCTCCCACATATCCCCCCACACACACATCCCACACACACACATACATCCCCCACCAACCACACATCCCTTCACCCATCTACACATCACCCATCAACCCACACACATCCCCCACACACAACCCCTCCACACATATATTTGCCACACCCCCACACACACACACATCACTCACATACACACCCACACATACATCCTCACATCTATACACATACGTGATGCCTCACATGATCACTGAAACTAACAAGAACAAACTCCCACACTTTACACACAGTTGATACACTGACGATTGTCGTGAGCATTCTCGTAAAAATTGTAAGAAATAGAGAAAACAAAAATGTACATATACATTGTGTAGCGTAAATATTTCTGATGCAATTCAACTCTCTCTCTCTCTCTCTCTCTCTCTCTCTCTCTCTCTCTCTCTCTCTCTCTCTCTCTCTCTCTCTCTCTCTCTCTCTGTTCACTATCACACACTCACACACACACACACACACACACACACACACACTATCTCTCTCTTTCTATTACTCTCTCTCTCTCTTTCTCTCTCTCTCTCTGTCTCTCTCTCCCACTCACTAACTTTATCACTCACATCACAGTAATGTTATATTATACATGATAAAATCAAGTGGCATACAAAATGATAATATGAAAGATGAGAATACACCCAAAAAAAAAAAACAATATGAAATGGCATGTTACAGGACAATCAAGTGGCATACAAAATGATACCTCGTAATATGAAAGATGAGAATACATTAAAAAATATGGAACAGCATGTTACATGACATGCGTGCGATCAACTCTCTCTCTCTCTCTCTCTCTCTCTCTCTCTCTCTCTCTCTCTCTCTCTCTCTCTTTTACATACACACACTCTCACAATCATTCGTCTCTCTCTCACTCACACTCACTAACTCTCTCACTCACTCTACATTAATTTACATGTGTTCATTTTATGCATGTTAAACTCAAGTGGCATTCAAAATTATAATATGAAAATGAGAATACACAAAAAATATGGAACAGCATGTTAGATGACATGCGTGAGCTCAACTCTCTCTCTCTCTCTCTCTCTCTCTCTCTCTCTCTCTCTCTCTCTCTCTCTCTATCTCTCCCTCTCTCTCTTTTCTCTCTCACACACACTACACACACACACCCACACACAACATACACACGCAAATACACACATATACCCACGCACAAACACATACATACATACATCCACATACTTACGCACACGTACTCACATAACACGAATACACACTCCCTCGCATACACTGCATGCATGCACACTTACACTCAAAAACATATACACATACATACACGAGCACACACACATACATACACATATACATACACACATATACACAAGCACATACATATAAACACATATAAACACACATGAACGCACACCTTAACACACGTACAGACATACAAACACAGAGGCACACACTGATACACACATGTTCACACACATATACACCCATACACATATACAGACATGCACACACACATACATCCACATATATAAACACACACACATAGACCCAACCACCCATCCACACACATACATGCTGCCTCACATAATCACTAACACTAATATGAATAAACTCCCACACTTTTCACACCTACACACTGTCGACTATCGTGAGCATCCTCACAAGAACATTCAAAATTGGGAAACAATGGGAAACATGGAAAATATGGGAAATGGTGATGAAAATATGGTATAGATTGTATAACGTAAAAATAAAATAGTGGTCCAATCCAGTAAGATAATTCCTGGAATTGACATAACTATGATGAAATAAGCAGTGCATGTTAAATTCAATTGCACTTGTTTTCCTTCGACGTGGTGATGCATTATTGTTCTGTAATGTGTATTTGTACACTGTAATAGATGCACGGATTTTCTTACTTGTTATGTTGGAGATTGTCACTTTGTTACTGTGGACAAGGAAATAAATATAAATTTGAGTTGTCTTTCATTTCGATTTGTCAGTCTGAGGTTGTGTAGGTTAGTTTAAGAGCCCTTACAGGCTGTACATCTCATCTATAGCCTAACACTATACCACAAGACATTGGTGGAGCAATAGTATAATTAACTATCGTTCTCACACGGAAAACTAATCATTCTATTCTCTTTAATACTCTCTCTCTCCCTCTATATCTTAGTCTCTCTCTCTCTCTCTCTCTCTCTCTCTCTCTCTCTCTCTCTCTCTCTCTCTCTCTCCTCTCTCTCTCTCTTCTCCTTTCTATTATCATAATACATTAATCATTGCAGGGCCCATTCTCCATTGGTCCAAGCCTGACATACAGACTGTGGCTCCATGTAGCTGTCAGCATGCGACAGCGGCCACACCAGGGACAACGGCTTTGGCAGGCCGAAAAAACCGATTCGGTGAACTTGGGTATGTCTACCCAGCATGTGTAGACAGGATTCTGCAGACTGGTTCAACGTACAAGACGACGTTTACCCGCAAAGCGTTGTGGAACGTAATGATCACAGAAAAGCAAGTGGAGCTCCCTGGTCATCCACGGCACCTATTTTCGTCTCCAGTCGTCTTGACTTGCCTTGCCACTGGATTCAGATGGACTCTCAGGCGACATAGTGAGATCGACGAGATTATTCCTAATTTGTTCATTTACATTCCATGATTCGCTGCCATACAGCAAAACTGGTTCTTTATAGCATTTTAGCACTCTCTTTCTTACATTCATTGACAGCGACTTATTGCATAAGATACTCTTCATTTTCTGAAATGCGGCTTTTGCCTGCCTATTCTGATCTTAATCTCTGTTGTACATCTTCCATCTGATGTCATAAGTGCCCCGAGGTATTTAAAATTATATACTTGGTTGAGGATGTCCCCTTCTATTTCTATGTCACATTTTGGTGTCCACATATTCTTTGATATCACCATTGTTACTGTTTTCTTGATATTCAAGAAGAGTCCTTTCTGTGCACTCTCTTTTTTACTACAATGTCCAACAATTGTTGTAGGTCTATTGCATATCCGCCACCAATACTGTGTCATCTGCATAGCGTATATTGTTTATATTATATCCTCCGATTAGTATTCCTGACTTCTCTTTAATCTCTCTCATTATTACTTCGTGTCACAAGATTGATTATGATACAATGACAGATAGAAGTGGCTGTGGTTGTCTAGTGGTATCCATTCATCCATCATGCGCCATGCCGGTAAGCGTGGGCGGTCATGTTCTGCCATCTCACTCGATCACCAGAGTCGTGGATCAACTCCGTGTTTCTGTCTCGTCCATGCCACATGGCTAAGCCATCGAGGTATTTACTGCTCGGTCTTCCCCTTGGTCTGTTCCTGCGTGGTCTCCAGGTATGATGTCCGCCTCGAGTGCTGGAGGTTCCGGGTTCAAGCCCCGGTGTTACCGGGTTTATTTTTTCTCGTGGACTTCTAGTAATAAAATTTCCCCTGGTCTCTGGGTAGTGAGATCGGACGCCCGTGTGTATTGTTGCGCACGTGAAAAATTCCTTGGCAGGTGGAAATCGAAAAAGATCAGCCTAACGGCGCTGCCCGGCAAAATTTCGAGTTAAAAATCTACCCAAAGTATTTCAGGATCCTCGGCGGTGCTACGGAGTTCGTACACTGAGCTGAGTTTCTCCAGACTCAGGTTTGAGTTAGGAGGAGAACTGAGCACTTATGGGTTGCACCCGTGTGCCGTGATGTTGATCCATCGACTAAACTAAACTAAACTAAACCTTCGATTTTACCAGTTGTCACCAAGTTCTCCAAATCATTTCTTCTCATAACATGCCCAACAAATTATGACTGTCTACGTCTAATGTTTCCAATCAGTTTACGATCTTCATTTGTTTCATGAAGGACTTGTTCATTGGTCTTTCTGACTATCCATGGTATTCTTTGTATTTTCCTCAGAAACCACATTTCTACAGCCATCAGATGACTCAGCCTGACTGCTCATTGTCCACGCTTCACATCCATATAAAATTACAGGTTCTATGTATCCCCTCAACACTCTTTTTCTCGTTTCAATTGAAATCTTTTTATTGGTCAGTATGTGTTTCATCTTGCTAAAGGCTACTTTTGCCATGGCGATTCTTGTTCTAATCTCTTCAAGGCATCTCCCATCAGATGTTATTACTGTTCCGAGATAATTGTACCTATTCACTTGTTGAAGAATATTCCCATTTACTTGTATATTACATTGTGGTATTTCGTTCTTCATAGTGGCGACCATAATCTGTGTCTTTTTACAAATTAATTATAACCCTAGTTGTTCACTGTGTGTAACAACCTCATCCACTAAATTTTGCAGGTCCTGTTCATTGTCTGCAATCAAGACTGTATCATCTGCATATCTAATGTTATTGATGCATCGTCCCCCAATGTTGATTCTTTCCATATCTTCAATATTTCTTAAAATACTTTCACTGTACAGGGGAAACAGATCTGGCGACATTACACATCCTTGTCTCACACCTCTCTTAATAAGCTGATATTGGCTTACTTCATTATCAACTCTTATGGCAGCTTGTTGTTTCCAATATATGTTTTTTACAAGTCCAAGGTCTTTTCCATCAATTTGTAGATCTTCAAGCATCCTTATCATGTTGACATGTCTCACTTTATCGAAAGCCTTTGTGCAGTCAATAAAGCAAAGTTGTAGATCTTTGTTTACTTCTATAGAACGTTCGATTACGGTTCTCAGTATACACACAGCATTTACTGTACTCTTGCCTTCTACAAACACACATTGTTCTTCTCCTATTTCAGGTTGTATTTTCCTCCTAACTCTTTGCATGATAATTCTTAGCAAAATCTTCGTGATGTGACTCATTATACTAATTGTTCGATGTTGATCACATTCCAAGGCTCCTGATTTCTTTGGGATTGCAATAAATACAGAATTACATAACTCATGAGGTATATTTCCAGTATCATATATTGTATTAAGCAGACTGGTAACTTGATCTATTCCATATTCTTCTAAAGCATTAATCATTTCTGTTGTGATGCTGTCTGAACCGGGGGATCTTGCCAGATTTCATATGGTTAAGAGCTTTCTGAACCTCCATCTTCAAAATTGCTGGTCCTTCATTATTATTTTGAACATCATACTGTTCGTCTCTGTTATCGTCATAAAGGTTTTTCACATAATCTGAGCATACATGTAAGATCTGATCTTTTTCTATAATGACTCTTCCATCTTTTGTCTTTAGGCAGCTTGCGGATGTACGTGTTCTTTGATTTGTAAGCTCCTGAATTCTTTTGTGCATTAGTTTCGCATTTTTACTGTTGTGTTGTTTTTCAATTTCTCTGCAGTTTTTCTCAAGCCATGTTTCTTTTGCCTCCTTACATAAGTTTCTGACTTTTCTGTGAGTTTCTTCATATTTGGCAGGATTAATTTTGTTCTGTCTTCTTGTTTCCATTAGTTGTAAAATTTTTCAGTCATCCATATCTTACGGCCCGCTTTCTTTACTTTTGGAATAGTTTTTTCTGCTGCATAACTGATTGCATTCTTCAGCATTTCCCATTGATCATCTACATTTTGAAATAGGATCTATAGATCAGACAATAAATCAAATTTGTTCTTTACTTCTATGTTAAAATTATCTTGTATTTCTTTGTCAGTTTTCAATTTGCACAAGTCATATTTAGGGTTTCCTGCTGTATACTTGACTTTCTTTAACTTTACCCTCAATGTACCTGTAATTAATCTGTGATCACTGTAACAGTCAGCATTTGGAACTGTTTTTACGACTGTTAACGCATTTCGATACCTTTTGCTAATCAGGATGTAATCTATCTGGATTTTAATCCTTTTGTGTGGACTCCTCCATGTCCATAATCTTCTAGGATGCTGTTTAAACCAGGTGTTTCCTACAACCATTTCTTGTTCTTTTGCCCATTCTACAAGCTTGTATCCTCTTTAATTTCTCTCTCCCAAACCATGGTTGCCTACACTGCATCCATCGCCTTGTTCCTATTTTTGCGTTGAAATCACCCATTATGATATTTATTTCTGATGTTTTACAGTTCTTCAAAGCATCTTCTAGTGGTATATCTGTGTGAATACTCTGTCGGTTTCTTTCTGCACAGCTATAGCAACTGGAAAAACACACTGTTTCGCGCACATTCTTTATTAATGACACAGGTATATGATGAAACACACATGATAACATTACCAGGCACAGTTTCACTATAGATACATGTACACATGTAATTACTGATAGTGTTTGGCAGCAGTTATCTACTCAGCCTAAGGCTCACCCTACTCGACTGTACGTTAAGTCTCCTGACTTAACTCAAACTCAACCATTCTAGGTCAGACCTCAATGTCTGGCTCACAACTCCACTATATCATCACTAGCTTGGCTGGTGTCTCACACACCTCAGCTCAAGACTCAATACTCCGAGCTCAGACCTCCACTGTCTGGCGCAAAACTCAACTCCCCCTCTTTTTCCAGACTTGCGTATTTATTCATTCTTGCCCTTTAACCCCGTGATCACACTTATCAGTTCCCATGAAAATTACATTTAGAATCTTCCTTGTTTCTAGGTTTTCCTGTCACGTATACGCATCTCACATTACTGAACTATTCCGTTGATTTCTATGCATACCTGACTTCGAATGACATCTACTGTGATATATCTTAACCACCTGTGTAGGGGCTTGTCCCATTTGGGGACAATTTATGTGATGCGCACGTGTCTTTACCGAACATTTAGTCTGGGGTTACCCTAGTTTGTCGCCGGTTGTGATCTACCCTCCAGACCTTACATCTGCAAATTGCTTTTCTGACCCAATTGCTCTTTCTAGTCTAACCAGATTTCCAGTCAGGTCATTCTCTCCAGTCGGGTGTAAACCACGTTCGTTACACTTCGCTATATAGGGAGAAGAGATCGGAGACAAGACACATCCCTGTCATACTCCTAGCGTTGTCTGTTCGTAACGACTCTCTTTATATCCCATTGTAATTGCTGCTACTCGGTTCCAGTATATATTCTTTAATATTCTCAAATCTTTCCCATCAATGTTGGTATCTTCCAACATTTTAATCAGCTCATCGTGTGTGTGTGTCTGTGTGTGTGTATGTGTGTGTGTGAGAGAGAGAGAGAGTGTGTGTGTGTGTGTGTGGTGTGTGTGGTGTGTGTGTGTGTTGCATTTTTCGTATCAAGCGAAGAAGTTACGGGTGCAGTTTTTAATCCCACATACCCGTTTTCGAAACAGCTGAGGGCGATTTGGCAGCATATCGCCTTGCGTTTTTCTATTTTACGAACTGATATTGGTGCTGGTCGTTCAGAAATCAATGGCAAACTACTGAAGGTAAGCTTGTAAAAATATCACAAACACCCAAACATTCTGGGGTTGACTGCGGCGTCCAGCATAGGATATGTAACTAACTTTCTTTTCATAAATTTGGCCTGTAATTCAAGCCGGAAAAAAATTTCAGATGAGAAACATATTATTACTGTTTCATCAAAAGGATAAAAACATTGAATGTTATACCGAAGAGAAATAGAAATATGCATTAGGAAATTCTCACGTATCTAATATAGATCCAAAATTTTTAGAACATCTTTAAAGATGGCTTAACATTTTATTATTTTATTTATAAAGCATATAACTCTAAGTTAGTTCTTTAAAGATTTTACAAAACATTAAGATAAATACCCAATTAAATCAATTACATAACATAGCAATGCGAATTTTAGTAATGTCCCTTTATATAACTTATGTTGTTAAGTCCCTTCGCAATATTTTATTTACGTGTCTTTCTGTTTTAATGCGGTTGTATTTCGTACAAAAGTGTGTTGTCACAAGGTCCGTTGTGTCTTTTCTTTTACATTTACTAAATACAACAAGACCTCCAGACGTCAAATGCAGTAGCATTCTCTATTTGTGTGTGTAATAACTTAGTTAGTCTTTCCTCTTGAGCCCAATGCGGCGCATAGGGCAGAAGTCATGGCTCTCCATGCTTGGCGGTTCGCTGCTACCTGTTGTAGATCTTGGATGTTTACTTGGCCGTTGAATCAACCTTCTCTGATGATGACTCTACGCAGGGTCTCTCTTGGTCTTCCCCGTTTTCTTTTCCCTACCGGTGACCATATGAGGGCTTGGTAGGGGAGTCTTGTCTTGTCCATTCTGAGTGTAATGACTGTATACTATTTATTACTTTACATACTTTTATTCCTCGCAGACATTAAATGCGGTTTGCATTCAAACGTTGCATATAAATAGGAAATGTTGGTATCCTTTTAAAACATTAAGTGTTATTGTCAAAACCAAAACCTACAAACAAGCGTTTCTCGTAATATTCTGTGAGTACATGGAGCCATGGGCGTGGTCTGTATGTCAGGCTTGGACCAATGGAGAATGGGCCCTGCAATGATTATTGCATGATACCACTAAACTTGTCTAAAAAAAAAGTAAGAGTAAATGATAATATTTAGAGTATGAAAGAATTTCTATTGAAAGTGTGTAATAAGTATGAGTGCAAATTATTACTCCACCATCATTTTCAACAAGTAATGTATATATATAATTACACCATGCAATGAATGTAATATGATCATGTGCATATGAGTTTACATGTTGTATTCGTAAATATAACACACACACACACACACACGCGCGCGCGCGCGCGCGCGTACACAACACAACTTGTAAATACACAGTTTTGTACGCCATGAAAGTTTACAGAAAAATGTAAAAATGTTGATGGGCCTCCTTCCTTCCTTATGCAAGGAAAGCGTGTGTACATGCGCCAAGCCATAAATGTTATAGCATATTATGTATATATGAATGTATTTCTTTTATTCGCTCATGTGTCACAACTGATTAGTGCCATCCGCCACTTGGTTGACAATTAGTTTCAACTTTTGGGCCCCTTCGCCACTTTATTGACACAATCTTGGCAGTTCGTTTGTTTGTTTCTTTTGCGAACCTTCCTTAAATTTAATGCCCTGAAAATGACACTTTACGCCAGAAGAAGGATTTTCGCTTGGAAACAGCCCACGAGACACTGAGCATATATAAATTGTGTGCATAAATTCTTAGTTAAGGTTGTGGTTACTTTTCTGATTTTAGGAATGGCAACGGCCTTGTTTTTTGGGTTAGCATATTTACATTAGATAATAGTTTTAAACAATGTTAGATTATAGTTATTCTGATTTAAAGGACTTTGTGAAAGATTCTAAACTGATAGCACGTGTTAAAAATGTGGTTATTCGGTTAAAATGAATTATTTATAAATGAAAACAAAACTAACCGGTTAACCGTGAAAGTTTGTCATCATGCCAAATTAGCTAATGGGCTATTCTTGTCCCCCTAACGTCTGCTTTGCGTATCACAAAGTATTTAAGGGGTGTTTAAATAATTAAATTTAAAAGAATAATAATTATAACTAAGTTGAAAAATAGTGAAACATTGTTTCTCAGTAGAAAACGGTCAAAACCTGCCTCGTGATTTTCTGACATTTTCCATTTTATGTGACAATAACGAGCTTCAAAATATGATGTTTTAATTGTGTTTTAATTGTGTTATGGAGCAGTTCTAGTGATATTGGTATAGAAAAGTGGTGTATTTATAATTATTCAGTAAATTTCATTGGATTATCACGGCGATTGAGCAATAGCGCCCAGGTAAGTGGAAAGTTCACGTAATTGCCGCCTCTGTCTTCAATTTCATTTTTGAAATATTTGCTAACATTATTATTATATTTCTAACCTATAGCAACATTAGCAATATCAACGCGTTCCCTTTGCGATGTCCTTTAATTTGATACATAATACAATATATCTGCTACCATTTTAACAATGTTTAGAACATTATCATGACACACCACTACTTCCAATTTTCTGCCATCAATGTCCTCTTGGGCATAACTCACTTTTTTGGGGGGCACTGAATCAGTTAACACTAACAAACAGCAACTCTATGTGATATACACAAACAAAAGAAATACACACTGCTTTGTATGAAAGAAATGGTTTGACAAAATCACGGAAGTGAATCCCCTACCCCGTGGGGGAAGAAAGGGATTCCCAACATTGGATCATTGGGGGAAAGTACTGAAAAACAGATGGTGATCCCAGGTTGAAGCACTTCCATTGCACTTTGGTTGGGTTGACGACTGCAATCACCACAGATGTGAGTGTCTGGAGTGCATAATTTTCTCGTAAGGGCGACTGCGTTCGCGCTATCTCCTCCAAATAAATTGAGATATTCAGAACATTTACAACTTCTATATATGTTTAGGTTTAGGCCTAATGTGTGCTCGATAATGCCGCACTACAATAATCGTTTTTATTCTGCTATTGACAAATGTATTACCTTCATGTGCAATGCTAATACACTTAGGCAGTCTTGGTTGGCCATCTCACACAGTCGCCAGTTTATGGCCGGGTCTCTGTTTCTGTCTCCATTATGCTAAGCCAGCCGGTCTTCCTGGTGGAGGGATTAAGGACGTTTTTCGTAATCCCGTATACTCGAAACACAGTTGCGCGAGATTCGGCAGCGGATCGAGTCGCGTTGGTTACTTAAGGAGGGTATGTGAGCCGATCGATCAGAAATCAATGGCAAACTACTGAACATAAAACTTGCCAAGGCATCAACAGCAGCTGAAAATTGCTGGTGTTGACTGCAATGTCCTGTAAAGGATAGAGAAAAAAAAAATGCTAAGCCATCCTGGCATGTATTTCTTCGTTTCCACATCCTCTATTTCCCGTTAAGGTTCCTAGTGGTCACTAAGTTTTCAAGTTTGTCTCATCCTACCGGGATTTTTACACAAAACTGGACTGTTTGCGTACTTTTTTAAATATCCAATTTACGTTTTTTCATTTGTTCCGTGGTAGAACTTTCCCATTCGTTTTTCTACCCATCCATAGCATTCTTTGCATTATCCTCGGAAATCTCATTTCTACTGCCATTAGATGTTTCCTAGCTTGTCTGCCGTAAATCTGTAGAAATGTAAACAATATAACATAACACGAGGTAGTGCAGTTTGACAGAACACAATGACGGAAAACAAAGGACGTTGCGACGATTAGCCTTCACCAGCCAAGTACGACCAGGGAGGCCAGACACATTGTAAAATTCCGCCCACTACAGATTCCATGTAGCTGTCAGTATGCGACAGCGACTACCCCGGGACAACGGCTTTGACAGGCCGGCAAAACCTGGCCAGGTTAACCGATTCGGCATCAAACCAATCGGTGAACTAGGGTTTGCCTACCCGGCATGTGAAGACAGGTTTCAGCAGACTGGTTCAACGGGCAAGACAGCGTTTATCTGAAAACCGTTTGGAATGTAATGAGCACAGCAAGGCACGTAGATCGTCCTTGTCATCCACTGCACCTGTACTTGTCTCCAGTCGTCTTGACTTTTCTTGCAACTGGAGTCAAATGGACTCGAGAGAGGAGAGAGAGAGAGAGAGAGAGAGAGAGAGAGAGAGAGAGAGAGAGAGAGAGAGAGAGAGAGAGAGAGAGAGAGAGAGAGATCGACGAATTGGGCAACTCTTCCTCACTCTAATCCAATTCATCACACACGTCATTATTCATCCAACTTCATTTATCACCTTCAAACCACAGTGGTGATGGACGAGTGGGTAAGCGGCAGGCGTGGACCTGCAGACAGGCGGCTCAGGCCATATAGTCGTTTTCAACTGACCGGAGGAGCAATGGGATTCGGCAGCCCCCTGAGCGACTGGGCAGTCTCTATAGGAAAGCACTACTCACCGTCATAGCACCAGGGTGTAGCTAGAAAAGATGCCCTAAACATTGTCTGCTCCATTATTACCTAACTAGTCAGCCGCGGTTTGAGGGTACCCTATAACTGCGGTCAACATAAAACCAAAGTAAAAACAGGTAAAGCAAAATAAACGTAGCCATACTCCCTTAACTATCGGGACTTGAAAAGTACGCAGAAGATAGGGAAGGCGAGTCGAGCCCAGAGACACGTTTTTTTGTTGTGTATCCCATACGGGACGTTGCAGTCAACACCAGCATTTTTCAGCTGCTGTTGATGTACTATGCAAGTGTTACGGTCAGTAGTTTGCCATTGCTTTCTGAACGGCCGGCTCCCATACCAGCACGTTATAACACGACGCGACACGTTCTGCTGCATAAATCGGTCGCAGCTGAGTTTCGAACGCCTGGTACCCGGCTCACGAACCTTTGGCCACGGAGCCGGCAACAGAGAGAGACGCACATCGCTTTAAAAAGTCGCTTAAAAGTCGACAGGGTCGACTTCATTGTACCGCGATTTAACCCATATGGCTTAGTCAATTTCCGCAGCGTGGATAGCATCGCACAAAGCACGAACTCCGTAGCTCCAGCGACGACCCACAGGAGTCTCGGAAAAAATGCACTCGTTAACCGAAGGATGCGGCCCGGAATCGAACCCACAAAATTTGGAGCCCAAGTCAGGCGGCTTGACCGCTTCGCCACTGAGACTCCATATGGTACAGCACTGATTGCCGGAGAGTTGGGCAGGTACAACATCGACATTGTAGCCTTGAGCGAGACACGGCCTGCAGGTGAAGGCCAAATCTGTGGAGTAGATGCTGGCTGCACATTCTTCTGGTGTGGACGGAAAATTGAAGAAAAACGCCAGTCGGGCGAGGGTTCGGTCCTGCTGGCAAACTAGTTGGATTTCCAAAGGCTATAAACGAACGAACGAACGAACGAATTTTTCAAAAGGTCACAAATTATGCACCTTGGCCCGTCTTACATTCGGTCCTTCCAATCACTCATCTTTCGTACAACAATAGTGCATGATACATTAACATAGGAAAATAACATTGTCAAATGAATATTGTAAACATAAACAATGTATATTACCATGTTATGAGACAGACAGACACACTTAAAACACACATATCAGCATACACACATACATCATTTACACAAACTCACAGTCATGCACTCACTCCATAACACACAAATGCTCACCCCCGTCGCATATACATATATTCAATCACAATCACAAACTCTGCTAGACGGTAACTTGTGGTAAAGAATGAAAACATCAGCAACGTTAAAACAGTCTAGGGTCGTACTCTCTAACAAGCTGGCAGAAGTGCAAAATGAACTGCGAATAAGGACTCCTAGCCAGGATGCATTATTTCGAGGCAATATTTATTTGCCCATGACTAACTTGACGTGTGTTCCAAACAAGGCAATGAGAAAATTACAGTTGATAATTACCGTGCCTGTTATGGCCAGGCAGATCGGTAGTGACAAATATAAAAATGAAGTGCCTTGCTGAAAATAGTACTTAATTTCACCGATAATGTCCTAGAGGTCCTGTCCTTCACTAAACTGCCTCTAAGTCATCTTGTTCTGACTTGCCGCGTCTCAATCCAATATGATCGCATCTGTCCACGATTTCTTTGTTGATATCTATATGAAGCGTTCTTAATGCCGTCCTTCTCTTTAATATTCGTTAGTCATCCAAGTGGAGTCCAGCCAGTACATAAGTTATCTCGTTCCTGAGAATGGAATCGTGCTGCCTCTTTGGTCACGCTCCGTAATCTGACTGTTTGTTGTTGTTGGCAATTTCTCTGATGTTTTCTCCTTTCTATGTCAGCCACTTAGTTTCTCGTCCGCGTTGTTCGCGATTTCTCTATCACTTTAATTCGCGTCAATTCTCCTGCACTGCTACTTGGCAAACTCACTGACATATATTTAACATCTGGTATGCTGGCGGGGCGGCGCCAGGCGTATGGACTCATGAGGGACATCCCCTGCCCCCTCCCTAGCAGACAGACTCTAGTAGGATAACTTGTTAGTTCCTGCCTGTCAATCAAACCAGCCATGGAAAATAAGAAGAATTACATCCGAAGCAACGGAGTGCGTGCTTTGTGCTCGATACCTTTGACAACAGCCAGAGGGGATAACATGGGGCGGAGAAGAAGGGGTAGAGGAGATGGGGGAAGGAAAAGGAAGAACCATTAAATGACTTGGCTGTTTGTTTATCATATATTAGTCCTACTGACCTACTCCTTTTTCGCGTGTATCCCATCCAGAATAAATTACTGTGTGTTTGTCGTTTATAATTTTGCCCGATCCCTTCCATCTCATATCACTTATGCCTAAGATTTTCCCTTTCATGCTTTCCATTTCAGTTATAACATTGTACAACTTTCCAATCTCATTTAACGTTCTAGCATTACATGTGCTTATTTTAAATGTATTTGTTTTAGTTAAGATTTTGCCTTCATCAGTATCTGAGTGACGGTTTGGTGTCACCTGTGGCTCATGGCTGTCCCTACCGGACAATGATGCCCCAAAACAGCCATTGGCGTCTTTAAACAGTATAAACATTATATATCTTTACTTTCGAAGGGCTCGTTTTTTCCTCAAGAACCAGAGCTGCCCCGTGGGTTACCCCGTCCCTGTGTGACAGGTGATCATCCCAGCCCTTGGCAGGATCAAGCACAGATACTACACTTTGATCTTAGACAAAAGGCCGAGAAGATATCACATTATATTTGGCCTGTAATGTAATACAGGCCTGGAAAAAATTTCTATATATACTTCAACACTCATCACGTGCCAGGAAAAAGAATCAAACATTGAATGTCATATTTGAGAGAAGAAGAAAAATGCGTTAGAAAATTCTAACGTATGAAAAATAAAGCCACTATATTTACAGAGTCTTTAAAGATTCGTAAAATTTATTGTCCATTTATTTACAAGATGGAACTTCAATGAGTACTTTTTAAAATACCATAAAAGATTAAAACAAATGCTACAAGTATATAAATTACATAATACAGTCATGCAACTGCAAGTAATTTCCCTTGAAATAACTTATGTAGGTATGTCCCTTTGCTATATTTTAATATATACATAGCTTTCTTTTCAATGTGGTTTTATTTCGTACATCATCATCATCATCATCATCATCATCTTCCACTTCTGCCGTCAAGCGTCGTGGGGAGGAATAATTTGCGTTCCAGCGCCCGGTGGACGGCACTGGATAGTGTCATTCCGTGAGGTTGTACAATGTCTCTGATGTCGTCAATCCATTTTCTTCTTGGACGTCCTCGTGGTCTCGTCGCAGATGATCTTTGATGTAAGGCCAGTGATGGTAGTTGTTGATGTTGCATTCTAATGACATGGCCAAACCACTTGATCTTCTGTCTGTCAATAAATGTGGCACAAGGTGTTGATCCCACAGTCTGTCTGATAGTAGCATTTCTTACTCGGTCTCGGATTGTTAAGTTGGCAGCTCTCCTCAGGCATCTCATTTCGCAGGTGTTGATTTTGCGAAGGTGTAATTTAGATAAAGTCCAGGTTTGAGATTGGTAGCATAGGGTTGGTGTGAATATGCTGTTTATTATCTGTCGTTTTGCGGACATGGGTATGTTTGGATGTTTCAGTAAGGGTGATAGTTGATATGTAAGTGCACTAGCTTTTTGACATCTGATGTCAATTTCTCTGTCCAATCTGCCATCTTCTGTGATCATACTTCCAAGGTATTTGAATTCTTTAACTTGTTTCAGAGGTGTGTTATTTATCTGTATATTTAGTGGGCCTGGCGATCTGCTAACTTGCATTACTTCGGTTTTGGCTGTGTTTATACTCATATTGTATCTGCTGCAGGTTGAACTCAGATTAGTAATATGATTTTGTAGTCTGCCCTCATCGCTGTAAAACAGGCACTGATCATCTGCAAATAGAAGTTCATTTATTCCCTGTGGGTCAGTTGTTTCATCTGGAGTAAAGAGTTCTAAATTTTCTGAATCTGGTCTGTCGAGACTTGCTTCTTTGGAAATTCTGTCCATGTAGATATTGAATAGCAGGGGAGAGAGCACACATCCCTGCCTCACTCCTGTATTGACTGTGAACATATCTGATATACCTTCCTGTGTTCTTACTGCACTTTGGCTAGAGTGGTACATGGCTATGATATTTTCTAGCAGTTGCCCCTCTATCCCATAGTCTTCAAGGATGGTCCATAATTTGTATCTGTCTACTCTATCAAAAGCCTTTTCCTGATCTACAAACACAATATTCTGCTGGTCACTATATTCAATAGTTTTTTCACAAATTTGTCTAAGTGTAAATAATGCATCAGTGCAACTTTTACCTTTCCGAAAACCGAATTGTGCTTTGCTTAACTGTTGTTCAACTATTGGTCTAGCTCTTTGTTCCAAAAGTTTTGCATACATTTTCCCTATATGGCTTAGGAGTGATATACCTCTGTATGTTTCGCACTCTCTCATATTGCCTTTCTTTTTCCATATTGGTACTATTATTGCCTGTTGCCAATCATCTGGGACTTTTCTTTCTTCCCATGCTATATTAAAAAGTCTTGTTAGCCATTTAACTCCTGTTTCCCCACAGGCCTGAATAGCTTCTGTGGTTATTCCATCTGGACCTGGTGATTTGTTCTTAGGACTTTTCTGTATAACTGCTTTGACTTCTGCAGGTATGAAATTTGGTTCTTGCTGTCCCTGGCGTTTAGGCACAAAAGTGAGGTTTCCTACATAACTGTTTGTTTTACAAGGTGCGTTGCGTGTTTTCTTTTCCATTTAAAACATACAACAAGACCCCAGACGTAAAATGCAGAAATATTCTCTAATTGTTTGTGTAATGACTACATACTATTTATTAATTCAATCAATCAGGTGCCATGCCGGAAAGCGTGGGTGGTCATGACTCGCCATTTCACTCGATAACCAGAGTCGTGGATCAGCTCAGTGTTCCTGTCTCGACCATGCCATGTGGCCAAGGCATCCAGGTATTTACTTCTCGGTCTTCCCTTTGGTTTGTTCCCTTCTATCTTCGCAGTTGTCACCAAGTTCTCCAATCCATTTCTTCTCATAACATGTCCAAAAAATTTTGACTGTCTACGTCTAATTTCTCTAATAAATTTACGATTTTCATTTGTCTCCTGTAGTACTTGGTTATTGGTTTTTCTATCTGTCCATGACATTCTTTGCATTCTCCTCAGAAACCACATTTCTGCAGCCATCAGTTCAGCTTGACTGCTCATTGTCCAAGTTTCACATCCATACAAAAGAACAGGCTCTATGTATCCCATCAACACTCTTTTCCTCGTTTCAATTTATATCTTTTTATTGGTCAGTATTACATTATATACATTATTCTTCGCAGACATTACATGCGGTGTGCATAGAAAAATAGCATATAAATATAAATTGGGGGTATCCCTTCCAAACATTCAGTTTTTATTGTCAGAACCAACAACACACGTTTCTAGTCCTATTGTGTAAGTTATTTCTCTTGGAACAATAGGACCATTCATCTGTATTAGATTGTCCCCCATTTGTTTAAAACATTTTCGTCCTCTGAAACCAATGGACACATATATTTCGTTAGAATGTTCCCCTTTACGCAAGAAAGCGAATCTTTTTCAATTGTAAGTACGCCTTCAACACGGAAGCCGAGCTAGCGTTGTGGCTAGATGTTCGCCTGTCAGCTCGGTGGTCATGAGTTCGAATCTGCATTCGATTGGATTTCACCATTACCCCTACCCTGTTCAACTTCAAGGAGAAGTTATAGTTGGGGTCCATCTCCGTCTCAGAATGATAGTCCTGGGTTTACCCACACAGGCTTATTAATCCGAGGGTGATTGTTGTCCATGTGGGGTAAAGGACTATGATAATTTGCAGTGGGGAGGAATGTTATTATAGATCTGGCCTCCCTGGTCGTACTTGGCTGATGAAGGCTAATCATCGCAATGTCCTTTGTTTCCCGTCATTGTGATCTGTAAAGCTGCACTACTTCGTCTTATTTTATATTCTTTACATTTATACAGCTTACCGCGGAAATTAGATTTCTGAGGAAAATACAAAGAATGCCATTGGGTGCACAGAAAGACGAATGGGAAAGTTTCTTCAAGGAACAAATGAAAAACCGTAAACGAAATAGAAAAATGACATGCAAACAGTCCAATTGTGTCTAAAAATCGTGGTACGATGAGAAATAATGATGCATTATTGATGGTGATGGTGGGGTAATCATTTGCTCTCATACACACTAAAAACTTTCAATAAAAATTCTTTCATACACCAAGTGTTCTCAATCACTTAGTTTCATTTAAACAAGTTTAACAATATCAATATATATATATCCGTTTCAAGATGAAAGAATCGTTCTGTTTTATTAACAGCCGGTGGTTTACCCGAAAAAAGGCAAAGAATACGTGTACTTCACGTATTAAATAAAGAGAAAGTAAACAACTAAATGAATTAAATGTAAAATAAAAAGAGATTTAGTCTATCTTTATTACCAAGAAAACGATCATGGGAAATTTGACACTTTCTTTGTTATTATGAATCATTCGTTGCAGGAGTATCTTGTCGCTGTTTCTTGGCAGCCGACTGGGAATCTTTCTGCACCTAGAAACTATCAAGGGAAATTTGTCGCTTTCTTTGCTTTAGAGTCTTTCTGAAGTTGGCCATCGTGTTATCATTCATCAGGTTTACTGCCCTGTTAGCAACAAGTTTGTTTGGATGATGGTTCACAATGAAGTCTTCGACGTCTGCCCACTTGCTGCAAATTTCTGTAATCTTGGCAGTTGAAACGGTCTCTGACTCCTCATCATCGGACGACTGCTCCTTTAATGTGTTTAGCTGTTCATTCTGAAGATCCACAAGCTCATCTGTAGTACTGTTTGTACGGTACACGATCGTTTGTCTCCAAATTTATACCTTGCTCTCTCTCTCTCTCTCGCTCGCCTTCATTCGTAACCCGAGGCACTGTTCGTTACCCGAGACATTCAATTTTCGAAGTTGTTGTTCGTAACCTGAATTGTACATAACCTGAGGCGTTCGTAACCCGAGGTACCATTCTGTGTGTGTGTGTGTGTGTGTGTGTGTTTGTGTGTGTGTGTGTGTGTGTCTGTGTTTGTGTGTGTGTGTCCAGCTCTTCTCTGCTGACAAAGAAACTGATCTACGAGATACAGCCTCCCTTTGTGCTGGGTAGTTCAATGAACCTGTGTCCTTGGCTTGAAATATTTCCCAATTCCCGTTGACAAAGAAGGGAAATGTTCTGATTCATTCTCCCCAAGTGACTGCCATTGTAAATATATAAATAAAGGATCTACAAGCCTAAATATCTCTCTGTTGTAAAATACTGGTTCTTGGCGATCATAATAGTACATTTTTGTAATGGAAATAAACAATTTAAACTAAAGATGGCAAAACATAAAACTAAGAATGATTGATTGAGGACAGTGGTACACATTAGGAATATAAAACTATATGTGAAAGAATGAGTTTGATCATGTATAGTAAGAAGTGTGAGTGTGAACTTGATGGGAGTGACATTTTGATTAATCTGTGCACATGTATGCTTAAAAATGTGTGAAAATATGTGTGTCATCATCATCAAGTGCCCTGCCGGCTGGCGTAGGCGTTCATGGCTCTCCACAGATCTCGGTCTTTGGTGTTCTGGATCAACTCTGCTGATGATAATACTCCTTGCCACCGTCTCAATCCGTCCAGCATCATGTCTCTTGTTCTGTCTCTGCCTCTCTTCACCCCGATCTTTCCAGTTGTCACGATGTTCTCCAATGCCTCTCTTCTGTTTGTCTCTTTCTTATTGTTGTATATAGTGTTCTAATTTCATTAGCCTCTTTCAGGCAATCGTTGTTAGTTACTCTGGCAGTCCCATGAATTCGCAACATTCGTCTTAAAAACGACATCTCTGTTGCTTCTAAGTTCTTCGTAATTTGTCCATTTACATTCCAAGATTCGCTGCCATACAGCAAAACTGGTTCTTTATAGCAGTTTAGCACTCTCTTATATTCATTGATAGCGACTTATTGCATAAGATACTCTTCATTTTCTGAAATGCGGCTTTTGCCTGCCTATTCTGCTCTTAATCTCTGTTGTAAATCTTCCATCTGATGTTATAAGTGCCCCTAGGTATTTAAAATTATCCACTTGGTTGAGAATTTCCCCTTCTATTTCTATGTCACATTTTGGTGCCCCCATATTCTTTGACCGGCTAAGGGCTTGCGAACACGGTTTGTGAGCCCGTATACCCGGGTTCGAAACACGGCGGTGCTGGATTTTTCGAAAAAGGTATAGGAGCCAGTCGTTCAGAAAGCAATGGTAAACTACTGAACGTAAATTTGCCCAGAAATCACGAACAGCGAAAATGCTGGGGTTGACTGCTACGTCCTGTGAAGGACATGCAACTTAATTTTATTAAAAACTATTCTTTGATATCACCATTGTTACTGTTTTCTTGATATTCAAGGAGAGTCCTTTCTGTGCACTCTCTTTTACTACAATGTTCAAAATTGTTGTAGGTCTGTTGCATATCTGCCACGAATACTGTGTCATCTGCATAGCGTATATTGTTTATATTATAACCTCCGATTAGTATTCCTGGCTTCTCTTTGATCTCTCTCATTATTACTTCGTGTCACAAGGTTTATTATGATACATTGACAGATAGAAGTGGTTGTGGTTGTCTAGTGGTATATCTGTGTGAATACTCTGTAGTTTTCTATCTGCACAGCTGTAGCAACTGGAAAAACACACTGTTTCGCGCACATTCTTTATTAATGACACAGGTATACGATGAAACACACATGATAAAATATCCAGGCACAGTCTCACTATAGATACATGTACACACGTAATAACTGATAGTGTTTGGCAGCAGTTATCTACTCAGCCTAGGCTCACTCTACTCGACTGTCCTTTAAGTCCCCTGTCTTAACTCAAACCCAATCCTACTAGGTCAGACCTCAATGTCTGGCTCACAACTCCACTATATCCTCACTAGCATGGCTGGTGTCTCACACACCTCAGACCAAGACTCAATACTCCGAGCTCAGACGTCCACTGTCAGGCTCAAAACTCAACTCCCCCTCATTTTCCAGACTTCCGTATTTATTCATTCTTGCCAGCCCTCCCAGGGAGTGCCCTTTAACCCCGTAATCACACTTATCAGTTTCCATGAAAATTACATTTAGAATCTTCCTTGTTTCTAGGTTTTCCTGTCACGTATACACATCTCATATTACTGAACTATTCCGTTAATTTCTATGCATACCTGACTTCGAATGACATCCACTGTGATATATCTTAACCACCTGTTTAGGGGCTTGTACCATTTGGGGACAATTTATGTGATGCGTACGTGTCTTTACCCAACACTTAGTCTGGGGTTACCCTAGTTTGTCGCCGGTTATGATCTACCCTCCTGACCTCACATCTGCAAATTGCTTTTCTGACCCAATTACTCTTTCTAGTCTAATAGGATTCCCAGCCAGGTCATTCACTCCAGTCGGGTGTAAACCACGTTCGTTACACTTCGCTATATAGGGAGAAGAGATTGGGTGACAAGACACATCCCTGTCGTACTCCTAGCGTTGTCTGTTCGTAACTACTCTCTTTATTTCCCATTTTAATTGCTGCTACTTGGTTTCAGTATATATTCTTTAATATTCTCAAATCTTTCCCATCAATGTTGGTATCTTCCAACATTTTAATCAGCTCATCATGTGTGTGTGTGTGTGTGTGTGTGTGTGTGTGTGTGTGTGTGTTTGTTTGTGTGTGTGTGTGTGTGTGTGTGTGTGTGTTGCATTTTTCGTATCAAGTATTTGGCCTGTGCCTTCTCCATGGCGAAGAAGTTACGCTCGCAGTTTTTAATCCCACATACCCGCGTTCGAAACATAGCTGCCGGCGATTTGGCAGCAGATCGCCTTGCCTTGTTTTGTTTTGTTTTTACGAACTGATATCGGTGCTGGTCGTTCAGAAAGCAATGGCAAACTACTGAAGGTAAACTTGTAAAAATATCACAAACACCCCAAACATGCTGGGATTGACTGCGATGTCCTGCACAGGATATACAACTAACTTTCTTTTCATAAATTTGGCCTGTAATAAAAAAAAAAAAAAATAAGCAAGGAGGAAAAAAAGATAACCAACTCCTCTTTACACCTACTATATTATTGTACAGTGCAGGATGCAATTGTTATTGTATGTACCTGCCATATTTTAACACCATTTCTAAGAAAATCATTTTAGCAAATGGAACCACATGTTTGGAAAATGTGATCATTATCAAAACTAATTTTATCATTGTTTTTTAGCATTGCTGTTATCACCCTTAGTAGTTTTATTCTTTGTGTTTATTATTATAAGATGCATTTCATGTAAACACCATCCCTAAGATAAACAATTTAGCACATGGAATCACATGTTAAAACTATTATTATCATTGAGGCTATCAGTACTATCACTATCACCCTTAGCAGTGTTATTCCTTGTCATTATTATATTATTTATGTATTTGGTTGTTATTTGCATTATTATCATTGTAATCACTATTAATATATATGGCTTTGTAAACGCGTATACTGTCACATCCCCCTTTCCGATACTGTGATTGTTGTCTCTGCTGACACCCTCACCGGTTGTTTGTAAACAGGTTTGCACCGCCATGTTTTATCATCACCGAGCTTTGGTGATGGTACTTGGTAGGAGATTTGGAGCTGACAGGAGAGCGGGCCGGCAAGGGAAATAATAACAGCCCACACTACCATCACGCTGTTGATTTAAAATATTTCCCTACAACAATGTCAATGGAGAAATGTTTAAATGTATAAAATATTTGTAATTTTTGCGCATATGTCACCTACACGCCCACATGCAACGCTCTGTAAATACACAAACAATACACTTTGCAACGATTTTAACACTCAATAAAAGTTTTTAAAAAAATTTAAAAAAAGGCCTGTAATACAAGCCGGAAAAAAATTTCTTAGAAGGAATACTCTTCGACCCTGGCATTGAAAGGATAAAATCATTAAATGTTATATCGAAGAGAAATAGAAATATGCATTATGAAATTCTCACATTTCTAATATAGATTAAAAATTTTTAGTATACCTTTCAAGATTCCTTAATATTTTTCTCAAATTGTTTATAAGGCATATAACTGTAAATTAGTTTTTTAAATATTTTACAAAGCATTAAGAAAAACATCCAATTAAATAAATTACTTAAAATAGCAATGCGAATTTTAGTAATGTCCCTTTACATAACTTATATTGTTAAGTCCCTTCGCAATATTTTATTTACGTGTCTTTCTGTTTTAATGCGGTTGTATTTCGTACAAAAGTGTATTGTCACAAGGTCCGGTGTGTGTTTTATTTTACATTTACTAAATACAACAAGACCCCGAGATGTCAAATGCAGCAACATTCTCTAATTGTGTGTGTGAAATGACTTAGTTAGTCTTTCCTCTTGAGCCCAAGGCGGCGCATAGGGCAGAAGTCATGGCTCTCCATGCTTGGCGGTTCGCTGCTACCTGTTTTAGATCTTGGATGTTTACTTGGCCGTTGAATGAGCCTTCTCTGATGATGGTTCTACGCAGGGTCTCTCTTGGTCTTCCCCGTTTTCTTTTCCCTACCGGTGACCATATGAGGGCTTGGTAGGGGAGTCTTGTCTTGTCCATTCTGAGTGTAATGACTGCATACTATTTATTACTTTACATACTTTTATTCCTCGCAGACATTAAATGCGGTTTGCATTCACACGTTGCATATAAATAGGAAATGTTGGTATCCTTTTAAAACATTACGTGTTATTGTAAAAACCCAAACCTACAAACAAGCGTTTCTCGTAATATTCTGTGAGTACACGGAGCCATGGGCGTGGTCTGTATGTCAGGCTTGGACCAATGGAGAACGGGCCCTGCAATGATTATTGCATGATACCACTAAACTTGTCTAAAAAAGTAAGAGTAAATGATAATATTTACAGTATGAAAGAATTTCTATTGAAAGTGTGTAATAAGCATGAGTGAAAATTATTACTCCACCATCATTTTCAACAAGTAATGTCTATCTAATTACACCATGCTATGAATGTAATATGATCATGTGTATATGAGTTTACATGTTGTATTCGTAAATATAACACACACACACACACACACACACACACACACACACACACACACACACACACACACACACACACACACGTACACAACGCAACTTGTAAATACACAGTTTTGTACGCCATGAAAGTTTACAGAAAAATTGAAAAATGTTGATGGGCCTCCTTCCTTCCTTATGCAAGGAATGCGTGTGTGCATGCCCCATGCCATAAATGTTATAGCATATTATGTATATATGCATGTATTTCTTTTATTCGCACATGTGTCACAACTGATTCTATGCCATCCGCCACTTGGTTGACAATTAGTTTAAACTTTTGGGCCCCTTCGCCACTTTATTGACACGATCTTGGCAGTTCGTTTGTTTGTTTCTTTTGCGTACCTGTCGTATTATATATGTGTCGTCCCTGGGGTGAGGGGAATCAACACCAAAAATCTTTTAACCCCATATCACTATCTTGAGGATCTTATAGATTTCTGTCCACAACACCGTCAGTCTCTGGATCTCTCTCTCTCTCTCTCTCTCTCTCTCTCTCTCTCTCTCTCTCTCTGTCTCTCTCTCTCTCTCTTACTACTGTACCAAGCCCCCTCTCATTATTTTCCAAAACACACTACACAACACTGGTTCTAACAAAACAACAAATTAGTTTAATAGAGAACAGTGTCATGTATGTGCAAAGTGTATGTGTAGAATGTCTGTCGTATAATCTAGTGTGTCTGTAGAATCAGACCGAATAGTTCAGGAGCAAAGTCTGTTTCATCACTGTACTGGTCACACAACAGCACTATATATAGGACAGAAGACCTCACCCAAATGATGTGTCTCTCCGGCCAAGTGTCGACTTCCTCCGATAGCTCTTGGACAATCCGGATGCTTGGTCATCAATAGTGGAAACAGTCCAATATTGATCATCAATCTAACACACACCGTGTAACTACTCTGTTCATAAATGTTCTGTGGTCAGAGAATCCTGGAAACTAATGTGACTGTCACTTTGGAAAACTAAATGTTAGTATTTATCTGTTCATAGGAATTCCCCAATTGTAACACAAAATGTTAATCTTCCAGGTTTCTATATCTTCTAGTGTTCCTGATACAGGTGTTATTGTCAGTGTCTTGATTTACTTTGATGTAAACTAGCACTCAGGAAACACACATATAATCATCGTTTCCTGCTCAGCAAGGGCCAGGTTCCTGCAGACCCTCTGGATTATGAGCCCAGTGTAAAAGCCTTTTAGTAAACTCTGCCTTCAATACTCAAGCCATGACTTTTCTTCTAGCTGGTGGTAAACTTTAGTGGAACATATCGTGGAACCTGTTGAAGAGACAACACACCTGGTGAGAGCAACCCGAATCCGACCTTTATTAGGTGAGTGTAGGCCGACGGCAGCACTCAGATATATAACAGAGAACCCAACTCTGTCATAAGGCCGAGGAGCTCATCACATCGGTCTGAGTCGTGGTAAGACAAGGAAAGACTAGAGGAAAAGGGCAGAAACCAGTATATACCCTACTGGAAGATCCTACCATTTGACATTTCCCCCATCCCCCCAACCATCCTCAATCTCCCTAAATATTATCCCGCAACATTGTCCTTAACTCACTGAGTTAAATGATATCTCACACCAGCTAGTTTAACCTACGCGATAGGCTACTGTTGCCGACGCTCTTATAATACGTTCTATCAACGCACATAACTACACTCGATTCCTAAGAATAATCTAATGTAGTTCGATTTATTTAATTACCATATTTGTATTCCTTCCTGCTTGAAATTGCGACTATTGAATAACACAATGGTTAAATGTCCGCCGATGCAAATGAACACGAGACACTATAGTCTCTCTCCGTAAACAAGCTAGGAATAACGCACACGTCCTGGTTGTTTCACAACATTTGGTCAACTCCCCAAAAGTTGTTTACCTCAACTTGTTTTTAATATGGTGTCTGAATGCCGTCACAGGTCTGTCTAGTCACTAGACGTCTAGAAGTTATTTTTCTATCTCCATTTTCCGACCTAATGTCAACAACTGACTGGCTGTCCCCTTCATCTGGGAAATCATCCCGGTACTTCAAGGAGACCCGCTTGTCTGTAATCTGTAGAATAATTTCCTCACAACAAAAGATCCTGCCGACCTACATCCAGACAGACTGTCTATCACATCAAAGGGATGGCTGCCGCCCACAGACAAATGACGCGACAGTCCCCCCTCGATCAACACACATTAAAGGGATGGCTGCCGCCCACAGACAAATGACGCGCCATCCCCCCTCGATCAACAACACATTAAAGGGATGGCTGCCGCCCACAGACAAATGACGCGACAGTCCCCCCTCGATCAACAACACATTAAAGGGATGGCTGCCGCCCACAGACAAATGACGCGACAGTCCCCCCTCGATCAACAACACATTAAAGGGATGGCTGCCGCCCACAGACAAATGACGCGACAGTCCCCCCTCGATCAACAACACATTAAAGGGATGGCTGCCGCCCACAGACAAATGACGCGACAGTCCCCCCTCGATCAACAACACATTAAAGGGATGGCTGCCGCCCACAGACAAATGACGCGACAGTCCCCCCTCGATCAACACACATTAAAGGGATGGCTGCCGCCCACAGACAAATGACGCGACAGTCCACCCTCGATCAACACACATTAAAGGGATGGCTGCCGCCCACAGACAAATGACGCGACAGTCCCCCCTCGATCAACAACACATTAAAGACTGACGGCTGCTTGGTAGACGTATGTCACAACATATTCTCATCGATCGACAACTTCCAGATTTTATGTGACAGCTGGCAATAACGTTGTCCAACTCCGCCTGGATTACTTGCACAGCGACATGGGGAAAACTCCATCGTGTATCACATTGTCTTTTGACAGTTCGAGAGGTAAATGATCTTAAGACCTCCCAACGGGAGGTAGATGAAGAAAAAAAGTAAACAGCTTTTCAACAACTCCAAAAAATGTAACGACAACAGGTTCCATCTCACTTGTATGAACACAGGCCAAATTGAGGCTGTGGTTCTCGCAATTCACAAACACAGCTTTTGGGTTACTGTAAAGAATTCTCTGTTGGACACCTGGCCTTACTCCAGCCATATCTGCAGCATTATATTGATGGAAATGTTATCTTCTTCTAATTTGTTAAGAATTTTCGTTACCAAAGCTTACTGTATCTTTCTTGTTGACTTGCAAATATCCCAGAAATATCTCCTTTATTTTTACCTTTCTATTGTCATCATCAGTATGAACATAACGTAGAATTTCGGATACCTGAGCTTCATGGGCAGTGTCTGGAGTAGAATCAAACATTATGCTGAAATACTTGGCATTATTTCTGAAATAATTTTTTTCTTGACTGTTTCATCGATCATTTCGTTTTGACTTCTGTTGGAGAGGTAAATGATTTTAAGACCTCCCAATGGGAGGTAGATGAAGAAAAAAAGTAAACAGCTTTTCAACAACACCAAAAAATGTAACGACAACAGGTTCCATCTCACTTGTATGAACACAGGCCAAATTGAGGCTGCGGTTCCACGTTACACTTTTTGGCTTTTCTTTCCCTCTCTGCACGTGTTCCGCCAAAGTAACATCATATTTTGCCAACAGTCTGATGGCTGCTAAACATATTCCCTGTATTTTCGCTTATTGTCTCCTCTGGCTGCGATAAATATGAAATTCCTTCTCCTCGATGCCCACGAAGGGCCAGATTCTGTTTTGCCAAAAATGCTACAACCTCGACAACCCGTTCAGTTATTGCTTTCCATTTCTTCTTCATAGCGGACATTTGCTGTTGAAGTTCAGCATCTATCGTAGTAGAACTCTTGAGTCGACTTACGAGGGTCAGGTAGTCCCTATTGTGAGCTCTACGAGAAGGGCTTTTCTCACGATCAGGTATTTGAGGACTCAACTTTCTCCAAGTAGGGAAACCTTTTTCCTGGCTAAAGTTTGACATAGACGACCGCTGTTCCTTTGAATAATAAAAAAAAAAACATACGAAACAGTAGAATTCGTCCCGGTATGGAGAGTATAACATTCACTTTCTCTCCACGATTTCTCCATTTCTGGAATTTTTGTAAAACCACCTTATTTAAAAAAAAAAAAACCTTCTTCCACCCTTCTCAGCAAAATGGGTAAATGGCCCACTCTTATTTTGATATTTTTCTGGACCATGTTGTACTATTGTCATTTTCAACATATCTGAAATCGATTTCTTCAAATAGCCAAAATCGTTTTCTTTCCCCCACAGTGTGCTAAAATCTCCTTTATCTTCCACTTCCTCACACGAATCATCATTCTGACAATGAGACTGAGAAGACTCGGGACTCCCAGGAGGAGAGACTGTATTATGTTCTGATTGAGCTGCAGATGAATCCTCCGAGTCCGAGCCAGCATCGTCATCATGATCATGATGATCATCGTTTACTTCTTCATGTTCAACAATTTGTTCTTTACTTCTATTTATCCAGGGACCTAATGCCCCTCTTTGACGGAACTGTTCTTCGTATCTGGCCCTCTTTTTCTTCCTGTTCTGTGCACCAATCGCTTGAATTTTCTTCATCTGTGACATTGAGAATAAAATCCATCAATAAAAAAGAATAAAGAAATCCACTCTTTGTACACAATAAATGGGACTAAACCTCGGCATGAAGACAAACACACATTTAACATAGATAAGTTCAACTTGGGTCTTGAGTGTTACGGCTAATTGCCGACTTGCGCACTCATGTCTTACTTCGCGATGTATTGTAAACATAAATATTTGAATGGCGGTTTATTGGCGGCGGGTTATTAGTAACTTGCAACGAAATAGTTGCAAGAACACAAGATTTATCTAAAGTAAAGACGAATGCCCGCCAAGCCAACGTCGACTGATATTAATGGTTGTCTGCAAATGTTTGATTTGTTAGAGTGATAAACATTTACAAATAAATGCTATAATGGGTGTTGAATGCAAACATGCAATCATTGGCATTGCAATTGCCATGGATATTCCATAACAATATTAAATGTTCA
The DNA here is from genome assembly GCA_963921405.1 of Cepaea hortensis. Classification (NCBI taxonomy): domain Eukaryota; kingdom Metazoa; phylum Mollusca; class Gastropoda; order Stylommatophora; family Helicidae; genus Cepaea; species Cepaea hortensis. The sequence goes on from OY992897.1 coordinate 17,608,981, forward strand.
TAGTTGGATGACAACTGCCATGTCCGGGTCCCGCCATTGAAATACAACAAAATACAGCATGCCTTCTTTATGATTTCAGTTTGATATGGGATTGCCAACTCTAATAGTTGAAAACTACATAATCATAAGTAACAATGGATGATAAAGTTTAAAAAAAAACATACTAGAACATTGCACAAAGTCTAGTTAAAACGGAATTTACGGGTGTACTTACTTCTTATAAAGTCAGTCTGTACTTCTGTCCAGGACACGGATTTGAGAAGACGAAAGGTATAGATTCGTAGCTTGTGGAGGCAAACATAATATCTAGTAAACGGTTTCTGTTTTAGTGCGATCTGAAATAATCGGGGAATTTAACATAACGAGTACTCTATATATCCTTTAAATGGAGACAGCAAAATAAGAACACGAAAATTAACAGAAAAAAATCTCGGGTAAAATAGGGCAAACATAACGTAGTACCTACTAAAAGGGTTCGCAATACATAAGATACTATTCAATCAATCATGTGCCATGCCGGAAAACGTGGGCGGTCATGACTCGCCATTTCACTCGATCACCAGCGTCGTGGATCAGCTCAGTGTTCCTGTCTCTTCCATGCCATGTGGCCAAGCCATCCAGGTATTTTCCTCTCGGTCTTCCTCTTGGTCTGTTCCCTTCGATCTTGCCAGTTGTCACTAAGTTCTCCAATCCATTTCTTCTCATAACATGTCCAAAAAATTTTGACTGTCCACGTCCAATTTCTCTAATCAATTTACGATTGTCGTTTGTCTCCTGCAGTACTTGGTCATTTGATTTTCTGTTCGTCCATGGTATTCTTTGCATTTTCCTCAGAAACCACATTTCTGCAGCCATCAGATGTTTTTCAGCTTGACTGCTCATTGTCCAAGTTTCACATCCATACAAAAGAACAGGCTTTATGCATCCCTTCAACACTCTTTTTCTCGTTTCAATTGACATTTTTTTTATTGGTCAGAATGTTTTTCATCTTGCTAAAGGCTACTTTCGCCATGGCGATTCTTGTTCTAATCTCTTCAAGGCATCTTGCATCAGATGCTATGACTGTTCCGAGATAATTGTACCGATTCACTTGTTGAAGAATATTCCCATTTACTTGTATATTACATTGTGGTACATCACCCGTATTAGTACTATTACTCACATTGGCACCTTGCCGTCTTGACAGACGATAGTTTGTGCTTTAAAAAGGCATAATAACTTTTAACTATGGCGGTAGCGAGTGTGACTGATAAGGCCAATTTGCGCTGTAAATGTCCGTTCACAGTGGGTGCATGTGAACACGTGGTCATTTCCACCATCATGCACCATCTTACGTCTCAAACGCTTGGTGTGTGACTTTTCTGCAATAATTTTCTCCTTTGACTTTATTCCATTTCTGATATTTGCCCTCCATGCAACACGTTCAGCGGCGACTTGCTCCCAATGTGCATTATCAATGCCTGTATCAATCATGTCCCGCTTACACACATCTTTGTATCGTAGTAGAGGCCGACCCTGAGATCTCTTACCCATCTGTAATTCACCAAAAAAGATATCCTTTGGTATTCTACCATCATCCATCCGCCTAAGATGTCCTATCCATCTAAGTCTACGAAGACTGAGCATGGAATAAACTGTCACACAACCTGATCTTTCCAATACTTCAGTATTTGTGATTTTGTCTTGCCACTTAATACCAAGAATTCTTCGCAGACACCGCATATGAAAGCTGTTTAAATTGTTCTCTTGGTGTGAGTAAGTTGTCCAGGTTTCACTGCCATAGAGAAGAGTACTAAGGACACAGGCTTGATAGACAAGGACTTTTGTTTTGGCAGTAAGCTTCCTGTTCTCCCAGACTCTTTTTCTTAACCTGTTCATTGTTGTTGCTGCCTTACCAATCCGGATGTTGATTTCCTGATCTAGGGATAATTTGCTATTTACCACCGATCCTAGATATGTAAAATAGTACTATTACTAGTACTTCAACTACGGCATACGATTCGAATGATACGAAATGAGTCCGTCAATACAAGCGCAAGAGATGTGACTGGGCCAACGCCAACCGCCTAATTGGATGCCCCCCTCTCCCCAGATGCCCGGGGCAGTCGCACAACCTGCACCCCACCCCCCCCCCCCCCCCCCCTTTGCACGCTACTGCATAAATGTTTGTTTAAAATATTTAATTTGGTAAAAACTGTGTATTTACAAGGTTACAGCAGAATGCACACGGCAACACAAACATATACACATACATACACGAACATACACACGCATACACACACGAACATACACACGCATACACACACACTTACACACACGCACATACACACATATACACACATCGCACATATATACTCACACAAACACACATACACACCCATATAAACACATGTATACATGAACACACATTCACATACACAAACATACACATATACAAACATACACACTTGCATTGGCACCTTTCCGTCTTGACAGACGATAGTTTGGTACATTGTGCTTTAAAAAGGCTTAATAACTACGATCCATGGCGGTGGCGAGTGTGGCTGGTAAGGCCAATTCTTGCTGCAAATGTTTGCCCACAGTAGGTGCATGTGAAAACATGGTCATTTCCACCATTTTGCACCATCTTACGCCTCTCACGCTCTGTGTGTGCTTTATCTGCAATCATTTTCTCCTTTGTCTTTATTCCGTTTCTGATAGTTGCCCTCCATGCAACACGTTCAGCGGCGACGTGCTCCCAATGTGCATTATCAATGCCTGTATCAATCATGTCCCGCTTACACACATCTTTGTATCGTAGTAGAGGCCGACACTGAGATCTCCTACCCGTCTATAATTCACCAAAAAAGATGTCCTTTGGTATTCTACCATCATCCATCCTCCTAACGTGTCCTATCCATCTAAGTCTACGAAGACTGAGCATGGAATACACCGTCACACAACCTGATCTTTCCAATACTTCAGTATTTGTGATTTTGTCTTGCCACTTAATACCAAGTATTCTTCGCAGACACCGCACATGAAAGCAGTTTAAACGTTTCTCTTGGCGTGAGTAAGTTGTCCAGGTTTCACTGCCATAAAGAAGAGTACTAAGGACATAGGCTTGGTAGACGAGGACTTTTGTTTTGGCAGTAAGCTTCCTGATCTCCCAGACTCTTTTTGCTAACATGTTCATTGTTGTTGCTGCCTTGCCAATCCTGATGTTGATTTCCTGATCTAGGGATAATTTGCTATTTACCTCTGATCCTAGATATGTAAAATGGTCTACTATCTCCAGTTCGGCGTCGTCAATAAAGATTGATGGTACACCATGTGCACCCTGTGACATAATCTGTGTCTTCTTTTTGTTAATTGTTAAACCAAATTCAGAACAAGCATTGGAGAATGCAGATAGTAGATGTTGTAATTCTTCCTCAGAGTGGGTCGTAATCGCAGCATCATCCGCAAAAAGCAACTCTCTGATTAGTACCCTGCTAATTTTGGTCTTGGCCTTCAATCTCTGAGCATTACAGAGGCCACCATCTGAGCGTGAGTGAATGTATATACAATCATCCTGATCACGAAAGGCATATTTCAGTAGAAGTGAAAAGTATATCCCAAAGAGGGTGGGGGCTAGCACACAGCCTTGCTTAACTCCACTCTTGATTTCAAACTCTTCTGAAGTTGAGCCATCAAACTTGATTATACCCTTCATGCCTGTGTGGAACGATTCCACAATGGACAGGAGAGTTGGTGGGCAGCCAATCTTCTTTAGTGCTTTGAACAGACCCTCACGACTGACCAAATCGAATGCCTTTGTGAGGTCGATGAAGGCAATAAACAGTGGCTGATTTTGTTCCCGGCATTTTTCTTGCATCTGTCGCAATGAGAATATCATATCAATGGTAGACCGGTTCTGACGGAAGCCACACTGTGATTCGGAGTAGACTTGATCTCCCAGGACTTGAAGTCTGTGCAGGACAATTCTAGCAAATACTTTCCCAACAATACACAGAAGTGAGATATCCCTATAGTTGTTACAGTCGCTCCGATCTCCCTTGTTCTTGTACAGCGTTATGATGTTTGAATCTTTGAAATCCTGTGGGACTTGTCCTTCTCGCCAGCATAGCTCTATTAGCTGGTGGATCTAAACATACACACTTACACGTACATATACACACATACACACAAACATACACACATACCTACATACATACACATACACAGTGACTTTCGTGACTTCCGGTCACCAACATGGAGGATAGGCAGTGAAAGGCCTCTGGAGTGTTTATGCTCGTGGCTACCGTTTGCATTCCCATTTTCCTCATGTTGGACTGGTAATGAATCGTTCCGTCGCCCTGCTACTGAGTTGAGTGCGTGGCGCGACGCTGTGAGCTGTGCATTTCTTGTGAAATGCTTTTAAATCTGCCCGAGGTTGTGGAGCGTGAACTGCGTGTTCAGACCAATGGCGACTGGCTATGTCCCAGCATTGACTGGATTTTGTGCCTTATGAAGACAATGTGTATCTGCTGGTCTTCTGGTGACTGGAGCTTCCTTTGACGAAGAACTGTGTTTTCGTGGAGGACTGTTGTTTTGGCATTCCGGAGACGGCATTATGTACAGTGAATTTTTTTTTTTACATCTGTCCAAGGTGTTGTGGCGTGAACTGCATGCTCTAAAAATAGGGTAGCTGGCTAGAAAATATCTAGAAACGGAACAATATCTAGAAATATCTGCATGTATGGCGGCGGGTTGTGTCGCAGAAGTGACCGGTTTTTTACCTTATGCTGAAATGTGTGGCTGACTGGTCTTCTAGTTTCCATCGATGATGAACTGTATTTTCTTTGAGGACTTTTGTGTTGGCATTCTGGCAACGGAATTATGTACAGTGAAATGTTTTCACATCTGTCCGAGGTTGTTTCGTTGCGTGAACTGCATTTCGGAGGGGAAATGGCGTGGATGGCTAGAAAACATCTAGAAATGGAATAACAACATCTAGAAACATCGAGACTTTGTAGGCGAACATATGGTTGGGAAATTGTCTGCCACTTCCATCAAGCATGAACTGTATGTTTCATAGAGGACTATTGTGGTGACATTGTGTCGGCGGCATTATGCACAGTGTGCCTGAGCGGGCTGTTGTTTGTCGAGACTCCTGTCTTTTCCACTTTTCACATGGACCCGCGACTAACTAACTAACTAACTAACTAACTAACTAACTAACTAACTAACTAACTAACTAACTAACTAACTAACTAACTAACTAACTAACTAACTAACTAGCTAACTAACTAACTAACTAACTAACTAACTAACTAACTAACTAACTAACTAACTAACAAACTAACTAACCAACCAACCAACCAACCAACCAACCAAACAACCAACCAACCAACCAACCAACCATCCAACCAACCAACCAACCAACCAACCAAACAACCAACCATCCAACCAACCAACCAACCAACCAACCAACCAACTAACTAACTAACTAACTAACTTAACACGTACACGCTTATGCACACACATACACATATATACACAAATACATACACACATGCAAACACATACATGCACGTACATATACATTCACGCATACATACATACACACATATAAACACACACAATAGCTACAATACACATAGACACCAATCCACCCACCCACACACTCACACATCTAGACGCATACACGCTGCCTCACATAATCATTAACCTAATCTGAACAAACTCCCAGACTTTACACACATACACTGACGATTATCGTGAGCATTCTCACAAATAACACACAAACACACACTCCCTCGCACAACACGCAAACACACACTCCCTCGCACAACACACAAATACACACTCCCTCGCAGACAATGCATGCATGGACACATGAAGAGGGAGAGAGAGAGAGAGAGAGAGAGAGAGAGAGAGAGAGAGAGAGAGAGAGTCAATGCAAAGACTGAAATTAGCTGGATTGTATAGTAACTTCATCACAGGCACAATGGATTTATTTGGTGTGGACAAGGATTGAGGGTGGTTGAACGAAATTTTGTTTTGGTCATGTTCATAATATCCACTTCTCGGCTGACAAAGAAACTGAGCTACGTTATACAGCCTCCCTTTGTGCTGGGTAGCTCGTTAAACCTTTGTCCCTGACTGTAGTAATATTTCCCAATCCCCGGTGACAAAGAAGGAAAATGTGCTGATTTGTAAAATATATAAATAAAGGATCTACAAGCCTAAATATCTCTCTTTAAAAACAAAAATACTGGTTCTTGACGATTATAATAATAAATTGTTGTATTGGAAAGAAAACTAGTCAATCTAAAAATAGTAAAACACAAATAATGGCAATAATGCCTGCTTGCTTGCTTGTGTTCGCTGGCTGTGAACTCCAGCACAAAGTCCTGTATGTCGGATGAAGACATCCTGTTGTCCAACATCAGTGTGATGTCATACGAGACCTGAGGTTTGCGTGAGTTTCCGTTGTCCCATGTCTGGCTTATTGGTGTGCAGACTGGTGGTTCCTCGCCGTGGAGGCAGATACTCTCCGACTTCGGAAGAATCAGCGATTCTCCTACGTCAGCCTGGACCCCGACAGGACCTATTGCACAGGACACGCGACAAGGACGTGTCAGTAGGTCTTGGCCAGTATAGAACCTCGCCCTGGTGCTTTGGAAACACCTCTACGTCCCGGCAATAATACTAAGAATGATTGATTGAGGACAGTGGTACATATTAGGAATATAGAACTATCTGTGAAAGTATGTGTTTGAACATGTATAGTATGAAGTGTGAGTGTGAACTTGATGGGAGTGGCGTTTTGCTCATTGTGTGAAATTTTGTGTTTAAAAACATGTGTAGAAATGTGTGTATGTGTGTGTGTGTATGCGTGCGTGTGTGTGTGTGCGCGCGCGCGTGTGGATGTGCGTGTGCGCGCGTGCGTGCGTGCGTGCGTGCGTGCGTGTGTGTGTGTGTGTGTGTGTGTGTGTGTGTGTGTGTGTGTTGAGTTTTTCGTAAGAAGTATTTGGCCTGTTCTGGCTCCAAGGGGAAGGAGTTACTAATGTAGTTCGTAATCCCACATACCCACGTTCGAAACACGGCTGCGGGCGATTTGGCAGCAGTCCGCCTTGCGTTGGTATTTTACAAATTGGCTGGGTGCTGGTCGCTCAGAAAGCAATGGCAAGCTACTGAACGTAAACTTCTCAATATATCATTGACTGCGACGTCATGTAAAGTATATATAACTAACGTTATTCTTTGATTTGGCCTATAAAACAGGCAGGAAAAAAATTGCTTTTGTCAGATATCACTACTTCCAGCTGCAGTGAAAAGGATATCACGTGTTATATCGTAAATAAATAAATCAATGGGTTAGAACATTTCCACGCAAATAAAGTAAAGCTATTAATTTCATGAACTTTCCAAGATATCTTAAACCTGTTTAACGTTTTATTTAGAAACCATATAGCTGTAGATAACTACATTAAAAGATGTATAAAAGATTAAGGCGAATAAAACAATTATTTAAATTATATATCACAGTCATGCTACTGTAAGTTATGTCCCTTGGAATAACTTATGTCCGTTGGAAATAGTGTAATTACATGTTTTTCTTTTTAATGTAGTTGTATTAAGTAGAAAACTGTTTTTCACAATATGCGTTGCGTGTTTTCTTTCTTTTTTTTTTTTTTTTGCATATCCTTTACAGGACGTCTCTGTCAACTCCAGCACCTTTCAGCTGTATGTTGATTTTTTTGGCAAGATTACGCTCAGTAGTTTGTGTTTTCTTTTACATTTACAAAATACAATAAGATCCCCAGACTTCAAAGGCGGCAAGATTCTCTAATTGTTTGTGTACTGACTGCATACTATTTATTACATTACATACACTAATTTTTGCTGACATTAATGCGATTTACGTTCAAACGATGCATATCAATAGGAGTTGTAGGTATCAATTTCAAACATTAAGATTTTTTTGTCAGAACCTACAAACAAACGTTTCTAGTAATATTGTGTGAGTTATTTCTCTTGGAACAATAGTACTATTCATTTGATTAGATTGTTCCCCTTTCCATCCATCATGTGCCATGCCGGTAAGCGTAGGCGATCATGTTCTGCCATCTAACTCGATCACCAGAGTCGCGTATCAGCTCCGTGTTCCTGTCTCGATTATGCCATGTGGCTAAGCCATCCAGATTCATAGGTCTGCCCTTCTAGGTCTTCTAGGTCTTCCCCTTGCTCTGTTTCCCTCGATCTTACCAGTTGTCACCAAGTTCTCCAAATCATCTCTTCTCATAACATGCCCAAAAAATTGTGACTGTCTACGTCTAATGTCTGTAATCAGTTTACGATCTTCAATTGTTTCTTGTTTGTTCATTGGTCTTTCTGGCTGTCCATGGTATTCATTGTATTTTCCTCAGAAACCACATTTCTACAGCCATCAGATGTTTTTCAGCATGACTGCTCATTGTCCAAGCGACACATCCATATAAAAGTACATGTTCTATGTAGCATCTCAACACTCTTTTTCTCGTTTCAATTGACATCTTTTTATTGGTCAGTATGTTTTTCACCTTGCTAAAGGCTACTTTTGCAATGGCGTTTCTTGTTCTAATCTCTTCAAGGCATCTCCCATCAGATGTTATTACTGTTCCGAGATAATTGTACCTATTCACTTGTTGAAGAATATTCCCATTTACTTGTATATTACATTGTGGTATTTCGTTCTTCCTATTGACGACCATAATCTGTGTCTTTTTACAATTTAATTCTAACCCTTGTTGTTCACTGTGTGTAACAATCGCATCTACTAAATTTTGCAGATCCTGTTCATTGTCTGCAATCAAAACTGTATCATCTGCATATCTAATGTTATTGAAGCATCGTCCCCCAATGTTGATTCCTTCCATACCTTCAATATTTCTGAAAATACTTTCACTGTACAGGGAAAACAGACCTGGAGACATTACACATCCCTGTCTCACACCTCTCTTAATAGGCTGATATTGGCTTACTTTATTATCAACTCTTATTGATTGTTGCTTTTAGGCTGTTTTTTAGGCTGATATTGGCTTACTTTATTATCAACTCTTATTGATATTATGCTTGGTGTTTCCAATATGTTTTTTACAAGTCTAAGGTCTTTTCCTTCAATTTGTAGATCTTCAAGCATCCTTATCTTGTTGACATGTCTCACTTTATCGAAAGCCTTTGTGTAGTCAATAAAGCAATGGTGTAGATCTTTGATTACTTATATAGAACGTTCGATTACGGTTCTCAGTATATACACACCATTTACTGTACCCTTGCCTTCTGCAAACACACATTGTTCTTCTCCTATTTCAAGTTGCCTTTTCCTCCTAACTCTTTGCATGATAATTCTTAGCAAAATCTTCGTGATGTGACTCATTATAATAATTGTTCCCCTTTAGTTGACAACATTTCGTCCTCTCAAATCCATCACACAAATATGTCGTTAGAATGCCCCACTATATGCAAGAAAGCGTATATTTGTCAGTTGCAAGTACGCTTTCGACACGGAAGCCGAGCTAGCGTGGAGGCTAGATGATCGCCTGTCGGCTCTGTGGTCAAGGGGTTGGGATCTGCAACGGGGCAGAATTTCACTATGGATCTGGTCTCCCTGGTCGTACTTGGCTGATAAAGGCTAGTCGTCGCAACGTCCTTTGTTTTCTGTCATTGTTTTCTGTAAAACTGCACTACTTCGTGTTATTTTATATTGTTTACACTTCTACATCTTCGCCGCAGACAAGCTAGGAAACATGCAGTAGAAATAAGATTTCTGAGGAACATTCAAAGAATGCCATGGGTGGAGAGAAAAACGAATGGGAAAGTTCCTTCAATTAAAAAAAAAACTTTATTGAAAGTTAAACGCAAACATTCAATTGTTTTTCGCTAAATCGGGCAAATCTTGAGCTACAGCCTACGATGGGTGACGTTGTAATATTCTGTTGCGGTAATTTGGTCTCGTCCAGCGTGTGCCGCGTGGTTACACACCCGCTTCACACGCAAGTGATCCGGGGTTTGTTTCCGGGTCCGGTCAAGGATATGCACTACTGACGAGCTCAAACGAGAGCGAAACTCGAGTCTATTGCTTCCACATTGACGTGGATAGGCCTTAGGTTCATACCAGAATACGATCAGCGTTGCCAGTAGTGGATTGCGCTCAATATTTAAGTCCAGTTGTGTTTACAAATCATGGTACGATCAGAAATAAACCTGAAAACTTAATGACCACTAGGAAACTTGAAGGGAAAAGGGGATGTGGAAACGAATTAAGCCAGTATGGCTTAACATAATCGAGACAAAAACAGAGACCCGGCCATAGACTGGCGACGGTGTGAGATATCATTGTCTTTACAATATTCAAACATGTCTTCTCTGGTTGACGGTAAGACAACTTCTCTGGTTGACTCCAAGACGCCTTCTCTGGTTGACTTCAAGACGGCTTCTCTGGTTGACTTCAAGACGGCTTCTCTGGTTGACTTCAAGACGGCTTCTCTGGTTGACTCCAAGACGGCTTCTCTGGTTGACTCCAAGACGGCTTCTCTGGTTGACTTCAAGACGGCTTCTCTCCATGTTTGTTATTGCTGCTATCTTACGTCTTTTCGTCTCTAAAACGTCTCGTCATACCTGGATACTACTCAGCTTTCTTTTACGTGTATCTTGCGCTGTTTAGTGCTCATGGCTTCATCATATTCTATCATGCTTATGCAGTACTTCTCGGGCTTCTCTCTCCGTTTCTCGACCAAGACGTTCACGACCAGATGGATCGACCTACAGGTGGGTATTGCCATGGGATGTACGATTTCGCCGATGCTATTTGTTATAGCCATGCAGGTCATCCTGGATGCGGCATCTGGCTACGCACACGGTCAGAATCTCAGCGAGGAATGGAACATTCCGCTGGTGAAGGCCTTCATGGTCGATCCGGCAATCCTGACACGGAAGGAGAGTGATGGGCGCAGCATCCTCCTCAGACTGGACGATCTGATTCACTGGAGCAGGATGAGCTTCACGCCAAAGAAATCGAGAAGCCTGTCGATCGTGAAGAGCTCAAACGCGAGAAAAACTCGAGTCTAGTGTTTCCAACCTGACGAGGACAAGGTCCAAGGTTCGTACCCGATGCGATCAGCGTTGCCTGTGGGGGTTGTGCTCAATCTTCAAAACTCAAATCATGAAACAACCAAATAAATCAGTAAGACAAACAGCCCAAAAATACTGAGGTTGACTGCGACATCCTGTAAAAAATATGTAACTATCTTCTGAGACATTATATGTATATTTTTGTTTCAATGGAAACATTCATTTTATTTTCATATTAAAGATAAGAACACAATCAAAGTAATGACAACACAACTTGAGATATCAAAGTATTCCAGCCCCCCCCCCCCCCACACACACACACACAACTTGAGATATCAAAGTATTCCAGCCCCCCCCCTCCCACACACACACACACACAACACAACACAACTTGAGATATCAAAGTATTCCAGCCCCACACACACACACACACACACACACACACACACAACACAACTTGAGATATCAAAGTATTCCAGCCACACACACACACACACACACACACAACACAACTTGAGATATCAAAGTATTCCAGCCCCACACACACACACACACACACACACACACACACACACACACACACACACACAATATATTGTACTAATTAGTTCCTGACATATTTCTCTATAGCATCTACTACAACAATTGAAATAAATCACCATATATTAAAGCAACAAAATAGCTGAAATACAAAGCTGAAACAAACTGTGATATATTTCACTGTGTGTTACTGTGGTAGTTTTAAAAAGATACAAGCAATAAACTGTGCCTTCATTATTTAAATTTACAATGGGAAAATGTTTTAAACGGCTAAACTGTTTAAGTGCTCAGGTGTCTGCTCTACAAGGAATATATCAGTTTAAGTTACAACAAAAAACATTCAAAAGTTCTGAAGCATGCTTAAGTTGTTTTTATAAATGCAGACTAAACGCTTGCACTACACTTGTATCAGCTGCAGGTGAATATGATGGCCGGAAGGCACAAATATTGCCACAGCTTTGTTGTAAACCGATTTGCTGCAACTTTATGGATGAACAAGATGGAAGGATAAGAACATGTATACAACTTCATGACACAAATATAACATAAAACATAAATCTAACATAAAACATAAATCTAACATAAATCATAAATCTAACATAAAACATAAATCTAACATAAAACATAAATCTAACATAAAACATAAATCTAACATAAAACATAAATCTAACATAAAACATAAATCTAACATAAAACATAAATCTAACATAAAACACAAATCTAACATAAAACATAAATCTAACATAAAACATAAATCTAACATAAAACATAAATCTAACATAAAACATAAAACATAAATCTAACATAAAACACAAATCTAACATAAAACATAAATCTAACATAAAACATAAATCTGACATAAAACATAAATCTAACATAAAACATAAATCTAACATAAAACATAAATCTAACATAAAACAAACTCTAATCAGCATTGTATCTGTTCTTATTAACGTTACCATGTTAATAGCTATACAACAAGCCCACTTAAAGTATTCTGTACAAGTTTGGTGTAAGCATCTATCTTCTTCGCCTGTCATCTCGTCTTGCCCCGTCTTTTCTAGGTCCCCTCACAAACGCCCAAACCAACACTGATGATTTTCTGTCCCAAAATTTCTGTACCATTCAATGCAGTCATTTCATTCTGTGCGTCTTTGAATGTTTAATATTCAATCAGTGCATAGCCCTTGAGAAAGCCAGTTCGCCTGTCAAGATTCAATTCTTGATTTCTCCAAACTCAGCAAATTTGTCATGTATGTCATCCTCTGGAGACTCCTCATGGACACCAGTTACAAACAAAATCCTACCTTTAATAGATCTCTGTGGGCCTGGACTTTCAGATTTATCTACATCTATTTCCATGCCCTCGAACTGACCAACACTACTTCGAGTTGGACCCTCTCCGCCAAAACCTATTCCTTTGCCGTTTCTTTGAGTTTCTGGAGACCCTGGTCTCCCTCTTCACCAATTTCGAAATCATCATCGTCTTCTTTGGTCACAAGCATAACGTACGCCATTTTGCTCACTTACACTAAACATTATTTGTATATATATTTAAGTCAAAGACAATATTATAATTTCATTAAGACTTCTGCTTCTTGCTGTATGGTTTCTTTGTAAGCTCGCTGACACTGATTTTGCCTTTCATCTTTGAGGGTGATTCTGTTTTGTTGCTTTTGGTTGAAAACAGGACCGAAGGATTGGTGGACCACAGACACACCAGAGAGTCCTCACCTCCAGTGAGCAACAGCTGTGTCTTTGTGTCCCAGCTGGAGGATCTGACTGTTGTTGTGTGACCTCCGTACAAACTGACAAGTGTCTGAGTGTCTGTGCCTTTGTCAGAGCAGTGAAGCAGCTCCAGACTTCCACTGTGAGTCCCCACCAACAAGACAGCGCTAGAACTGTCATTACTTGTGGTCAGATCTGGGATACAGTCAACGACATAATTCAGAGCCATACCCTCATTGGCCCACTGAAGCAATCAATTGTGCAGCAACTGCCCCCCTCCAGGGCATCCCAAACATGGAAGACATTGTCACTGGTCACACAGTACACACATCCTGAGTTGCTGCCACACCAGCCTACTCGTGCCACATCAGATTCAGCATTCGAAGTAATCTGTAGTGCATCATCTTCGGCTTTCTTTGTGAGGTCAAACGTGCAGACCATCTGCACCAACCAGATGCCAGGTAACGGTCGCTGCCTGGTTGGAAGCACACCTGTGTGATATCATCCTGGTGACACTCATGGTAACATCCCAGCAAGGAATTTTGCCTTGTTTCTCAAAAACGTAAGTATGAATCACTTGCTACCTGCTTCGTGGAGGCACAGAGGAGCTTATCTGAGTGGCTGATGTCTAGACTCAACATCTCTGCCTGCACAGCTGGAGGTGCTTTAAATAGCAGGACTTCTTTTGAATTGCTGATTCTTGTATCTCAGCATCTGACAGTCTTGTCCTTAGATGAGCTGTATACCAGGTTTGAATCTGTTTCCCCAAACTTAACTTTGGTTATCGTGCCGTTGTGACCTGATATTGTTGAGACGTGGGTCAGCCTGTTCCTGGACATGAGATGAATAGTGAAATTACTACAGGCAGCTGCCAGCAATGGGTCGTCGGAACCATTTTGCACAGCTAAATCAAGCACATAGTCTGCTTCAGGCTTGCTAGTCTGGACTGCTGATTTCTCTGCCTGGCGAGGATATTCCAGTGCCTTCATAAATGAGGTCTCAATTTCCATGGACTGAGTTAAGATTACGCAGAAAAGATGGGAGATGCCTGCCACCACGCCGAATATTTGGCCTGTAAAACATTTTTTTTAAAACGTTTATTTCATACAAAGCAATGTATATTTACAAGGTTTAATGTGTGTTTCTTTTGTTTGTGTATATTACAGAGCGTTGCCGTTGTTAGAGTTAGGTGTCACATGTGTGAATAAAACAAATAACATACATATATACAGTTATGATAATATGTCATTTACGGCATAGTGCATGTAAACACACATTAATTGCATATGCTTCATTTCCACTTCAACAAGCGGAATGCATGTTACACCTGTCAATGTCTCCTTCTCCTCTCCTCTCCTCCCTCTTCTCTCTCTCTCTCTCTCTCTCTCTCTCTCTCTCTCTCTCTCTCTCTCTCTCGCTCTCACATACACGCACACACATTTTATCTTGATCTATCTCGTGTTTTCTGGACACAGCAGTACATTGAATGCCGTGAGCTTGGGCAATAAACTTTAATTTATCATTCCCATTAAAATGTGGCTTCTTTGTAATTTCTGCGTCACATAGCTACCGAGGTGAAGGTTAACATTGTTGGTATTGTTGGCCTGATGTCAAATTACAGGGTGACGTTCTATTGCCCTGTAAATGTATATGACACCTTTTGTTTGGGGGACAAGAATCAGGGATTTAAAACTAGCAATTAGAGTCCATGACCTGTCCCCAGGGAGATAATTGGTCCAAAGCTGTGATAGTGTCTGGGTTTCAAATACATACAATGGGAAGGACTTAAACCTAACCACTACAAGCCACCTTACCTTACTGGGTACTTAAAGGGCTCATTTAATTTGTTTATTAATGGTGGTGCATATTTTCTCTTTTCAAACATATCATTACCATATAACATCATTTTAATGCTTGAGATATCGCCTTGGTTTAAAGGCTGCTACACACACGCGCGCGCGCGCGCGCACACACACACACACACACACACACACACACTCATACACATGTGCGCCCAAATACACGCACCACACAAATACACACACACCTGCACCCACACACAGACGCATACGTATGTTAATGCCAACGACACAGAAACACATCCGCAATATATTTCATGTTGCACATTCAAATGTAATAATGGGAAAATTAAATATTGAGCACAACCCACTACTGGCAACGCCGATCGCATTCTGGTATGAACCTAAGGCCTATCCACGTCAATATGGAAGCACTATACTCGAGTTTCGCCCTCATTTGAGCTCGTCAGTAGTGCATATCCCTGACCGGATCCGGAAACAGTCCCAGATCACGCGTGTGAATCGGGTGTGTAACCACGCGGCACACACTGGACACACCAAATTATCACAACAGATAATCACAACGCTACCCATCGTAGGCTATGCTCAAGATTGCCCAATCGCCGCGACCGACGTCCGTCAATCGATGGGACCCGAACGATCAGGACTTCTCACTGGGTAGGCCTTAGGTTCATACCAGAATGCTTTCGGCGTTGCCAGTAGTGGGTTGTGCTCAATATTTGAATTTCAAATCCCGAAACAACCACATAATCAATTGATTATTGCTCACTGGATTTAGGAGGCCTGGTGTTCCTTGCCAATGAGAAGTCCTGATCGTTCGGTTCCCATCGATTGACGGACGTCGGTCGCGGCGATTGGGCAATCTTGAGCATAGCCTACGATGGGTAGCGTTGTGATTATCTGTTGTGATAATTTGGTGTGTCCAGTGTGTGCCGCGTGGTTACACACCCGCTTCACACGCGTGATCCGGGACTGTTTCCGGATCCGGTCAGGGATATGCACTACTGACGAGCTCAAATGAGGGCGAAGCTCGAGTATAGTGCTTCCATATTGACGTGGATAGGCCTTAGGTTCATACCAGAATGCGATCGGCGTTGCCAGTAGTGGGTTGTGCTCAATATTTACATTTCAAATCCCGAAACAACCACATAATCAATTGATTATTGCTCACTGGATTTAGGAGGCCTGGTGTTCCTTGCCAGTGAGAAGTCCTGATCGTTCAGGTCCACTCGATTGACGGACGTCGGTCGCGGCGATTGGGCAATCTTGAGCATAGCCTACGATGGGTAGCGTTGTGATTATCTGTTGTGATAATTTGGTGTGTCAACTGTGTGCCGCGTGGTTACACACCCGCTTCACACGCGTGATCCGGGACTGTTTCCGGATCCGGTCAGGGATATGCACTACTGACGAGCTCAAATGAGGGCGAAACTCGAGTATAGTGCTTCCATATTGACGTGGATAGGCCTTAGGTTCATACCAGAATGCGATCGGCGTTGCCAGTAGTGGGTTGTGCTCAATATTTACATTTCAAATCCCGAAACAACCACATAATCAATTGATTATTGCTCACTGGATTTAGGAGGCCTGGTGTTCCTTGCCAGTGAGAAGTCCTGATCGTTCGGGTCCCATCGATTGACGGACGTCGGTCGCGGCGATTGGGCAATCTTGAGCATAGCCTACGATGGGTAGCGTTGTGATTATCTGTTGTGATAATTTGGTGTGTCCAGTGTGTGCCGCGTGGTTACACACCCGCTTCACACGCGTGATCCGGGACTGTTTCCGGATCCGGTCAGGGATATGCACTACTGACGAGCTCAAATGAGGGCGAAACTCGAGTATAGTGCTTCCATATTGACGTGGATAGGCCTTAGGTTCATACCAGAATGCGATCGGCGTTGCCAGTAGTGGGTTGTGCTCAATATTTAAATTTCAAATCCCGAAACAACCACATAATCATTGGGAAAATTAATAATAATGGTAGCAATAATAATCATCATCATCATCATCATCATTGTCATCATCATCATAATCATAATCATAATAGTATAATTGAAAGATTATTAATACAGCCATTAAACACATTTACAGTTGTGATATCCTTTGTTTAAAACAGGTTATTTGCTTCTTCTGTAGTATGTGCTGTCTTCAGGCAAATCTCTTACGGGATTTGCGCTTGTGGGGCTAAGATTAGAATGTTTTATACTTTTTGTTTATAAAATTGTTGGACAATTTCTTTGTTGATTGTTCCGTAATTGGGTAATGCTTTGTTTCTTAATGTCCATATAAGATTTTTGTACTCTGCCAATAGAACCAGTAGCTTTGTGTGGGTATATTGTGTGGAGTAAGGAATGGAATTTATCATGATTGCTTTGTAAATTATGTACTATTTTATAGATATTGTATGCCAAATGTATTTCACTGCTGTGTTTAATACTCAACTATCTACCTGCGAGAATTATGTTTCCTTTGTGTAGTGGCTTCAACTATGCATTATGTACTATTTGACAGATATTGTATGACATTGGTTTTCTTCCCCGTATACATGCAACTACTGTATTCGCCAGGAATGAGGCGCTAGAACCTCTTGCCCCAGGGTAGATTGGGCCCGTTAGCTATTACAGCGGCCAATCTAAGAGATGGAAAACTTCGATTATAAACCCCCAAGTTTAAGGTGGACCCACGTGCCGAGGACTGAATGGCCACGGGTGAGCTGGTCGTGAACGTGGAACGTCTGGTATGCAGGCGGGGCGGCGTCAGGCGTATGGACTCCTGAGGATCATCCTCTGCCCCTTCCCTAACAGGCAGGCTCTACTAGGGTGACCGATTACATCCTGCCTTGATATCAAACCAACTATGGAAAATACAAAGAATTATCGCCGAAGCAACGGAGTACGTGCTTTGTGCTCGATACGTTTGACAACAGCCAGCAGGGAGAGAATGAAGCGGAGGAGAAGAGGAAGGGGGAGGGGAGAAGGAAAAGGAAGAAGAGGGCTGGAGCCAGAAGGGGTAGAAGGACACCGGATCGTTTGGAACTCAAACATATACGGATTGGGTATTGGAATTGCCGTAGTGCAAAGCAACGAGGACCAATACTGGAGAAACTAGTCTACGATTTTGATGTCCTGATATTACAAGAGCCTGTCTCCCAGGCCGAGGAGTTAGCAGCTGTCTAAGTAACCCGAATACTCTCGTGGTTGACGTGAGCGCACGAGAATCGGAAGCGGTTCGAGTAACCCAACCGGTCAGGGAAGACATGGGAAGGCTCTGGTGGTCAAGGATGGTATACAGCATTCGATACTGGATATGAGTGGCTGGGGTCAGGAGAGTAAAGAGGTGCAGGGAATGCGGATACAAATCGGCCGATACTGCTAGAGCCTGATAAATATAAATTAAGTGGGGAATCTTGCATAAGCAGAGAGAGTTGAGACTGGTTGAAAGGTTCAGTGGACACCCCAGATACCAGGTATCTGATATGTGGTGACTTCAATGCCCGCGCCAATGAAATGAGACAGGTCGAGAGAGAACAGAGAGGGTATTGCTCTTGCTGAGGCCCTGCTTGAGACGGATGTTGTCTGTCTAAATGACGGGACACCCGCTAGGCTAGCAATGAGACCGGGGGACCCTGACATGGCCATTGACATGGCACTTGTATCCCAAGAGGCGGCATCAGACATAAAATGGAGCGTCCTTGGAGATCATGGAAGTGACCATCTCCCCTGTTCTGTGCTGATACCTAAGTTCAGCACAGTTAGGACTATAAGAACCCGCAGGGCATTCAGTTATGATCGCGATCACTATTCGCTCTTGGGGCGCCTTAGATCACAGGGAAGATCTAAACCAACAAGAAGAATCTTTACCCAACCACCATGGTGGACACCAGAGGTGGAGAATTCATGGAGTGAAAAGAGGGCGGCTATAAGGAATTGGCAGAGGGTGCAGAGAACAACCAATTCAGTTGACACAGAATTGGAGGAGGCTAAAACATATAAAAAAATAAAAAAGGAGCAGGATTTTAAACTCCAGGCAGCAGAGGCAAAAAAGTTGAAGTGGGAACAGTTTATCAATGAAGTCGGTGGGGATGTGACACTGGGAAAATTCTGGAGGCCACACCGACAGATGAAGAGACAGGCGATGCCTGGTACACATAGTACCGTTTATGATGATAACAACCGACCTAAGACAACTTACAAGGACAAAGGGGAGGCTTTTCTTGCACGATTTTTAAAACAGACGAATCAGCAAGATAGAGTTATTAGAGATAACGTCAGAGAAGCCTTGTCACGGGTCACTAGGAAGGAGGACTGTTAGATTAAGGTGGAGGATATTAGATTGGTACTGAAGCGTGCTAAAGACACAGCACTAGCTCCCGATTGGGTAGGGTACTCAATACGGCGGAAATACCCCACGATTGGCTTCATAGCTACATGGTCTCACTCCCAAAGCCAGGTAAGGGTCACTCCAGACTTAATGGACACCGAATCATAACCCAGTATAACGCGTATGGCAAAGTCCTCGAAAAGATAGCACGCAGGATCCAGCGACATTTGGAAAATCGTAATCTGCTTCCCCAAGGACTCGGGAGATACCGGCCTCGAAAGGACATCTGGGCCAATGCTACAACTTTTGCTTTTGATGTCTTCGAGGGCTTCCAGGATAAACAAGAGACATTGGCGGTAGCTCTTGACCTGGAGGATGCCTATAACAGGGTTAGGTATGATTGGTTGATATAAACACTGTTGGACATGGAGGTCTGCTCTTGCGTTGTTACATGGGTTGTAGCGGTACTTTATGAGCGTAAGGTTGCACTGCGCATGGGTTCCTGGACTTCTGACCCCTGTACTATTACACCTAGGTTGTCACAGGGACCTGCCTTGTCCCTAGTGCTCTTTAATGTCTACACCAGCAAAATTGCAGCTATTGAGACACCAGGTGTGGGTAGAATCTTGGCATTTGCAGATGATGTGCTGGTGTACAGACAGGGCAGAGACAGGGCCAGTTTGGCGAAAGACTTACAGGTGGCAGTAAATGGGATGGCAGAGTGGTGCAGGGACGCAGGGGCCATTATACACCCAGACAAGGCATCGGTTGTGTGGTACTCACAGAATAACCGGATCGTCAAGGCAGATGTCCCAGGTATTATGTTGAATGGATGTCCTCTTAGGCGAGAGAGTAAATTGAAGTACTTGGGTATTACCTTTGACAAGTGTTTGTGTTTTAAGGATCATGTGGAGGCTTTGGTGGTGAAGGCTAGTAGGCGACTCAAGGCATTGAGGGCTTAATGCTATATGAGGGCTATATAATAACACTGGGTCGTGAGTGCAGAGAATGGACAGCGGGCCGCACTGAGTTTGAAGTACAACAGCTGACCCAGAGTAACACACATCAAGGTGACATAGTCTGAGTGCAGAGAATGGACAGCGGGCCGCACTGAGTTTGAAGTACAATAGCTGACCCAGAGTAACACACATCAAGGTTACATAGTCTGAGTGCAGAGAATGGGCAGCGGGCCGCAATGAGTTTGAAGTACAACAGCTGACCCAGAGTAACACACATCAAGGTGACATAGTCATCTACACTGATGGGTCAGTCGTGAGAAACATACGTTGTGGCTGGGGCTTTATTGCAAAGACTAATGGACGAGTCTTGAAAAAGGAGAGTCTGGCACATGAGACTACGACCTCCGGCATGAGAATGGAGGTGGAGACAGTAACAGCGGCATTCCGTTGGCTAGAGGAGACTACTGCAACACACGTTGTATACATTACGGATTTAAAGAGTATGCTTAGCAAGGTGGAGAAAGGAATGTTTCGTGTGGATATTTTGCCCTGGCCATGCGGAAGTGGGGGGGGGGGGTGAACAGGCTGATAGGCTATCAGGGAATGCACCTCGTGGTGATATCTTGCCTATGTACAAGTGGGAGGTGGTCGTGCCCTTGTGGGACCAGGTGGAGAAGGGGGAGGAGCAGATTGAGAACCCATGTGTGGAAAGAATGAGATTGCGGGGGATCGGCAGGGGTTCTGGAAGAATCTCCTAACTGAGAGGGAAGACCAGGAGAACTTTTAATAAGATAGCGGTGGGAACGATTAGTAGTATGACTCTTCGCTGGCTGTTGAACGAGGGGACGGAGCTCGTATGGGAATGTCCTGATTGCAGTGATGTCGGTTCTTAACTCAACTCAACTTAACTCAGTATGAAGTGTGAGTGTGAACTGGATGGGAGTGACATTTTGATTAATCTGTGCATATTTATGCTTTATAATGTGTGAAAATGTGTGTGTATGTATTGTGTGTGTGTGTGTGTGTGTGTGGGTGTGTGTGTGTGTGTGTGTGTGTGTGTGTTTGTGCGTGTGTGTGTGTGTATCGAATTTTTCGTAACAAGATTTTGGCACGTGTCTGCTCCGTGGCGTAGACGTTACGGACGCAGTTCGTAATCCCACATATACGCGGTCGAAACACAGCTGCGAGCGATTTGGCAGGAGACCGCCTTGCATCGGTTTTTAACGAATTGCCATGGGTTCTGGTCGTTAGAAAGCAATGGCAAACTACTGAAAGTAAACTTGCAAAGATATCACAAACACCAAAAAATGCTGCGATTGACTGCCTCGTCTTGCAAAAGATATGCAACTAACTGTCTTTTCTTAAATTTGGCCTGTAAAAACAGACCGGAAAAAAATTTCTTACTTAACCCTATGGAACACTCTATTCAATAATGGTAAAACCAATTTATGTAATATCGAAGATGAATAGAAGTATTCGTTAGAAAATTCTCACGTATCTTAGATAGATCCAATATCTATAGAAAAAATGTGTAGCTTCCTTAAATTTTGTATCCTGTTATTTATAAGGCATAAAACTGTAGATAATTTCTTTAGTATTTTATAAAACCTTAAGATAAGTACTACAATTCTATAAATTACATAATATATCAATGTTGCTGTTAGTAATGTCCCTTGAAATAATTTATGTTGTTAAGTCCCTTCAAATATTTTAATTACGTATCTTTCTTTTCTTCTTCTTCCTTCGTTCGCTTGAAATATGTCTATAAGTGCATTGTTGTCTCTTGTATGAATTTAACTGTCTTCTTTAGTTCACTTGTTTAGTTCACTTTTGGAAAGTCGCCATTTACTTCCCAAGGACCCTGAGTTACCGGCCTGGAAAGGACACCTGGGCCAATGCTACAACTTTTGCTTTTGATGTCTTCGAGGGCTTCCAGGATAAACAAGAGACATTGGCGGTAGCTCTTGACCTGGAGGATGCCTATAACAGGGTCAGGTATGATTGGTTGATATACACACTGTTGGACATGGAGGTCTGCCCTTGCCTTGTTACATGGGTTGTAGCGGTACTTTATGAGAGTAAGGTTGCACTGCGCATGGGTTCCTGGACTTCTGACCCATGTACTATTACACAACGGTTGCCACAGGAATATGCCTTGTCCCCGGTGCTCTTTAATGTCTACACCAGCAAAATTGCAGCTATTGAGACACCAGGTATGGGTATAATCTTGAGATTTGCAGATGATGTCCTGGTGTACAGACAGGGCAGAGTCAGGGCCAGTTTGGCGAAAGACTTACAGGTGGTAGTAAATGGGGTGGCAGAGTGGTGCAGGGACGCAATGGCCGTTATAAACCCAGACAAGGCATCGGTCGTGTAGTACTCCCTGGATAACTGGATCATTAAGACAGATGTCCCAGTTATTATGTTGAATGGATGTCCTCTTAGGCGAGAGAGTAAATTGAAGTACTTGGGTATCACCTTTGACAGGTGTTTGTGTTTTAAGGATCATGTGGAGGCTTTGGTGGTGAAGGCTGGTAGGGGACTTAATGCATTGAGGGCTATGGCAGCACCGGGTTAGACCAGAGGATGCTGTAAGGCTCTTTCAGTAGTTAATAATTTCTGTCACTGAGTATGGTTTGGGGCTGCTGACAGTATCAAAGAGCCAGCTTGAAAAGTTGGAGTGATTACAGAATGCTGCGATACGGTTAATCCTGGGGTGCACAAAGGACAAGCCAATTATATGCATGAGGCATATCCTGACGCTACAAACAATGACGGATAGGCATAGGGTCCTTCAGGCCAAATGGTACCTGAGAGTTGCTGCATATAGGGATCACCCGCTGTATGCAGCCATGGATATAGTCAAGGGTCATAGACTAAGAAGAGGCAGGTCCTGGATGGCACAGACAGAACTTTCTATTCATCAGGTGTGTGATCTAGAGACCATCAATCGTGGAAGAGAGTGGGTTTATGTTCCGGATGACATGACGGACTGTCACAATGTAATAATAACACTGGGTCGTGAGTGCACAGAATGGGCAGCGGGCCGCACTGAGTTTGAAGTGCAACAGCTGATCCAGAGTAACACACATCAAGGTGACATAGTTATCTACACCGAAGGGTCAGAAGTGAGAAACAGACGTAGTGGTAGGGGCTTTATTGCAAAGGCTAATGGACGAGTCTTGAAAAAGGAGAGTCTTGCACATGAGACTACGACCTCCAGCATGAGAATGGAGGTGGGGGGAGCAACAGCGGCATTCCGTTGGTTAGAGGAGAGTACTGCAACACACATTGTATTCATTACGGATTCAAAGAGTATGCTTAGCAAGGTGGAGAAAGGAATGTTTCGTGTGTAATGGCTCTCGTCGCTTCAGAGGTCACAGATTGTGAGAATTGTATAGATATTTTGCCCTGGCCATGGGATAGGGGTGGGGTGGGGGAGGGGGGATGGTGCGAGGGAATGAACAGGCTGATAGACTAACAGGGAATTTACCTATTGGTGGCAGATTGCCTGGGGTCAAGGGGGAGGTTTTCCTGCGCTTGTGGGACCAGGTGGAGAAGGCGGAGGCACATATTGAGAACCCATATGTGGAAAGAATGAGATTGCGGGGGATTGCAGGGGTTCTGGAAGAATCTCAAAACTGAGAGGGAAGACCAGGAGAACTTTTAATCAGATAGCGGTTGGAACGATTAGTAGTGTGACTCTTCGATGGCTGATGAACGAGGGGACGGAGCACGTATGGGAATGTCCTGAGTGCAGTGATGTCGGTCCTTAACTCAACTCAACTCAACTTTTAGTTCACTCAGAGGTCCATAGAGTGTATCTTCCGCTGTTGTCTCTCTTGGCCAGAAGGTTTGCCTAGATATGTTGTATGTTGGGCAGTCTTGGAGTATGTGTTCTACTGTCTGCGACGCCAATCCACGTGTGCACATGGCTGCTTCACCAATCTTGAATTGTGTATACATATGGTTGCGTAATCCATTGTGTCCTATTCTGAGGCGCAGAATAATGACTTGTTCTGGTCTGTCCATAACGTGGTAGTCGTCTTGAGCTGATTTTGGTGGCTTTCTGACTGATTTGATCATTCTTTTCTTTTTAATGCGGTTGTATTTCGTACAAAATTGTGTTATTACTAGGTGCTTTGCATGTTTTATTTTACATTTACAAAATACAACAAGCACCCCCCCCCCCCCCCCCGACGTCAAATGCAGCAACATTCTCTAATTGTTTGTGTAACGACCACATACTATTTATTACATTGCGTACATTAATTCCTCGCAAACATTAAATACGGTTTGCATTCAAAAGTTGCATATAAATTGAATTGAATATAAATTGTAGGTATCCTTTTCAAAAATACAGTGTTTATTGTCAGAACCTGCAAACAAACGTTTCTGGTAATATTGTGTGAGTTATTTCTCTTGGTGCAATGGGACCATTCATCTGTATTAGATTGTTACCCTTTAGTTGACAACAATTTCGACCTCTAAAATCCATGGACACAAATATTTCGTTAGAATGTTCCCCTATACGCAAGAAAGCGTATCTTTTTTTCAGTTGTAATTACGCTTTCAACACGGAAGCCAGGCTAGCTTAGTGGCTTGATGCTCGCCTATCAGCGCGGTGATCAAGAGTAAGAATCAGAAGCGGGACTGAATTTTACAATGGACCTTGCCTCCCTGGTAGTACTTGGCTGATGAAGGTTATATGCATGAGAGAACTAACAGATGTACCATATATTTATGTATGAGAGAACTAACAGATGTACCATATATTTATGAATGAGAGAACTAACAGATGTACCATATATTTATGTATGTGAGAACTAACAGCTGGTATATCTTATGAGAGGACTAACTGCTGTACTTCGTACAATGTACATTAGGATACACAGCTGTGGCATGTGTACTTATACAGAAAAACACACGCATAAGTACATGAGGATGGCACAGCTGTAGTTATGTACATACAAGACACATACAGCTTTACTATGCAAATGGTTGCATGAGATACAAAGCTGTTCTGCACATTGAAGCTGTTTTCCATACACTGAGTACACCAGGACACAAAGATATAGTTAGATACATACAGCTGTACCTCTATGCACGGGTACTTTAGGACACAAAGCTGCAGCTAGGTACATGATACAAATCTATACTATACTAATCCATCTGTGAATGTATGTGTTTGAACATGCATAGTATGAGGTGTGAGTGTGAACTTGATGGGAGTGGCATTTTGCTTAATCTGTGAAATTTTGTGTTTAACAAAATGTGTGGAAAATATGTGTGTATTGAGATTTTCGTAACAGGTATATGGCCTGTTTCTGCTCCATCGCTAAGGACGCAGTTCGTAATCCCACGTATCCTCGTTCAAAACGCAGTTGCGGTCAATTTGGCAGCGGATCGCCTAGCGTTTATTTTTTCTTTTAACGAATTGGAAGGTGTGCCGGTCGTTCAGAAAGCAATGGCAAACTACTGAAAGTAAACGTGTCAAGATATCGTTGATTGCAACTAACTATTATTTTATTTTGCCCGTACAACAGGCAGGAAAAACATTTCTTAAGCAAACATGTAGTGTTTTTGCGTATTACTGAATCCTATCCTATCCAATTTGGAAAAAAAAAAAAAACTTTCCACCTTGTTTCAACCAGCCCGTGTGGCATCGGTTATAATAGCGGTGGTTCATGGTGCCTGGATTATTACTTTCTTTATGTGACAGTAAAAGCTGGCTTATGTTGTGCGCAGACATTGTCTGAGACGTTGGGTTGGGGTCTGGTTGTCCGGCAAGTCCCCCTTTTTTTTTTTGGGGGGGGGGGGGTGTTTAAGTCCTGTCCCTGATTCGTTTGTCCAAGCCGTTGTCAACCCATTCCTGTTGATTATCTCATATGCAGGCCCAACATACTGGTGCTGATCTTTGTCCTAGTCTCTCTCGTTCCCGCCCGTGATAGTGCTATTGCCACCAAGAGGGATCGCTCATCTCGTCTCCCTCCTTCCGGGTCCTCCAGGGAGGAGCCAAACCACACACATCCCGTCCAGACCACGCCGCAGTCGTATTACTGAAAGGATAAAACAGAAAATGTTATATCGAAGAGAAATAGACAAATAAGTTAGAAAATTTTTATGCACCTAATCTAAAGCTATGATTTTTATAAAATTTTAAAGATATCTTAAATTTGTGTCTCGTTCATCATAAGGGTTCCAGCTGCAATTATTTCTTTGAATATTTTATGAAAGATTAGACAAATACTGCAATTATTTAATTACACAATAATGTCAGATTACTGTTAGTAATGTCCCTTGAAATTACTTATGTTGTAATGTCCCTTTGCAATATTTTAATTCGATATCTTTCTTTCTAATGTGGGTTTATTTCGCACAAAACTGTGTTTACAAGGAGCGTTGCGTGTTTTCCTTTCATCATCATCAAGTGTCCTGCCAGCTGGCGTACGCGTTCATGGCTCTCCACAGATCTCGGTCTTTGGTGTTCTGGATCAACTCTGCTGATGATATTCCTCCATGCCACCGTCTCAATCCATCCAGCATCATTTCTCTTGGTCTGCCTCTGCCCCTCTTCCCCTCGATCTTTCCAGTTGTCACGATGTTCCCCAGTGTCTCTCTTCTCATCACATGACCAAAGAAAGCTGTTTGTCTCTGTCTTATTATTGTATATAGTCTTCTAGTTTCATTAACCTCTTTTAGGCAATCGTTGTTAGTTATTCTGGCAACATTCGTCTCAAAAACTACATCTCTGTTGCTTTTAAGTTCTTCCTAATTTGTTCATTTACATTCCAAGATTCACTGCCATACAGCAAAACTGGTTCTATATAGCATTTCAGTACTCTCTTTCATTCGTTGATAGTGACTTATTACATAAGATACTCTTCATTTTCTGAAATGCCGCCTTTGCCTGACCTATTGTGCTCTTAATCTCTGTTGTACGTCTTCCATCTGATGTTATAAATGCCCCTAGGTATTTAACATTATACGTTTGGTTAAGAATTTTCCCTTCTATTTCTACTCGTGTGTCACATTTTGGTGTCACCATTTTCTTTGATGCCGGTCTCCGTGGTCTAAAGGTTACACGACTTTCTTCTTAATCCCGTATACTCTAGTGAGTAACGTGACGTTACGCGAGAATCGGTAGTGGTTCTCTCCGAGTCGGTAACTGACGGGGTATTTGAGCCGGTCGCTCAGAAAACAATGGCAAACAACTGAGCGTAATCTTGCCAAGAAATCAACAATCATCTGAAAGATTTTGATGTTGACAGCGATGTCCTGTAAAGGATATGCGAACACGAAAAAAAAAATTCTTTGATATCACCATTGTTACTGTTTTCTTGATATTCAAGGACAATCCTTTCTTTGCACTCTCTGTTACTACAATGTTCAAAAATTGTTGAAGGTCTGTTGCATTATCCGCCACCAATGCTGTGCCATCTGCATAGCGTATACAGTGGTACCTCGGGTTACGAACTTAATTCGTTGCAGAACTCGGTTCGTAACCTGAAACGTTCGTAACCCGAAACATTGAAATCAATTAAATAAAGACAATCCGTTTTAAGATGAAAGAATCGTTATTTTTATTTTTTTATTAACATCCGGTCGTTTACCTGACAAAACGCAAAGAATACGTGTACTTCACGTATTAAATAAAGAGAAATTAAATGTATAATAAAAAAGAAAGATTTAGTCTATCTTTAAATAATTTTTAAATAATTTGTTTCAGGAGTAGCTTGTCGCTGATTCTTTGCAGCCGACTGAGAATCTTTCTGCACCAAGAAACTATCAAGGGAAATATGTCGCTTCCATTGCTGGAGAATCTTTCTGAAGTGGACCATCGTGTTATCATTCATCGGATTTACTGCCCTGTTAGCAACAAGTTTGTTTGGATGATGGTTCACAACGATGTCTTCGATGTCTGCCCACTTGCTGCAAATTTCTTTAATCCTGGCAGTTGAAACGGTCTCCGACTCCTCATCATCGGGCGACTGCTCCTCCTTTAATGTCTTTAGCTGTTCATTCTGAAGATCCTCAAGGTCATCTATAGGACTGTTTGTACGGTACTCGATCGTTTGTCTCCAACGCTACACCTTGCTCTCTCTCTCTCTCTCTCTCTCTCTCTCTCTCTCTCTCTCTCTCTTTCTCTATCTCTCTCTCTCTCTCTCTCTCTCTCTCTCTCTCTCTCTTTCTCTCTCTCTCCCGCCTTCATTCGTAACCCGAGGCACTGTTCGTTACCCGAGACATAAAATTTTCGAAGTTGTTCGTAACCTGAATTGTTCGTGACCTGAGGCGTTCGTAACCCGAGGTACCACTGTATTATTTATATTATAACCTCCGCTTAGTATTCCTAGCTTCTCTTTGATCTCTCTCATTATTACTTCGCTATAGAGGGAGAAAAGATCCAGTGACAAGACACACCCCTGTCGTACTCCTAGCTTTTTCTGTTCGTAACTACACTCTTTATTTGCCGTTTAAATTGCTTCTACTTGGTTCCAGTAAATATTCTTTATTATTCTCAAATCTTTCTCATCAATGTTGATATCTTCCAATATTTTAGTCAGTTCATCATGTTTTACTTTATCAAATGCCTTAGTATAATCTATGAAGCACAAATATATGCTTTTCTGTGTCTCTATTGATCTTTCTATTATTGTCCATAGTGTATATATTGCATTGTTTGTATTCTTTCCTTCCACAAATCCATACGGCTCTTCAACAATTTCCATGTCTATTTTCTTTCTTTTATTTCTCATTATAATTCTGAGCTGAAGCTTAGTGACATGGTTTAGGAGGTTAATGGTACGAAAATCTTCGCATTCAATTGTTACTTGTCTTTTTAGTATAGCTTTAAATACAGACTTCAGCATATCGCTCCGTAGATATCCACTGCTGTAAATATCATTCAACATTTTGGTTAATATATCTACTCTAAATTCTCCCAATACTTCTAATTCTTCTATTGTGATTCCATCTGGCCCAGCTGTTTTTCCTTTCTTCATACGTCTGATAGCGTCAGCGACTTATACCTTTAGAATAGGTGGACCTTCTAAGTTACTTTCTTCTGTTAATTCTTCCATTTCTCCATTATATAATTCTCGTATATACTCATTCCATATACTCATTCATTTTTGAGGAGCGGCTGGCCGAGTGGCTAGAACGCTGGACTCTCATTCGGGAGACCCGGGTTCGATCCCTCGGTAAGGTGTGGGATTTTTTTTCTGTCGGGGGCAAAAAGAAAATCCTAACCTGCACAGTTCGTGGCGACTGCACTAGCCAGGCGGCCTTAATTCCTCAGGCTCAAAGACCCCTCTGCCATACACTGCAAGGTACTATATTGGCAGTAAATGACAGTTATGACTCATTCCACCTCTTCTTTATAGCATCTTCCTCCAATATCTTTTCTGTTTTTGATTTTAAACACCCCGTATTTATTCTTATTTTTCTTCATGTGAGCTCACTGATTTGTCTGTGTATATTGTTGGAATCTTTAATAGAATTTAATTCAATTTTATTGCACTGCTCGTTAATCATTCTTCTGCCTTCACACAATTATCTCTTATTTCTTTACATATCTTATCATATTATTGTTTGTGAAGTTTTATTTTTATGTTATTTGTGTGTTATCGAGTGAGTGCAAAACTGTAAATTTGTGCACATGATGTAAGTTTGTATTCAGGTTTGTGTGTTTAATTAACGTGCGCGTGCACGCGTGACTGCCTGTCTCATTACATGGTAATATGTATTGTTTATGTTTACAACATTCATTTGACAATGTTGTTTTTTCCTATATGAATGTATCTTGCACTATTGATGAACGAAAAATGAGTGATTGGAAGGGCCGAATGTAAGATGGGCCTGCGTGCCCAATTTGTTACCTTTGAAAATAAAGTTCGATCGTTCGTTAGTTCGTTCGTACCTATTTTAAATGTATTTGTTTTAGTTAATATTTTGCCTTCAGTATCTGAATGACGGTTATGGTGTCACCTGTGACGCATGACTGTACCCACCGGTGGAGTATGTCCTAAGACAGCCATTGCCGTCTTCTACTGCCATTGAAATGTGTTTTGTCATGAAGTCTTGAGACGATAATGGCAAACTACTGAACGTAAACGTGCCAGGATATGACACACAACTAGCCTACAACAAGCCTACAATGGGTGACGTGGTGAAATTCTAGTATGGGTCTAGGGTGAGTCGCGTGGTCAGTGGTTGCACACCCGCCTCACACGCCAAGAATCTGGAGTTCGTTCCCGGGTTCAGTCACTACTGGCGAGCTCAAACGTGAGCGAAACTCGAGTCTAGTGCTTCCAACCTGACGTGGACAAGGTCCAAGGTTCGTACCCGAATACGATTAGCTTTGCCAGTAGTGGGTTGTGCTCTATCTTCGAAACACAAATCCCGAAACAATCAAATAAATCAATATGACAAACAGCCAAATAATGCTGGGGTTGACTGTGACGTCCTTTATAGGATATGCAATTAACTGTTTAAATGCTTTATTTAGCCTGTAAAACAAGCGGCCAAATATTTATGTATATTTATGCTTGTCAGCTAATGTCATTGAAAGAATAAAACATTGCATGTTATGTCTAAGAGAAATAGAAAAATGTGTTAGAAAATTACACAAACTCTAAATATTTCTTAAAGTCGCTATTAGTTTATTTGTAAAACACATAGTTATCAGTTAATCTTGTTTACAAAGTTCGTAAGATGTTAAGAAAAATACTATAACCGTTCAAATTACATAATATAGTCATGATATTGTTAGTAATTTCCTTTGATATAACTTATGTTGTTATGTCCCTTTGCAATATTTTAAATACATGTCTTTCTTCTTCATGTGGTTTTATTTCATACAAAACTGTGTTTTTAAAAAGTGAATTGTGTGTTTTCTTTTACATTTACAAAATACAACAAGACCCCCTGATGTTACATCCAGCAATATTCTCTAATCGTTTGTGTAATGATTGCATACTATTTATGACATTACATGCATTAATTCTTCGTAGATATTAAATGCTGTTTGCATTCAAAAGTTGCGCATAAATAGGAATTGTATGTACCCTTTTCAAACATTAAGTTTTTATTATTAGAACCTACAAACAAATGCTTTAGACATATTGTGTGAGTTATGTCTCTTGGAACAATAAAACCATTCATTGACATTTTCGTCCTCTCAAATCCACGGACACAAATATTTCGTTAGAATGTTCCACGGTACGCAAGAAATCTTGTAATTTTTAATTGTAAGTAAGCATTTAACACGGAAGCCGAGCTAGTGTAGTGGCTAGATGCTCGCCTGTCGGCTCGATGGTCATGAGTACAAATCTGCAGCGGGGCGGAATTTCACAATGGACCTGGTCTCCATGGTCGTACTTGGCTGATGAAGGCTAGTCGTCGCAACGTCCTTTGTTTTCAGCCATTATATTCTTTAAAACTGCACTACGTCGTGTTACTGTATTTTATTTATTTTTCTACAGCTTTACCGCAGACAAGCTAGGAAACTTCTAATGGCAGTAGAGATGAGATTTCTGAGGAGAATGCACAAAATGCCATGGATGGACAGAAAAACGAATGAGAAAGTTCTTTCAAGGAACAAATGAAAACCAAAAACAAACGTAAGCTGGATAGAAACATTAAAGGCAAGCAATCCAGTTTCGTTTTAAAATCATGGTACGATGAGAAATAAACTTGAAAACTTAGTGACCCCTAGGAAACTTGACGTGAACAGGGAATGTGGAAACGAAGAGATATATGCCAGGATGGCTTAGCATAATCCAGACAAAAACAAAGACCCGGCCATAAACTGGCGACGGTGTGAGATGGCGAAACAATAAAGTTTAAGTGTATTATTCACATTGCACATGAAGGCGATACATTTGCCAATAGCGGAATAAAAACGATTATTATAGTGCGATATTATCGAGCAGTTATCTCGGAACAGTCATAAAATCGGATGGGACATGCCTTGAAAAGATTAGAACAAGAATTTCCATTGCGAAGGTATCCTTTTGCAAGATGAAAAACATACTGACCAATAAAATTATATCAATTGAAACGAGCAACAGATTGTTGAAGTGCTACGTAGAACGTACACTTTTGTATGGATGTGAAGCATGGACAATGAGCAGTCAGGCTGAAAACATCTCATGGCTGTGGAAATGTGGTTTCTGAGAGAAATGCAAAGAATACCATGGACAGCCAGAAAAACCAATGAACAAGTCCTTCAAGAAACAAATGAAGATCGTAAACTGATTAGAGTCATCAGACGTAGACTGTCAACATTGTTTTGGGCATGTTATGAGAAGAATTGACTTGGAGAACTTGGTGACGACTGGCAAGATCGAAGGGAAGAAACCAAGGGGAAGACCGAGAAGTAAATACCTGGATGGCATGGCCACGTGGCATGGTCGAGGCAGAAACACGGGGCTAATCCACGACTCTTGTGATCGCGTGAGATGGCAGAACATGCTTATCGGCATGGCACATGATGGATGGATTATCGAGCACACACTTGGCTAAACCTAAACATATATAGAAGTAGTAAATGTTCTGAAAATCTCCACAGAAAACTCAATTTATTTGGAGGGGATTGTGAGAACGCCTCCTCCTTACTAGAAAATTACGCACTCGATACACTCACCACGTTTAGGGCGATCTCAGGTGTTAACCCAACCAAAGCCCAAAGCAAGGGCCTCAACCTGTGAGCACTATCATGTTCTTATTTTTTTCCCCACAATTCTCCAATATTGTGATTCCATTCCCCATTCCCTCATAGGGATAGGGGACTCACTTCTTTAATTTTGGTTTCAAACATTATCTTTCATACAAAGCAATATGTATTTAGATGGCGTGTAACATTAAAACTGTTATAATGGAGACATGACGAGGGTCGGCTAGGAAATTAGGAAAGACAACTGTAGAAAGTTTAATTGGGTTTTAAAAATTAAAACAAAATGAGAATAAACCGCACGAAATCGCATGGAATTGACGTAGAAGAGAATTCCTAAATCAATCAATCAATCAATCAATCAATAAGTAAAAAGTAGGTTGGTAACCAAAACAAGCTGAAAGGGTAGTTAACGTCTGAAGTCCGACATGATTTAACAAATTAGATTGTCATAATAAAGAAAACTCTAGCCTGTAAAGTTCGGGGCGACTGCATAAGCCAGGCGGCCTTAATTTCCCCCCCCCTCCCCCTGTCCATACACTAAAAGTTGGTATTTTTTCTTCTTCTCCCGCATTTCCATCCTGTTTCAGGATATTGCGGTCAACACCAGCATCTTTCAGCTGTATGTTGATTCCTAGGCTAGATTACACTCATCAGGACGCCACGACTTTCTGAGCGACCGGCTCCATACTCTCATAAGTCACTGGCGCGACTCGAACCGCTTCCGATTCTCGTGCGCTCACGTCAACCACTAGAGTATTTGGGGTTACGGGGAAAGCTGCTAACCCCACGACCAGGGAGCCCGGCAAGGTGGAATATACATTCTAGCTTATTGTGTAGTGGTGTGTCTGTGTTTGTTTGTTCTGTCCTGACGAAGACTTTAGCAGCAAGGTCCATTTTGTTTCTTGTAATCGTCTTCTAGTAAAGCTCACAATCTACTTCTCGTTTTTATTTTTGGTGAGTCATTCATACACGGCAAGGATATTGGCAGTAAATGATAGTAATTTTTTTTTTTTTTTAATTTGTTTTTTAACGCCAACATGAAAACAATATTTATATCAGTAACACTTCCAACAAGACAATTATCAGAATTACTTTCTGCTGATCAACAGAATCAACAACACATCAAACTTTGTTGAGTTATTTCTCTTGGTGCAATAGGACCATTCATCTGCATTAGATTGTTACCCTTTAGTTGACAACATTTTCGACCTCTCAAATTCATGGACACAAAAATGTCGTTAGAATGTTCCCCTATACGCAAGAAAGCGTTCTAGATGCTCGCCTGTCGGCTCGGTGGTCATGAGTACGAATGTGCAGCTGGGCGGAATTTTATAATGGATCTGGCCTCCCTAGTCGTACTTGGCTGATGAAGGCAATATGCATGAGAGAACTAACAGATGTACCATATATTTATGTATGAGAGAACTAACAGATGTACCATATAATTATGTATGAGAGAACTAACAGATGTACCATATATTTATGTATGAGAGAACTAACAGATGTACCATATATTTATGTATGAGAGAACTAACAGATGTACCATACATTTATGTATGAGAGAACTAACAGATGTACCATATATTAATGTATGAGAGAGCTAATAGATGTACCATATATTTATGTATGAGAGAACTAACAGATGTACCATATATTTATGTATGAGAGAATTAACAGATGTACCATATATTTATGAATCAGAGAACTAACAGCTATACGTTATATTTATGTATGAGAGAACTGTCAGGGTCTTACTTATTACTGACAATGGCTCGTGTTTTCTGACAGGGAGTGAAACACAATCATACACTACGAATGATTGTACGAAACACACGGTAGCAGAACTGAAACATTTTAATCACACTCTTCATATAATGCTGCGCTCACAACTAGCGGCAATGTCATTTACAGCAGCGTATATACAATCTACAAGTTCATCAATGCATAGATGTCACCGCCTCACGTATATATCTAGTAAAGGGCTGCAACTCCAGCCCAAGGGAAACCATTGAGTCGAGCAGGACCCAAGTAATCTAGAACCTTCTAGATAGAGAGGGTCACCAAGTCCATGATTCCGTGGACACTGATGTGGCCCGCCTAATGCGGGGTCCACGAGGAACTCGGACAGAGTTACCGCCCGTGTCGGGTTAGGACACGCGGAGACCGGCAGAGGACGAATGGACTTGAGAGAGGCAACAGGGCCTGCCTTTGAGGGACTCTATAGATATCAATAGATATATAGACATAGGCTAGATAGTTTGCTAGACTGTTAAATGATACTTATATGTTTGATGTTTACTATGTGGGAGATGTAATCGAGCGCGGGTCTGTTTACCCATTGCGCCAACACATACTGTATATGTAGATACATAAATAATTGATCTCATAACGACCAGATTTATTGTTGCCTGTATGAACCCAAGTTTAGTTATCTAGATACGAGCAAGACTATGACAGGCTTTTTGGGGGCTAGTTTTCCGGTTTTGGCATAGAATGTTTTCTTAAAAACCTGTTAAATGCCATGTAAAAGTAATTATTTAATCATATTACATTGATTGTTGATAAAACATTGATTTTTGATAACACATTAATAAGTAGGGGAGTTAACCAAATTTTCGACCACACAACATATTTTTCTAAGGGATTTAACTCTATAAACTTAACAAACAATTAAAACACAAAATGTCTTCCTTAGATAAATGCATTGAACAAGGAATAAAGTTAGGTTATAAAGAAGAGAAATTGTCAGAATGGGCACAGAAAACACACGCAGAAAACATTGCCCGTGAAGAAAGAGCGATAGAACGAGAGGAAAGGAAACTTCAAATGGAAGCCGAAGAAAGGAAACTGCAAATCGAAGCCGATGAAAAGAAATTACAAATGCAAATGCAAGCAGATGAAAAGAAATTGCAAATCGAAGCCGATGAAAAGAAATTACAAATGCAAATGCAAGCAGATGAAAAGAAACTACAAATAGAGGCCGAGGAAAAGAAAATGCAATGGCAAATTGAAGAGAAGAAAATACAATTGCAGGCTCAAGAGAAACAGATGGAGCTTGAGGCCGCCGCCAAACAGGCCCAGTTAAATTCCGAGAAACAGATTAAACTAAAACAGATGGAAATGGAGTCCAACACAGAAATATCAATAAATAAGTTAAGAAGCAAAGAAGAGGAACAAAAATATAATAAATATAAAGGTCTCGTTAAGGCTTTCTGTTCTGGAGATTCCATCTCCGCTTACTTAGAAAATTTTGAATGCCTCATGTCTCATCATAAAATCAGTAAAGCAGATTGGGCATTTATTCTAATGAGGAATTTGGCTCTCGAACCACTTAAAGTAATAGAAACAATACCACAGGAAATGCGAAAAGACTATGAGTACCTAAAACAACGCATTCTCCAACATTTTTCTTTAGACACTGCAGGCTACCAACAACAATTTGCCAAATTATCTCCACAACCAAACCAAACCTTCATAGATTATGTCAGTACAGTCCAAGACATATGCACAAAATGGATTAACTCGGCTAAAACCAACAATAGCCATGATAAACTTAAGGAACTAATTATAATAGATAAAATAGTTAGCACCATCCCCACACCTTTTGCCAAGTTCTTAAAACAAATGGATTGTAAGAGCATTCAGGAAATCGAGGCGAAAGGGAATGCATTTTTTACAGCAAATAGGGATATTTTTCAACATAATATAAGTCACAATGATACAGCAGCTGCAGTGGTGAACACCAAATACTCCAAACAATCACAGAGCAGATTTAAACCGCGATCCAATGTCGGTAAAGTAGTAAGATGCCAATATTGCAATGCTCATCACGACAGTTACGGTATGTGTGACAAATCACCCTCCTACCCTGAACACCTCAAAAAGATGGTAGAGAAGCAAACAGCGAAACGCATGGCTTACCACAGAGTAGTTAAATGTTATTTCTGCAATAGCTGGGGTCACTATAATAAAGATTGTCAAGGCCGAAAGTTATTGAAACAGGCCAATGCGGCATTAGTAGAAACGTCGACTGACGAAGAGCTTGAGTCACTAAATGAATGTGAAAATCAACACGACAATGAGAGCGAGCTTGGGAATGTTGTACACGTCATAAACACCATAACAGACAGTACATGCAACACCTGTACAAAGTTCCAACTGGACACAACACTACACTGTGGTCACATTATCCCAATTGCAAATGAAATAGCTAACGCTGCCTTATCATCTACAGGCAAGTTAGTTTTTTATACAGGGTTTGTTAACAACAAGAAGGGCACGTTAATTCGTGATTCCGGCGCAACTCTCTGTGGGGTGAGGAGAACATTGATAGACGCTAAAGACTACACAGACAAACATGTGACGTGTCGCACATTTTCAGGTACAACAGAGAAATATCCCCTTGCTTTGGTCGAAATTCAAACACCATTCATATCGGGGCAAGTATTGTGTGCTATTCTTGAAAATCCCGTCGCGGATATTATACTTGGTAATTTACCCAACATACATCCTTGCTCTAAAAGAGAAATAAAAAGGTGGGAGCAAAAACACGGTATCCACCACAGAAATAGCGACACAAAAGAGAAACACCATTCTTGCTTGTCTCAATCTGCCAAAAGACCAAGGGAGACAACCACTGAGGTAATTCAAGAAGAATTTACCGAGGTGTACAATGCAGGGGCGGTCGAATCAAGAAACGATACGACCGAATTAAAACCTCGAATTGAGGATGCGACCAAACTACCAAGTACCGAACCTGTAAATGTGCAACAAAACACACAACACACAAACGCAATAACACGACAGACAACCCACAAAACCAACACCTACCAACTACAGGAATCATTAGAAATAGTAGCGCCAAACTCAACTAACATCACTTTTGGTAATGAACAGAAAAATGACCCTACACTAAAACCATACTTTAAGTTAGTAGGCCTTAAGCCAAAATTAACAAAGAACGCATCGTGGACATTTAGGCTACAGGATAACATCTTAACTAGATTTTACACAACAAAACAGACCACGACACAGGAAATAGTGCTACCACAAGCACATCGAAACAAAGTTTTAAAAATAGCCCATGACTCCCCTTTTGGAGGTCATATGACATACGAAATGACCAAGGCTATTATCCTGACCCAGTTTTATTGGCCAAAGTTTGACCAGGATATTAAAACCTTTTGTGCAACTTGTGTTATATGTCAAAAACTGGTCAACAAGGGAAACAACCATACTGTATTCTCTTTAAATAGAAACTTGCAATTATGCTATGGAAGTATGTTGAAACCATATTATGTTAGACAAAACAATGAGACAAATAAACTGACTCAACGAACTGGTGACGGAGACGAAACGACAATTTCTCAACGAAATGACACCTCGACAAACGAAGCATCGTTAACGACACACTCTTCCGACGATGAAAACGACAAAGACATATGTACATTACCGACAATCTGTGATATCAACAACGACAACAAATGTGACGACAAAAACGACGACAACAATGGCATTGAAGACAATGTACAAACAGTGGCATCTGTGATAAATCAGACAGACGTGGACAACATAGAAATCCCTGTACCAATCATGACTGACGACGGAATTAATGACGTAGTTGCTTATATTGATGATATATGCATCCATTCTTCTGATATGACTTCTCACTTACTCACCCTTAAACAAGTCTTCCACCAAATCTCTCTTTTTGGACTTACTATCAAACCTTCCAAGGTCGAAATAGGTTATACACAAATAGACTTCCTTGGACATAGAATTTCTGAAGGAAAATTGTTGACTGATGATAAAATTGTTTCCAAGATCCTTAAGCTAGAAGTACCTACCACAAAGAAGCAAGTTAGAAGCTTACTAGGTCTGATTAACTATTATTCTAAATTTATTCCACATTGGGCAGAACTAACCTCAGTTTTCTCTGATATGTTAACTAAAGATCATCCATCAAAAATTTGTAAAAGTACCAGCTTAGATGATGCAATGTGTAAATTGAAACATATTTTTTCTAATCCACCAGTCTTACGATTACCCAACATTAATTTACCCTTTATTTTGACCACAGATGCGAGCGCTATCGCAATAGGAGGATGCCTGATGCAGGAAATGGATGGCATAAAACACCCAATTCTCTATGTAAGCCGCAAACTAAAGAAGGCTGAGACTCGGTATGCCACAGTTGAATTAGAGTGTTTGAGCCTAGTGTTTTGTATATTGAGATTATCGAAGTTCCTCTTAGGGAGTCACTTTGTGGTCCTCACTGACAGTTCGCCATTATTAGTCCTTAACCAGGGGTCGCCGAAAAACCATCGGCTACAAAGATGGTGTCTTCTACTTCAAGATTTCGACTTCGAAATCCGCCACATCAGAGGCACCGACAACATTGTGGCTGACCTTTTGTCACGGCAAGTGAATGCGCCAGTAGAATGACTCTGATCACATCTACCATTAGCCATACTATAAACTGTGATACTTTTAGTCGGTTGCATATTACAGTGGAACTCTACACCTGCTAGAGTACTCTCAGTGATTAGTTGAATTACGACACCCAAGAACATGATACGTTACTTTAAGAACTATACCATCAAGTGCCTAAGCGCTAGAACGATTCCAACAAGAAACAGTAACTGTGTTTGTCTCAACCAATAAGATCAACCAACGAACTAACCCCGAATTCTGTACGAACTCGTTATATAGGACATTAAGAACATGCCATACTTGCTGTTACTACGTAACCTTACTAACAGCCGAAACAGAACGACATCGACGACAACACTCAATAGAGATCCATACTAGCTTTACCATTCATGGCATACCACGCTAGCGACAGGAGGACGACGCGCACATCATCGTTGGATTTAATTAATTAATTAGTTTAGGATTAAATATGTATTATATTTCCATTATTGTTGTATATAAATTGTATTCACCTGTAATTTGTACATATTCGACATTAATATTACAGGCGGTACCATTCCTAAGCTAAAGAACCGTCCTATACAATTGTCTCTATTTAAATTGTAACCCATTTGTCATTCATCGTACAAAAAGTACGTATTTACTTAAAGGGCAAATATCGCCTAGCCCATTTTTTCTAAGGGCAATAACACTTACCTCAACTTTAATTATATATTTTAACCAAATACTATTTTTAATCAAAAGTGAGTGAATGACTGTGTGAATGGATTAAATGAGAGAACGATACACTTGGCGGACAAATTGTACGCAAACCGTATTTATTTTAATTTGTCTGCGTCTTTCGTGTAAATTGTATGACTTGTCTAATTTGTGAATACATGTGTAGTACTTAGTTTAATAGTGAGTTAATATACTTAGCTTAGCAGTTAGGATACATCTAAGCACCACTACTTGGAATGCCTTTTCATGTATTGCACACAGTGCAGTAGTTCATGATTGAGGTTATCCCAACTCGTGACGCTTGGAAATACGCCACACATTCAGCACACACAGTACACAAACCTTAAAACTCAACACTATCAAGTTAAAATACAGTCACTTTATTAGAAACATCATCTTATTAGTTGAACACACTAACAAGCCAACAGGGACACTTGTAGTATGAGGGGGATAAAAAGAACAAGGTAACTACATATTTAGCATTATATAACATACGGGAGTAAAAGTGTATAGAAATACACACACAGATCAAGATTTGAAGGTGTACTTATTTAGCCAAGACTTCGGTCTTGTTAACCCTCTATTATATAGGGGTTATTTGTCTGGGTACCATTTTGGGTACTATGAGAAGGGCAAGTTGTAAATACAACTACTAAAATGCCACGTAACTTCGGTCTGATAAGCATATTTAAGCACACGAGAGACAGGGATCTCTGCACCAAATCAGACAAGTGTTGTATGGTAGAATCCATCCATCCATCATGTGCCATGCCGGTAAGCGTGGGCGGTCATGTTCTGCCATCTCACTCGATCAACAGAGTCCTGGATCAGTTCCGTGTTTCTGTCTCGACCATGCCACAAGGCCAAGCCATCCAGATACTTGTTTCTAGGTCTTCCCCTTGGTCTGTTCCCCTCGATCTTACCAGTTGTCACCAAGTTCTCCAAATCATTTCTTCTCATAACATGCCCAAAAAATTGTGACTGTCTACGTCTAATGTCTCTGATCAGTTTACGATCTTCATTTGTTTCTTGAAGGACTTGTTCATTGGTCTTTCTGGCTGTCCATGGTATTCTTTGCATTTTCCTCAGAAACCACATTTCTACAGCCATCAGATGTTTTTCAGCCTGGCTGCTCATTGTCCAAGCTTCACATCCATATAAAAGTACAGGTTCTATGTAGCATCTCAACACTCTTTTTCTCGTTTCAATTGACATCTTTTTATTGGTCAGTATGTTTTTCATCTTGCTAAAGGCTACTTTTGCCATGGCGATCCTTGTTCTAATCTCTTCAAGGCATCTCCCATCAGATGTTATTACTGTTCCGAGATAATTGTACCTATTCACTTGTTGAAGAATATTCCCATTTACTTGTATATTACACTGTGGTATTTCGTTCTTCCTAGTGACGACCATAATCTGTGTCTTTTTACAATTTAATTCTAACCCTTGTTGTTCACTGTGTGTAACAACCGCATCTACTAAATTTTGCAGATCCTGTTCATTGTCTGCAATCAAGACTGTATCATCTGCATATCTAATGTTATTGATGCATCGTCCCCCAATGTTGATTCCTTCCATATTTTCAATATTTCTGAAAATATTTTCACTGTACAGGGAAAACAGATCTGGAGACATTACACATCCCTGTCTCACACCTCTCTTAATAGGCTGATATTGGCTTACTTCATTATCAACTCTTATGGCAGCTTGTTGTTTCCAATATATGTTTTTTACAAGTCTAAGAACTTAGACAGACCATGTACTTGCATGGTAGAATACATGAGTTTTTAGTGCTAATAGGTAGGTTGCCAGGTTACTATCCACCAAACTACAACACCAACTGTAGGTGAGTCGGTGACAGAATTAGAACGGATCTAATTCCCAACAACAAATCAGGTCACGGGGGAGGGGGGATCCTGTCACCGCCTCACGTATATATCTAGTAAAGGGCTGCAACTCCAGCCCAAGGGAAACCATTGAGTCGAGCAGGACCCAAGTAATCTAGAACCTTCTAGATAGAGAGGGTCACCAAGTCCATGATTCCGTGGACACTGATGTGGCCCGCCTAATGCGGGGTCCACGAGGAACTCGGACAGAGTTACCGCCCGTGTCGGGTTAGGACACGCGGAGACCGGCAGAGGACGAATGGACTTGAGAGAGGCAACAGGGCCTGCCTTTGAGGGACTCTATAGATATCAATAGATATATAGACATAGGCTAGATAGTTTGCTAGACTGTTAAATGATACTTATATGTTTGATGTTTACTATGTGGGAGATGTAATCGAGCGCGGGTCTGTTTACCCATTGCGCCAACACATACTGTATATGTAGATACAATAAATAATTGATCTCATAACGACCAGATTTATTGTTGCCTGTATGAACCCAAGTTTAGTTATCTAGATACGAGCAAGACTATGACAATAGAATAAAGCACTATCTCAGTCTCTACAGAGCATACCAGCTTTCGTACATCAAGCATCGACTAATACATCAAATACATGCACCACTTTCTTCCATGTCCATCCAGTCTCGAAGTGGTCGGCAGTCTCAGCTACCAGCGATGGTTTCATGTTGGCCCTGCTTTTAGTTCTCGTGCGCTTCGTGCGTCGCACTGACCACTAGCCATACACTGCGTAGTAGCTGCTAGTTGAGTTCACGGTCGTCCTAGTTCGTCACCTCCAGGCGATGGCGAGGGAGATTCTGACAAGAACTAACAGCTATACCATATATTTATGAATGAGAGATCTAACACATGTACCATATATTTATGTATGTGAGAACTAACAGCTGGTATACCTTATGAGAGTACTAACAGCTGTACTTCGTACAATGTACATTAGGACGCACAGCTGTGGCATGTGTACTTATACAGAAAAACACACACATATGTACATGAGGGTGAAACAAAGCTGTTCTGCACATTGAAGCTGTTTTCTATATACTGTGTGCAACAGGACACAAAGATATAGTTAGATACATCCAGCTGTACTTGCATGTATTATGTACACCAGGACACAAAGATATAGATAGATACATACAGCTGTACTTCTATGTATTATGTACACCAGGACACAAAGATATAGTCAGATACATCCAGCTGTACTTGCATGTATTATGTACACCAGGACACAAAGATATAGTTAGATACATCCAGCTGTACTTGCATGTATTATGTACACCAGGACACAAAGATAAAGTTAGATACATCCAGCTGTACTTCTATGTACTGTGTACACCAGGACACAAAGATATAGTTAGATACATACAGCTGTACTTGCATGTATTATGTACACCAGGACACAAAGATATAGTTAGATACATCCAGCTGTACTTGCATGTATTATGTACACCAGGACACAAAGATATAGCTAGATACATCCAGCTGTACTTGCATGTATTATGTACACCAGGACACAAACATATAGTTAGATACATCCAGCTGCACTTGCATGCATTATGTACACCAGGACACAAAAATATAGTTAGATACATACAGCTGTACTTCTATGTACTGTGTACACCAGGACACAAAGATATAGTTAGATACATACAGCTGTACTTGCATGTATTATCTACACCAGGACACAAAGATATAGTTAGATACATCCAGCTGTACTTGCATGTATTATGTACACCAGGACACAAAGATATAGTTAGATACATACAGCTGTACTTCTATGTATTATGTACACCAGGACACAAAGATATAGTTAGATACATACAGCTGTACTTGCATGTATTATGTACACCAGGACACAAAGATATAGTTAGATACATTCAGCTGTACTTGCATGTATTATGTACACCAGGACACAAAGATATAGTTAGATACATCCAGCTGTACTTCTATGTACTGTGTACACCAGGACACAAAGATATAGTTAGATACATACAGCTGTA
This sequence comes from Cepaea hortensis, assembly GCA_963921405.1. NCBI lineage: Eukaryota > Metazoa > Mollusca > Gastropoda > Stylommatophora > Helicidae > Cepaea > Cepaea hortensis. Next base: position 17,653,160 of record OY992897.1, read on the forward strand.
TTTGCATGTACTATGTACACCAGGACACAAAGATATAGTTAGATACATCCAGCTGTACTTGCATGTATTATGTACACCAGGACACAAAGATATAGTTAGATACATCCAGCTGTACTTCTATGTACTGTGTACACCAGGACACAAAGTTATAGTTAGATACATACAGCTGTACTTGCATGTACTATGTACACCAGGACACAAATATATAGTTAGATACATACAGCTGTACTTCTATGTACTGTGTACACCAGGACACAAAGATATAGTTAGATACATACAGCTGTACTTGCATGTATTATGTACACCAGGACACAAAGATATAGTTAGATACATACAGCTGTACTTCTATGTACAGGTACTTTAGGACACAAAGCTGCAGCTTGGTACATGATACAAATCTATACTATACTAATCCATCTGTGAATGTATGTGTTTGAACATGCATAGCATGAGGTGTGAGTGTGAACTTGATGGGAGTGGCATTTTGCTTAATCTGCGAAATTTTGTGTTTAACAAAATGTGTGGAAAATATGTGTGTATTGAGGTTTTCGTACAAAGTACTGGCCTGTTTCTACTCCATGGCTAAGGACGCAGTTCGTAATCCCACGTACCCTCGTTCAAAACGCAGTTGTGGTCGATTTGGCAGCGGATCGCCTAGCTTTTTTTATTTTTATTTTTTTTTATTACGAATTGGAAGGTGTGCCGGTCGTTAAGAAAGCATTGGCAAACTACTGAAAGTAAACGTACCAAGATATCGTTGACTGCAACTAACTATTATTCTATTTGGCCCGTACAACAGGCCAGGAAAAAATTTCATTAGAAAAGTTGAGTTTTAAGAATATTACTGAAAGGTTAAAACAGTGAATGTTATATCAAACTGAAATAGACAAATTAGTTAGAAAATTCTTATGCACCTAATCTAAAGCTATAATTTTTATAAAATTTTACAGATGTCTTAAAGTTGTTGTTCTCTTCATTAAATGGGTTTTAACTGCAATTAGTTCTTTAAATATTTTATGAAAGATTATAAAAATACTGAAATTATTTAATTAAACAATAATGTCATGTTAATGTTAGTAATGTCCCTTGAAATAACTTATGTTGTAATGCCCCTTTGCATTATTTTAATTCCATATCGTTCTTTCTAATGTGGGTTTATTTCGTACAAGACTGTTTTTACAAGGTGCATTGCGTATTTTCCTTTCATCATCATCATTAAGTGCCCTGCCAGCTGACGTAGTCGTTCATGGCTCTCCACAGATCTCGGTCTTTGGTGTTCTGGATCAACTCTGCTGATGATATTCCTCCATGCCACCGTCTCAATCCGTGCAGCATAATTTCTCTTGGTCTGCCTCTGCCTCTCTTCCCCTCGATCTTTCCAGTTGTCAAGATGTTCCCCAATGTCTCTCTTCTCATCACATGACCAAAGAAAGCTGTTTGTCTCTGTCTTATTATTGTATATAGTCTTCTAGTTTCATTGGCCTCTTTTAGGCAATCGTTGTTAGTTACTCTGGCAACATTCGTCTCAAAAACTACATCTCTGTTGCTTTTAAGTTCTTCCTAATTTGTTCATTTACATTCCAAGATTCACTGCCATACAGCAAAACTGGTTCTATATAGCATTTCAGTACTCTCTTTCTTTCATTCGTTGATAGTGACTTATTACATAAGATACTCTTCATTTTCTGAAATGCCGCCTTTGTCTGCCCTATTATGCTCTTAATCTCTGTTGTACATCTTCCATCTGATGTTATAAATGCCCCTAGGTATTTAACATTATCCGCTTGGTTAAGAATTTTCCCTTCTATTTCTACTCGTATGTCACATTTTGGTGTCACCATTTTCTTTGATGCCGGTCTCCGTGGTCTAAGAGTTACACGACTTTCTCCGTAATCCCGTATACTCTCGTGAGTAACGTGACGTTACGCGAGAATCTGTAGCGGTTCTCTCCCCGTCGGTAACTTACGGGGTTTTTGAGCCGCTCGCTCAGAAAGAAATGGCAAACTACTGAGCGTAATCTTGCCTAGAAATCAACACTCAGCTGGAAGATGCTGATGTTGACAGCGATGTCCTGTAAAGGATATGCGAACACGAAAAGAAAATTTCTTTGATATCACCATTGTTACTGTTTTCTTGATATTCAAGGATAGTCCTTTCTTTGCACTCTCTGTTACTACAATGTTCAACAATTGTTGTAGGTCTGTTTGCATTATCCGCCACCAATGCTGTGTCATCTGCATAGCGTATACAGTGGTACCTCGGTTTACCAACTTAGTTTAGTTCAGTTATCAGTTGGGGTATCTTCGCTGCACTCCGGACATGTCCATAGGTGCTCAGATCCCCCCCCCCCCAGCATATGCATCAGCGTCCGGTGGCTAATAGTGCCAGTTTTGTGTTGGTTGACGAGGCGCTTTGTTTTCCCGATGTACCTCTCGCGTCTGGCTGTGCCGATTCTTACTCCCAGGTCTTTCATCCTGGAAAGCGATGTGGAATCACTGGCGTCAAAATCCTCTGTTCTCGCCATATCTTTAAGGGCGTTAATAACATCGGCACGATCCATGGGCTGGCCATCTACAGGGGGTGCAGAGCCAGCCAATTTATCAGCTCGTTCATTTCCCTCGACTCCCGCATGTCCCGGGACGAAGATGAAGGTGACTTTGCGGACAACGGACTTCCGCAGCGACTCAGTCCACTGTCTACGTACAGATCCAGCTTCGACCTTCTGAATCATGCTCATTGAATCACTTAGTACACACACGTTGGTATAATGCTGTGATTCCAGCCACATGAAAGCCTGTGTAACTGCCATAACCTCCATCGCCATGCTGCTCGTGGTCATATAGTGGGCACCACTGGATTCTTGAACGGTTCGGCCCGCTGAACGGGCTGTAAATGCCCACGCACTTCTCTGCTTCTTTACAACAGATCCATCTGTATAGATGAGCACTTCGGGGCTTACCAACTTAATTCGTTCCAGAGCTCAGTTCGTAACCCGAAACGTTCCTAACCCGAAACATTGAAATCAGTTAAATAAATACAATCCGTTACAATAAGAAAGAATCATTCTTTTTTTATTAACATCCGGTCGTTTACATGACAAAACGCAAAGAATACGTGTACTTCACGTATTACATAAAGATAAATAAAACAACCAGATGAATTAAATGTATAATAAAAAAGAAAGATTTAGTCTATCTTTAGTACCAAGAAAACGATCATGGGAAATTTGTCACTTTCTTTGTTATTCTGAATCATTTGTTTCAGGAGTAGCTTGTCGCTGTTTCTTGGCAGCCGACTGGGAATCTTTCTGCACCAAGAAACTATCAAGGGAAATTTGTCGCTTCCTTTGCTGGAGAATCTTTCTGAAGTGTTATCATTCATCGGGTTTACTGCCCAGTTAGCAACAAGTTTGTTTGAATGATGGTTCACAACGACGTCTTCGATGTCTGCCCACTTGCTGCAAATTTCTTTAATCCTGGCAGTTGAAACGGTCTCTGACTCCTCATCATCGGACGACTGCTCCTCCTTTAATGTCTTTAGCTGTTCATTCTGAAGATCCACAAGCTCATCTGTAGTACTATTTGTACTGTACGCGATGGTTGGTCTCCAACATTACACCTTGCTCTCTCTCTCTCTCTCTCTCTCTCTCTCTCTCTCTCTCTCTCTCTCTCTCTCTCTCTCTCTCCCTCTCTCTCTCTCACGCACTGTTCGTTATACGAGACATACAATTTTCGAAGTTGTTGTTCGTAACCTGAATTGTTCGTGACCTGAGGCGTTCGTAACCCGATTTAGCACTGTATTGTTTATATTATAACCCCCGCTTAGTATTCGCTGTAGAGGGAGAAAAGATCCGGTGACAAGACACACCCCTGTCGTACTCCTAGCTTTTTGTGTTCGTAACTACCCTTTTTATTTGCCGTTTAACATTTCTTCTGCTTGGTTCCAGTAAACATTTTTTATTATTCTTAAATCTTTCTCATCAATGTTGATATCTTCCAATATTTTAATCAGTTCATTATGTTTTACTTTATCAAATGCCTTAGTATAATCTATGAAGCACAAATATATGTCTTTCTGTGTCTAAATATATTACACATTCCGAAGCCTAGGATTGACTTATACAAAACAAGCTTAACGTACTCTGCAGCTCAGCTGTGGAACAATCTTCCACAAGAAATCAAAGACATCACCAATCCCTATTCATATAATCGCAAATTACTCGAACACTATCTCAGTACGGATTATCTTCCCCCTTAATAATAGAGATAATAATAATAATAACAAAACCCTAGTATAACAGCCAGTCCCCTTTTGGTAGGCCAGTATATTCCACATGGCTAATAACAAGTGTCAGACCATTATCTAATTTTACTGTGTCGTGTAGTTATCATAAAGGCTAATAGACTACAATGGCTGGGGCATATAGAAAGAATGGAAGATAATAGGGAAACAAAACTCGCTTACACTCAGGAAATAAATGACCGTAGACCCCGAGGTAGACCAAGAAGGCGGTGGAGAGATAATACATGTACAGACCTACAAGCACTTGGAATCAACGACTGGCAAGAGAAGGTCCACCAGAGAGACGAATGGAGACGGATTGTATTTACAGCAAAGAACCTCAATGGCTCGGAACGCTGAAGAAGAAGAAGAAGTGTAGTTTTGATGTTCGCATTTTGCCCATGCCTTTATAATGCATATCTTTTTTATTGTTGCTGTTCTCTGTTAGCCTTGAATGATGTGTGAATGAAATAATGTATGAAAGAGAGTGAGAGAAGGGCAGAATGTTAGACGGGCCTGCGTGCCCAATTCTTAACCCTTTGAAAATAAAGTTTGTTCGTTCGTTCGTTCGTTCGTTCTATTGATCTTTCTATTAGTGTCCATATATTGCATTGTTTGTATTCTTTCCTTCTACAAATCCATACTGCTCTTCAACAATTTTCATGTTTATTTTATTTCTTTTATTTCTCATTATAATTCTGAGCTGAAGCTTAGTGACATGGTTTATGAGGTTAATCGTACGAAAATCTTCGCATTCAATTGATACTTGTCTTTTTGGTATAGCTATAAATACAGATTTCAGCATATCGCTCCGTAGATATCCACTGCTGTAAATATCATTCAAAATTTTGGTTAATATATCTACTCCAAATTCTCCCAATACTTCTAATTCTTCTATTGTGATTCCATCTGGCCCAGCTGTTTTTCCTTTCTTCATATGTTTGATAGCGTCACCGACTTTTTCTTTTAGAATAGGTGGGCCTTCTAAGTTACTTTTTTTCTGTTAATTCTTCCATTGCTCCATTATATAATTCTCGTATATACTCATTCCACCTCTTCTTTATAGCATCTTCCTCCAATATCTTTTCTGTTTTTATTTTAAACACCCCAGATTTATTCTTATTTTTCTTCATGTGAGCTCACTGATTTGTCTGTGTATATTGTTTGTATCTTTAATAGAATTTAATTCAATTTTCTTGCACTGCTCGTTAATCATTCTTTTGCTTTCACACAATTATCTCTTATTTCTTTATATATCTTATTATATTCTTGTTTGTGAATTTTACTCTGGTGTCTTTTGGCCACAAACTTCAAGATTTCTTCAGTTATCAATGTCTTCTTAGCTTTTTTGGCTTCTCTACGGTAGTATTTCTTTGCTCATTTGATGAATGGAGTCCCTTAACATTTCCAATCGTTTGTTTATGTTTTATATTTTAGCTATTGCATTTAATCTATTTTTCACAGTCACTCTGTATTGTTCTTGAATTTCTTTATCTACCTTCTAAATCTCTTTATCTCATGTCTCATGTTGTTAACCACTGTTTTTCCTCACTTCAGTTTTACTTTTATTATCCCACATAGTGGTATATGATCACTGTTATAGTCAGCACCCGGCATTGTCTTTACATTAATTAACGCATTTCAAAACCTGTTATTAATAAGTATGTGATCAATTTGGTTTAGTATTTTCTTATCAGGGCTTTTCCATGTGTAAAGTAGTCCTTTATGGTGATTAAACCAGGTGGTTCCAATTTTCAGATCATTGATATTTGCCCATTCTATTAGTTGCTCTCCTCTTTCATTTTTTTTGGGTACGAAACCACAATTCAACACTGTATCCTCAATTTTGTCCTTTCCTACTTTTGCATTCAAATCACCTGGTATTACATTTATATCTTGTGATTTAATTTGAAACATCGCCATTTCTACTTCATCGTAAAAATGTTGTATTTCTTCATTACGTCTGCTTGTTGTTGGGGCGTATACTTGTACAATATTTATATCTAGTTGGTGCCTTTCAATTTAACCATAATAACTCTATCTGGAATACACCAGTGATCACTAAGTGACATGGCTGTTTATTTATCAAATAATAGTCCTCCTTTTTCGTGTGCATACCCCCCCCCCCCCCCCCGAATAAATTATTATGTGTTTGACGATTATAATTTTGCCCGATTCCTTCCATCTCGTCTAACTTATGCCTAGCATATTCAGTTTCACGCTTTCCATTTCGCTTATAACATTGTGCAACTTTCCAAACTCATTTAACGTTCTAATATTCCATGTACATCCCGTGATGTGTGTGGGGGTTGGGGTATTGGTGTGTGGGTGGGGGGACGTGTGTATGGGTGGGGGATGTGTGAGTGGGGGATGTATGTGTGTGAGGATGTGTGGGTGGGTGTGTGTGGGTGGGTTAGGAGATGTGTGTGTGTGTATGTGTAGGTGAGGGATGTGTATGTCTGGTTGGAGAGATGTGTTGGTGAGTGGGGGATTGTTCGGGTGGGTGTGGAATATGTGGATGGGGGTTATTTGGATGGGTGGAGAATGTGTGGGTGGGTGGGAAATGTGTTTGTGTGGATGGGTGGGGTGTGTGGGTGTTGGTGGGTAGGGGGATATGTGGATTGGTAGGTGTGTGGAGGTGTTTGTAGGGTGTGTGGGGATGTGTGTGTGGGATTAGGGATGGATGTATGGGCGGGGATTGTGTAGGTGGGGGATGTGTGTATGGGGAGGTGTGTGTGGGTGGGGGATGTATGTATGGGAGGATGTATGTGGGGGATGTTTATGGGGGATGTGTGAGTGTGTGTGTGGGGGGGGGGGAATGTGTGCGTGCGTGGGTGATGTATGGTTCGGTATGGGATGTGTGTGTGTGTGTGTGTGTGGATGGGGTATGTGTGTGTGAATGGGGGATGTGTGCTTGGGTTCGGGATGGGTGTGTGGGTGTGGGATGTGTATGTGGATGGGGGATGTGTTATTGGGTGCGGTATGGTGTGTGTGGGAGGGATGTTTGTGTGAGTGGGTAGGGGAGGTGTGATTGGTTGTGGGATGTGTGGTGGAAGAATATATATAGGGTGTGGGGGATGTGTGGGTTGGGGATATGTGTTTTGCTGGGTAGTTGGGGGATGTTTTCGTTTAGCTGGGTGGTTGGGGGATATGTGTGTTGATGGAAGCGTGGGGGATGTGTGGGTGGATGGGTGTGTGTAGGTTTGGGATGGGTGTGTGGGTCGGGGATGTGTGTATGATTGGGGATGTGTGTGTGGGTGGGGAGGTGTTTGTTGGGGATGTGTGTGTGTGGGATGTGTGGGTGGGTGGGTGAAGGATCTGTCGGTTGTTGATGGTGTGTGTGTGTGTGGGTAGAGGATGTGTGGGTGGATGGGGGTGTGTGGGTGCTGGTGGCGGTTAGGTATGTGAGTATGGGTGGATGTGTGGGGAGGGATGTGTGTTGGTGGGTGTATATAGGGATGTGTATGTGGGATGTGTGGGGAGATGTGTGTGTGTGTATGTGTATATATATGTGAGTGCATAAGTAAACATTTGTCATTGAGTTTGTGATTGTGATTGAGTATATGTATACGCGAAGGAGAGTGTATTTGTATGTTATCGAGTGAGTGCAAAACTGCAAGTTTGTGCAAATGATGTAAGTATGTATGCAGGTATGTGTGTTTTGTATTAATGTGCGCGTGTACGTGTGTCTGCCTGTCTCATAACATGGTAATATGCATTGTTTATGTTTACAGCATTCATTTGACAATGTAGTTTTTTTCCTATGTGAATGTATCAAGCACTATTGATGAACGAAAGATGAGTGAATGGAAGGACCAAATGTAAGATGGGCCTGCGTGTCCTAATTGTTACCTTTGAAAATAAAGTTCGTTAGTTCGTTAGTTAGTTCGTACCTATTTTAAATTTATTTGTTTTAGTTAATATTTTGCCTTCAGTATCTGAATGACGGTTATGGTGTCACCTGTGACTCACGACTGTACCCACCGGTCGAGTATGTCCTAAGACAGCCTTTGCCGTCTTTTACTGCTATTGAAATGTGTTTTGTCATGAAGTCTTGAGAAGATAATGGTAAACTACTGAACGTAAACGTGCCAGGATATGACAAACAACTAGCCTACAACAAGCCTACAACAAGCCTACAACAAGCCTACAACAAGCCAACAATGGGTGACGTTGTGATATTCTAGTATGAGTCTAGCGTGAGTCGCGTGGTCAGTGGTTGCACACCCGCCTCACACGCCAAGGATCTGGAGTTCGTTCCCGGGTTCAGTCACTACTGGCGAGCTCAAACGCGAGCGAAACTCGAGTCTAGCGCTTCCAACCTGACGCGGACAAGGTCCAAGATTCGTACCCGAATACGATCAGCGTTGCCAGTAGGGGGTTGTGCTCAATCTTCGAAACACAAATCCCGAAACAACCAAATAAATTAATATGACAAACAGCCAAAAAATGCTGGGGTTGACTGTGACGTCCTTTATAGGATATGCAATTAACTGTTTAAATACTTTATTTAGCCTGTAAAACAAGCGGCCAAAAATTTCGGTACATCTATGCTATTCAATTGATATCGTTGACAGAATAAAACATTAAATATTATATCTAAGAGTAGTAGAAAAATGAGTTAGAAAATTTTCACTTATTACAGCTTTTTTTTTTTTAACACAAACTTTAAATATTTCTTAAGGTGGTTATTATTTTGTATATAAAACACATAGTTTTCAGTGAATCTTATTTTGAAAGTTTGTAAAATGATAAGAAAAATATTATAACCGTTCAAATGATATAATATAGTCATGATATTGTTAGTAATTTCCTTTGATATAACTAATATTGTTGTGTCCCTTTGCAATATTTTAATTACGTCTTTCTTTTTCATGTGGTTTTATTTCATACAAAACTGTGTTTTTACAAAGTGAATTGTGAGTTTTCTTTTACATTTACAAAATACAACTAAACCCACTGACGTTACATCCAGCAATATTCTCTAATTGTTTGTGTAATGACTGCATACTATTTATGACATTCTTCTTCTTCTTCAGCGTTCCGAGCCATTGAGGTTCTTTGCTGCAGATACAATCCGTCTCCATTCGTCTCTCTGGTTGACCTTCTCTTGCCAGTCGTTGATTCCAAGTGCTTGTACGTCTGTATATATATATAATCTCTCCACAGTCTTCTTGGTCTACCTCGGGGTCTACGGTCATTTATTTCCTGAGTGTAAGCGAGTTTTGTTTCCCTATTATCTTCCATTCTTTCTATATGCCCCAGCCATTGTAGTCTATTAGCTTTCATGTTACCAGTGATTAGCGGGGACTTAAACAGATAATAAATGTCTTTGTTGCTTCTTTTTTTCTACTCTCCACTTTGTGTATCCCTAATGGGTCCAAAGATGCGTCTTAAAACTTTGTTCTCAAAGGTTTGTAGCAAGGCTTCGTCTCCTTTCGTTGTACTCCAGGTTTCAGAGCCATACAGCACTTTTGTATATTGTGATCTTAGTGTTACGAGACAGCGCCTTTGATTTTAGTAGATGATGTAGTGCATAGTATATCTTATTTCCAAAATTGATTCTAGTTTGTATTTCTTCCCTTATGATGTTGGAGCAGTTGAAGATTTTACCCAGGTGTTTGTATGTTTCCGTTCTTTTAATGGTCATATTATCTATTTGTATGTGGCCAGAGGTTTTAGCCATTCCTTCTCTTGAAAGTATCATATATTCTGTCTTATCTTGGTTGATAACCAGCCCCATCTGTTGGGCTTTTCCCTTTAAGTGAGTCAATATTTCCAATGTCTTTTGTTCTTTTTCCCCTATAATATCTATATCGTCTGCATAACCAAGCAGCTTGGATGTTCCTCCAATATTACATTCTTCCTTTACCCTCCTTACAACTTTCTCTAGAGCCAGATTGAAGAGTAGCGGCGATAGTGCATCACCCTGTTTCAAGCCAGATATTATTTGGAAAGGGTCTGATTTCCTGCCTTTATATGTTACTATAATATAAGTATCTTCCATGCATTGTCTGGTCATGTTGATTAACTTCCTTGGTACTCCAAATTCCCGCATAGCATTCCATAGACTATTCCTATAGACACTATCATAAGCCTTTTTAAAATCCACCAAAATGTTATGGAGATCTCTTTTATATTCCCAATTTTTCTCGGCTTTTTGTCGTATGATAAATATCTGAACTATTGTTGATCTGTTTTGTCTAAAACCCGCCTGGTAGTCACCTAATATGTATTCTGAATATGGTTTTAGTCTATTTAGTAATACTGCGGATAGTATCTTATAGCTTATGAACAGTAATGATATTCCTCTATAATTTTCACACTGGAACTTTTCTCCTTTCTTAAAGATAGGTATCAATAATGACTCTTTCCAGTCATGGGGTTATTCTTCAGACCTCCAGATTTTTATTATTAGTTCGTATAGCTTTAGATGTAATGCATGGCCACCCGCCTTTATAAATTCAGCAGCAATTCCATCAGCCCCAGCTGCCTTATTGTTTTTAAGTCGTGTGATTACATATAGGATTTCTTCAAATGCAGGTTCTTCAATTTGTGGTTCACACGTTAGAACCTCTTCCTGTGGAAAAGTGTTACTTGAAGCTTCACAATTTAGTAATTCAATAAAGTATTCTTTCCATGTGTTGCACATTTCCTCATTGGTGTTTATCATATTCCCATTTTTGTCTTTTAAACATGTGTTGTGTTGGTGCCCTCGTTTCATTGACTTTAGTTCTTTAAAAAACTTCCTGGATTCGTGTTTCTGGTGATTAGTTTCCATATCTTTGATTATATTACTCATATATTCTCGCTTCTGCTGTCTAACTATTTTTGTAGCCTCTTTACATTCATTTCTATATTGCTCTTCCTTTTGGATGTTGTTGATGTCATTTAGCCATAGCTGTCTGGCATTCTTTTTCCTAATGATGCTTCTTCACATTTTGGATTGAACCATCTGTTCTTTCTATGCGTGGTTAACACACCGAGACATTCTTCTGCAGTAGATTGAATTGTATTCTTGATCTTCAACCAAGTTTGGTCAACGCTTTCCTCCAACGGGTTTTGTAGAATTTCAAGTTTACATTTGATTTCATCTGCAAATTTCTCTTTGACTGTAATTTCTTGTAGTTTTCCTCTATGTTGGGAGTAACGTTTGTAGTTTAGCATAGAAAACTCTCTTAAGTTTTATTTTAAATTTTGCTCCAACGAGGAAGTGGTCGCTGTGGCACTCAACTCCTCTATAACTTATAACTTGTTGTATGTTTGATGCATTTCTGTTGTTAATTAAAATGTGATCTATTTGATTATAGGTTTTCTTGTAAGATGATTTCCAAATTTGTTTGTGTATATCCTTTCTTTGCAGTCTGGTACTGCTGATCTGCAGTCTTTTGGCTTCTGCTAGTTTGATGACTCTCCATCCATTATCATTTGAAGTTGCATGTAGGCTTTCCATACCGGCAACATTTTTATGAGTTTGCTCTCTATCTATTTTTGCGTTGAAGTCTCCCAGCACAATCAGGATGTCCTGTTTGGGTGTTTCTTCTATGACATCTTCCAGATCATTATAAAAGTCTTCTTTAATATCATTTTCTTTCTCTTCAGTAAGTGCATTTACATTAATCATCGTTATAGTTTTCCATTTACCTTTTATTCGTAATTTACTAATCCTATCATTAACAGCTTTAAAGTTTAGAACGTTCCCCCATAACTCTTTTTTGATGACAAATCCTGCTCATAATTCATGTTTATCCTTCGTAGACATTAAATGCTGTTTGCATTCAAAAGTTGCGCATAGATAGGAATTGTGTGTACCCTTTTCAAACATTAAGTTTTTATTGTTAGAACCTACAAACAAACGCTCTAGACATATTGTGTGAGTTATGTCTCTTGGAACAATGAGACCATTCATCGACATTTTCGTCCTCTCAAATTCATGGACACAAATATTTCATTAGAATGTTCCACTGTACGCAAGAAATCTTATAATTTTTAATTGTAAGTAAGCATTCAACACGGAAGCCGAGCTAGTGTAGTGGCTAGATGCTAGCCTGTCGGCTCGGTGGTCATGAGTACGAATCTGCAGCGGGGTGGAATTTTACAATGGATCTGGCCTCCATGGTCGTACTTGGCTGATGAAGGCTAGTCGTCGCAACGTCCTTTGTTTTCAGCCATTATATTCTTTAAAACTGCACTACGTCGTGTTACTGTATTTTATTTACATTTCTACAGCTTTACCGCAGACAAGCTAGGAAACATCTAATGGCAGTGGAGATGAGATTTCTGAGGAGAATGCACAAAATGCCATGGATGGACAGAAAAACGAATGAGAAAGTTCTTTCAAGGAACAAATGAAAACCAAAAAGAAACGTAAGCTGGATAGAAACATTAAAGGCAAACAGTCCAGTTTTGTTTAAAAATCATGGTACGATGAGAAATAAACTTGAAAACTTAGTAACCACTAAGAAACTTGACGAGAAAAGGGAATGTGGAAACGAAGAGATATATGCCAGGATGGCTTAGCATAATCCAGACAAAAACAAAGACCCGGCATAGACTGGCGACGGTGAGAGATGGCGAAATAATAAAGTCTAAGTGTATTATTCACATTTCACATGAAGGCGATACATTTGCCAATAGCGGAATAAAAACGATTATTATAGTGCGATATTATCGAGCAGTTATCTCGGAACAGTCATAAAATCTGATGGGAAATGCCTTGAAGAGATTAGAACAAGAATTGCCATTGCGAAGGTAGCCTTTTGCAAGATGAAAAACATACTGACAAATAAAATTATATCCATTGAAACGAGCAAAAGAGTGTTGAAGTGCTACATAGAACCTACACTTTTGTATGGAAGTGAAGCGTAGACAATGAACAGTCAAGCTGAAAAACATCTGGTGGCTGTGGAAATGTGGTTTCTGAGGGAAATGCAAAGAATACTATGGACAGCCAGAAAAACCAATGAACAAGTCCTTCAAGAAACAAATGAAGATCGTAAACTGATTAGAGACATTAGACGTAGACTATCAACATTTTTTGGGGCATGTTATGAGAAGAAATGATTTGGAGAACTTGGTGACAACTGGCAAGATCGAAGGGAAGAAACCAAGGGGAAGACCGAGAAGTAAATACCTGGATGGCTTGGCCACGTGGCATGGTCGAAGCAGAAACACGGAGCTAATCTACGACTCTGGTGATCGAGTGAGATGGCAGAACATGCTTATCGGCATGGCACATGATGGATGGATTATCGAGCACACACTTGGCTAAACCTAAACATATATAGAAGTAGTAAATGTTCTGAAAATCTCAACAGAAATCTCAATTTATTTGGAGGGGATTGTGAGAACGCCCTCCCCTTACTAGAAAATTAGGCACTCGAGACACTCATCACGTTCAGGGCGATCGCAGGCGTTAACCCAACCAAAGCGCAAAGAAAGGGCCTCAACCTGTGAGCACTATCATGTTCTTATGTTTTCCCCCACAATTCTCCAATATTGTGATTCCATTCCCCCCTCCCCCATAGGGGACTCACTTCTTTAATTTTTGTTTCAAACATTATCTTTCATACAAAGCAGTATGTATTTAGATGGTGTGTAACATTAACACTGTTATAATGCAGACATGACGAGGGTCGGCTAGGAAATCAGGAAAGACAACTGTAGAAAGTTTAATTGGGTTTTAACAATAAAAGAAATTAGAATAAACCGCACAAAATCGCACGGAATTGACATAGGAGAGAATTCAGTAAAGAGTAGGTTGGTAACCAAAACAAGCTGAAAGGGTAGTTAACGTCTGAAGTCCGACCTGATTTAACAAATTAGATTGTCATAATAAAGAAAACTCTAGCAAAGTTCGCGCGACTGAATAAGCCAGGCGGACTTAATCCCCCCCCCCCCCTCCCCCCGTCCATACACCGCAAGGTGGAATGTTTTTCCCCCCGTGTTTCCATCATGTTTCAGGATATTGCGGTCAACATCAGCATCTTTCAGTTGTATGTTCATTCCTAGGCTAAGATTCCGCTCATCAGCACGCCGCGACTTTCTGAGCGACCGGCTCCATACTCTCATAAGTCACTGGCGCGACTCGAACCGCTTCCAATTCTCGTGCGCTCACGTCAACCACGAGAGTATTTGGGGTTACGGAGAAAGCTGCTAACCCCTCGACCAGGGAGCCCGGCAAGGTGGAATATACATTCTAGCTTTTTGTGTAGTGGTGTGTCTGTGTTTGTTTGTTCTGTGCTAACGAAGGCTTTAGCAGCAAGGTCCATTTTGTTTCTTGTAATCGTCTTCTAGTAAAGCTCACAATCTACTTCTGGTTTTTTTTTTTTTTTTTTTTGGTGAGTCATTCATACACTGCAAGGTACTATATTGGCAGTAAATAATAGTAATTTTTATTTTTAACGCCAACATGAAAACAATATTTATATCAGTAACATACTTCCAACAAGACAAATATCAGAATTACTTTCTGCTAATCAACAGAATTAACAACACATCAAACTTTGTTCTTGCCATCAACGACCTGGGCTGCTCACAATGTATAAATGACTGGATGTACACAATAACATTGGCAAGGAGACACCCTTTCCAGATGTAACAATCAACAAGAGGCTGTAGAAAGAGAATTTCACCGAAAAGGCATAGCATGTTACGTGAGTCCTACTGTACATCTGATGTAATATCATTAAGTCTGACCTCTTGAACCAGACAGGAAAACACACAAATAAATAAAACACGAAGAGTGGTTGTTAGTGAGTGTCTAAATTCACATCAATGTAGGATGTCTACATTCACACCAGCATCACCAGTCTTGGCTTGACACAAGTGTGGTTGTTAGTGAGTGTCTAAACTCACATCAATGTAGGGTTTCTACACACCAGCGTCCCCAGTCTTGGCTTGATACAAATGTGGTTGTTAGTGAGTGTCTAAACTCACATCAATGTAGGGTTTCTACACACCAGCCTCTCCAGTCTTGGCTTGACACAAATGTGGTTGGCTCTGTTACGATTTTTTATTTTTGCAAAATGCGGAGAGAATACATTATAAGGATGTTTGGCCTTTTACGTTTTGTTTTTTTGTTGGGGGGGGGGGGGGAAAGAGTGTGACATATTATGACCTTTATATTTTATGGGCCATTAAAAAAAAAGTTAATTTTTCATCACTGATTTTTTTCCAAACGAGTATTTCATACAATGCAATGTGTATTTGCAAGGTGTAATGTGTGTTTCTTTTGTTTGTGTATATCACAGAGCGTTGCCGTTTGTTAGTATTAACTGTCACTGCCATGGCACAGTTTATACAGGCTTGGAACATGGCATGAATTGGTAACAAACGCGGTCTGCAAGAGGAGACCGTGCGAAGTGATCTACCACGGCATTGGTCACAAAAGCGTGAAAAAGTAGTCTGGACGTTTTGTGCGAGGACAAAACGTCACCTTGATCAGTTGGACTCGAGCTATGGTCAGTGTCAGATCTAGTTCGGAGTAATAGAGCATGGCTAACACAACGCCGCTATTTTAGAATAGTTAATGTGTAGGCACTGTTGTGTATATTTGTGAATCTTTTGTGGAACATATGATTGTGCTATCGACAGTGTCAGGTGTATAGTATTAGCAAAATAGAGTGTGGAAAAAAAAACTATACAAGTGTCGTGTTATGGAAGCTACGTGGAGTTGGTCTAAGTAGATAACGATTGTAGACTGTACAAGATGGAAAGGCTCAACGGCCGTCAGAAGTAGAAGGAGAGATGTCTACAAGATCAAGATTAAGCATCTCTAGAGATATAAACGAAGCGCCACTGAAATAGCACAGTGTTGACTAGTCAAGATGATATTGTCGTCCAGGGCGTGTGAAGGTATCCTATCGCACAGAAACCAAGAAAAGAAACAGTCTCAACTGCCACCACTGACCAACAGTTAATAATTCCATAAGGCGCTGAATGAGAACCCCCAGCCGCTCCCTGGCAGTCACATGTGTGAATAAAACAAATACATACATATTCGTTTTATGATAATATGACATTTATGGCATAATGCGCGTAAACACATTTCCTTGTATATGCTTAATTTCCACCTCCACAAGCGGAATGCATGTTACGCCTGACAATCTCCCTCAATTAATGACAGATTGATTGATTCATTGATTGACTGATTGATTTAGGAACCGACATCACAGCATTCGGGACATTCCCATAAGCGCTCCGTCCCAATCCTCAGCAGCCAGCGAAGAGTTCCAACACTATAAGTTCCTGTAGCAATCTGATTATATGTCCGTCCTCTGAGCGTCGAGCGTCGGCCAGATCCCCTCGTCACACCTCGCTGCTTCATTCTTACCAGACTATGGTGATCCATTTGCTCCTCCGAGGTGTACACGTGCTCCCACAAGGCCACAACCACGTCTGTCTTGTCATGCATCAATACTCCACCAAGTTTTGTCGAGCAAGCCAATCTGTCCGCCTGTTCATTCCCCAGCCCACCTGCATGCCCCGGAGAAAAAATCCAGGTGATGCCTGCTACCCGTGACCACCGAAGCGAAGCAAGCCACTCTGCGCGAAGCCTACCTGTCCTCACCCTACTCAGCATGCTTTCTGAGTCAGTTACAATCACAATGTGTGTATGTATCGTGTTCTCTATCCATCGGAAAGCTGCACTGACCGCCTCCACCTCCATTCTTAAGCTAGATGTTGTGTCATCATAAACCAGGCTCTTCTGCACCAAACATCGACCATTAGCTTTTGCTAAGAATCCCCAGGCACTTCTCCTACCTCTCAACACCGATCCATCCGTGTAGATAATCACATCACCCGGGCAAGCATTATCCTGAATTAGTTGCTGAATTTCCACTTCCGTGGCCCCTGCTGGCCACTCCCTGCACTCCCGGCTCAATGTGATTATAACTCTGCACAAGTCTGACTGCACTCTGACCCACTCCTCTCCTCGCCTAATGTTCTCCAAGGGGCACACCTGTCTGATCGTATCCTCCGCCTGAGCCATCCATGATTTTCCTCTTATCAGTCTCTGACCCTTAACTACGTCCAGCGCCTCATGCAACGGGTGATCTGTGTCTGTAGCTAATCTGAGGTATGCCTTCGCCTGCATCACCTTGTGCCTACCAGCAACAGTCGGCAGACCAAGGATGTAACGCATACACACTACTGGGGTGTCTCTGGTGCATCCTAGAATGATCTGCATAGCTTCGTTCTGTATGCGCTCTAATTTCACCAGCTGACTCTCTGAGACAGTGAGCAGTCCTAGACCATAATCAATCACTGAGAGGATCAAGTGCTGGTATAGTGTGAAGAGCATTCTCTGCTCTGTGTCCATTGCAGCCATAGTTTTAAGTGCATTGAGTCCCAATTAATGACAGAAAGAAGAATGATTATTAATAATGTTAACCCAGCCTTCGCCAAGCTCATTTAAAAAAAAAAAATTACATAGAGCAAATTGTGTATTTACAAGTTGTAATGTGCGTTGTTTTTGTTTGTGTATATCACAGATCGTTGCCGTTTGTTAATGTGACGCATGTACGAGTCCAACTAATACGTACATATATGCTTATGATAATGTACCTCCCATATATAATGCATTTATACACGCAATTCTTCATTTACGTTTCTTAAATTTGGCCTGTGAAACAGGCCAGAAAAATTTTACTGGTGATAAATTGATTTATTGTTACTTAGACGCTAAATAAAGATGAAAGATTGCATGTTATATCAAATAGAATAAACAAAATGGGATAAAAAATTTTGAGGCATCTAAAATAAATCCATTTTACAGAAACTTTAAAGATCTCTAAACATTTTATCTCCTTTTCATAGGACATATAACTTTAACGAGTACATTTAAAGATATTATAGAACTTCAAGACAAATCCTGCAATGATTTAAATTGCATAATATAGTCATGCTAGTGTTAGTAATGTCCCTTGACATAACTTATGTTGTTATGTCCTTTAGCAATATTTTAATTACATGTCTTTATTTTTAATGTGGTTGTATTTCGTACAAAATTGTCTTGTTACAAGGTGCGTTGCGTGTTTTCTTTTACATTTACAAAATATAACAAGACCCCCAGACGTCAAATGCAGCAACATTCTCTAATTGTTTGTGTAATGACTGTATACTATTTATTCCATTTTATACATTAATTCCTCGCAGACATTAAATGGGATTTGCATTAAAACGTTGCATATAAATAGGAATGATAGGCATCCTTTTCAAATATTAAGTTTCTATTGCCAGAACCTACAAACAAATCTTTCTAGTAATATTATGCGAGTTATTTATCTTGGAACAATTGGACCATTCATCTGCATTAGATTGTTCCCAAAGGTTGACAACATTCTCGACCTCTCAAATCTATGGACAGAAATATTTAGTTTGAGTGTTCCCCTATACGCAAGAAAGCGTATATTGTTCAATTGCAAGTACGTTTTCAACACGGAAGCCAGACTATCTGGTGGCTATATGCTCGCCTGTCAACTTGGTTATCATGAGTTCGAATCTGCATCGTGGAGGAATTTTACAATGGATCTGGCCTCCCTGGCTGATGAAGGCCAGTCGTAGCAACGTCCTTTGTTTTCTGTCATTCCGTTCTGTTAAGTTGCATTGCTTCTTGTTATGTTATATTGTTTACATTTCTACAGCTTTACGACAGACAAGCTAGGAAAAATCTAATGGCTGTAGAAATGAGATGTCTGAGGAGAATGCAAAGAATGCCGTGCATGGACAGAAAACGAATTAGAAAGTTCCTTCAAGAAACAAATGAAAAACCTTAAAATGAAAAGAAAAATTACACGCAAACAGTCAGTTTTGATTAAAAATCATGGTACGATGAGAAATAAACTTGAAAACTTAGTGACCACTATTAAACTTAACGGGAAAAGAGGAGGTGGAAACGAAGAGATTTATGCCAGCATGGCTTAACATAATCCAGACAAAAACAAAGACCCGACCACAGACTGGCATCGGTGTGAGATGGCGAACCAAGACCGCCTAAGCGTATTATAATCTATATCTATAAAATAGAATGTCTGTGAGTCCATATGTTACTTATGCGTTTGCAAACGGTCCATCCGAATGAGATGAAATTTCCTATACGTCTTCTCATCATTCCCGTGCAACCAACTGTCATAGTTTGTTAGTTTACAAACAGCTATTTACGTAATAAATTAAATTTCGCTATTACATTATAATTTATATAAAGCGAGGGGACTTTACTTAAGAAATGTTATGTCAAGGGGCATAACTTTTAGTAGCATTGCTATATATTTTATATATAATTGTTTGCATTGTTATCAAAACTTTATAAAATGTTTGTCTACAGTTATTTACAGGCATATGCGTTATAATATATAATGATAAAATCATTAAGACATTTTTAAAGTTTTCATAAAAATAATACACCTATTTTAAATAAGTGAAAATTGTCTAACTCATCTTTGTTATTTCTCTTCGACATCTATACAGTCATCCCAGCATTTATTGGGGTTTCAGAGAAATTAGACGTAGGCAGTCAAAAATGTTTGGACATGTTATGAGAAGAAATAGACTGGAGAACTTAGTGACAGCTGGCAAGATCGATGGGAACAGACCAGGAGGAAGACCGAGAGGAAAATATCTGGATGGCTTGGCCACATGGCATGGACGAGACAGGAACACTGAGCTGATCCACTACTCTGATGATCGAGTGAAATGGCGAGTCATGACCGCCGACGCTTTCCGGCATGGCATATGATTTATTGATTGAGTTTCAGATTGCAATATTTAGTTATTGGGATGAAGATTGTTCTCTTCCAATCTGTTTGCCATATTTCCGGGAACGGGAACGAGAGCTTATATGACTACTAATATGAATTAAATGAGACGCTCTCCACCAGGAACTGGGCGAAGCCGGGCCGGGTCGTCTTTTTGGGGAACGGGAACGGGAGCAGGAGCCGAATATTTCCGGGAACGGGAACGGGAGCTTATATGACTACGAATATGAATTAAATGAGACGCTCCCCACCAGGGACTGGGCGAAGCCGGCCGGGTCGTCTTTTTTGTGGAACGGGAACAGGAGCAGGGGCTGAATATGAATTAAATGAGATGCTCCCCGCCAGGGGCTGGGCGAAGCCGGGCCGGGTCAACTAGTTGCATATAAATGTGATACATTTATCAACAGCAGAATAAACACGATTATTGTAGTGTGGCATTATCGAGCACACATTTGGCTAAATCAAAACATATATAAAAGTAGCAAATGATCTGAAAAACTCGAGAGAAATCTCAATTTATTTGGAGGGGATAGAACGAACGCAGTCCCTACTACGAGAAAATTACGCAATCGCGACACCCACATTTGGGGTGATCGCAGGCGTCATACCAACCAAAGTGCAATAGAAGGGCCTCAACGTGTGGGCATCTTCTTATTTTTCGGTTTCCTTTTTTATTACTTCAATGTTGAGATTCCCTTCCTTTTCCTACCGGGGTAGTGGACTCACTTCCCTGAATTTTTCAAAACTTATCTTTTATACAAAGCAGTGTGTATTTACATGGTGTAATGTGTGCTTCTCTTTTTTGAGTATATCACATAGGGTTGCCGTTTGTTAGTGTTAAGTGAAACATGAGCGAATAAAAGAAATGCATTCATACAGACATATGATAATATAACATTTATAGCATGGTGCATGTACACACACATTTCTTATATTATGAAGGATGGAGGCCCATAGAATGTTTTTTCTTTTTTTTGTAACGTTCATAGCATACACAACTGTGTATTTATAAGATTATCTTATGTGTATGTGTGTGTGTGTGTGTGTGTGTGTGTGTGTGTGTGTGCATGCATGCGTGCGTGTGTGTGTGTGTGAGAGAGAGAGAGAGAGAGAGAGAGAGAGAGAGAGAGAGAGAGAGAGAGAGAGAGAGAGAGAGAGAGAGAGAGAGAGTTTACATTTGCGAATACAACAAACATTCATGTACACATGATAATATTACATTCGTGGCATGGTGTAATTACCTACACATTACTTGTTGTTGATGGTGGGTAATCATTTGCTCTCATGCACACTAAATACTTTCAATAGAAATTCTTTCCTACCCCAAGTATTCTCATTCACACTTAGTTTTATTTAAACAAGTTTAACAATATCAATGAATGGATCATACATTAATCATTGCAACAAGCGTCCCAATTTACAAAATGCATTGCAAATAGGTATGTATGGTGTTTGCTCGCGCACGCGAGAAACGAATCACGAACACGCTTTATTTTTGATATTTAATAGATTATAGAT
Source organism: Cepaea hortensis (assembly GCA_963921405.1). Classification (NCBI taxonomy): domain Eukaryota; kingdom Metazoa; phylum Mollusca; class Gastropoda; order Stylommatophora; family Helicidae; genus Cepaea; species Cepaea hortensis. The sequence continues at coordinate 17,674,717 of OY992897.1, forward strand.
ATGATGTACGAAATAGGAGATATAAGCGATGGTAAACACACACACACACACACACACACACACACACACACACACACACACACACACATATATATATATATATATATATATATATATATATATATATATATATATATATATATATATATATATATATATATAACGAACGGACGAACGAAAATCTTAAATTTCAAAGGGTTTAGAAATGGTCACGCAGGCCCGTCAGACATTCTGCCCTTCTTTTCTATTTCCTCTCATACATTCTTACATTCAACATCTCTTAAGAAGCAAATCTTTGACAACAACAGATAATAAGCATTTAAACGCATGAAAAATAATAAATAATACATGACTCTCTGAGGCAATATTTAACATGGGCATTATAAATACCCAACGGAAACATACACATACCTGGGTACAATCTTTAACTGCTCCAACATCATAAGGCAAGAAATACAAACTAGAATCAATTCCGGAAATAAGATATACTATGCACTACAACATCTACTAAATCAAAGGCGCTATCTCGCAACACCAATATCACAATATACAAAACACTGATCAGACCAGTTGTGCTGTATGGCTCGGAAACCTGGAGTACAACGAAAGGAGACGAAGCTTGCTACAAACCTTTCAGGACAAAGTTTTAAGACACATCTTTAGACCCATTAGGGATACACAACGTGGAGAGTGGAAAAGAAGAAGTAACAAAGACATTTATGATCTGTTTAAGTCACCGCTAATCACTGGTATCATGAAGGCTAATAGACTATAATGGCTGGGACATATAGAAAGAATGGAAGATAATAGGAAAACAAGACTCGCTTCATTCATTCATTCAGTAGCATGTCCTTTGCAGAACCTCGCTCACATAACAACCTTCCGGAAAACCTCTCGATCATAAGCAAGATGTCCCGCGTCTGATACACCCATCTGGAGATCATCAGCCACATCCTGCACCCATCTTCTCTTTGGCCTTCCTCTTCCTCTCTTCACAGGCATATACCCTTCCATAATTGTTCTCTCCAAACTTTCATGACGATTCAAGTGACCAAAATATTTCAATTTTCCTTGTTTTATCGTATTTAATAGCCAACCTTCTTCAATATTTAATTCTTGAAGTATGGATGCATTTGTTCTTTTCTTTACCCAAGATATTCTTAGAACTCGTCTATAACATTTATATTCAAAGGCGTTTATGCGCTGTTCAGCTTGTTTAGTAAGTGTCCATGTCTCACAGGCGTATGTTGCAATGGGAAAGATGCATGCTCTTAAAAATCTAATTTTTGTAGTTCTGTCTGTCCCACTCCATAATTTATTCAGCTGTTTTAGTCTTTGAAGAGCAATTGATAGTCGCCGTTTAATTTCTTTCATTGTGTCACCGTTGTTGGTAATCAATGAACCAAGATATTCAAAATGTTCCACTACCGCCAATTTTTCCCCATTGATGTATATTTCTTTCTCCTTAGTAGTTTTATCTGTATGCATTATCTTTGTTTTTGCCATGTTAAGATATAAGTTGTGATTTTCACTGTTAAATTGGGTTGAAGCTATTAGGTTTTACACATTTAGGTTGTGTTATTGAGATGGGGAATCTGTTATAACTAGTGACAATAGAACAATTAAGATTTCCCAAGTAACGGTAACAATAGTGATAGAATTCTGTGATTAACAAACAGTTAATAGCATAGGAGATTCACAGAGTATAGGAAATTGAAGAACAATATTAGACACAGTTCGACATGGATGTCCAAGCATCTTAATGGTTCGAGAGACAACGGAGAAAGTCGTCACGTGGCCGGAGAAGCATCACCTGGGGGAGGTTGTCTGTTCGGAATACGTGGTGCTGGTGTGTGCTCAGCACAATGATGAGAATGACTTTGCTCCTGGAAACACTGATCTGAGTCTATATACACCTTAGAATATACGACACACATTCTACACATTATACACACACACATTTCTCCCACACATACTCTTTGCTTTAATACATTTCTTGTATTTATTTGTTGAAGCTAGAGTTGTCAAGTATGTTATGTTGGGGAAGAATGAGAGGGGGCATGATCCAGGGGTGAGTAAGAGTGAGAAGAAGGTGTCTTTAGACTGAGGGAGTGCTGTGGACGGAGTCTGGTGGAATCTCCAGGATTGTGATTTTGAATTAAAATAAATGTGGGTGTTGATTCCCCTCACTCCAGGGACGACACTAAAGTAATAAAGCATTACTACCAGGACATTATTGGGGGCTCGTAAACGGAATCTTTGAACAGCGGGATCTCTTGTAGACGGGATCTTTTGACAGCGGGATCTCTTGACAACGGGGTCTTTTGACACGGGATTTCTCGACACGGGATCTTTAGTTAGAGGACGGGGATATCCTATTAGTGAGAATCCAGCTAGAGTTAATGTGGATAGGGGTTAAGACACTTATCTTACCTGTTCACACCTCACACGTCTGCATAGGTCTGTGGTCCGGATTCTACTCTTGTCACTGAGTGATTGTGTTGTGTTGTGTTGTGTGTTATTGAATATATAGATTAATTGTACTTGTTCATTATCTATATATTTATCTTGGGGTTAATCTACACTCTAACTGCTGACTTACCTCTCTGAAAGATGGCCACTCCTAAGCTAGATCTGGCAGAACTAAGGGCAACGGGGGAAGCAATGGGATTGTCGGGCTCTGAACTTAAAGATTACATACAGGAGGTGGAGAGGGATTTTCGCCAAGTAGAAAGGGAAAATTGGAAGGCCGAGATGGAATTGAGAAAGATGGAGTTGGAGCAAGCTGCCAAGAAACTGGAAGCTTAGCAGGCAGTTAAGAAACTTGAAGTTGAGCAAGCTGCTAGGCAACTGGAAGCTGAGCAGGCAGTTAAGAAACTTGAAGTTGAGCAAGCTGCTAGGCAACATGAAGCTGAGCAGGCAGCTAAGAAACTTGAAGTTGAGGAAGCTGATAGGAAACGGGAAGCTGCGCAAGAAGCTTAGAAAAGGGAACACGAGTACCGGGTGCGGGAACTCGAGCTTAAGAGGCATTCTAATGGGGAAACTGAGGGAGCAGTGGGAGGTTCCTCTCTCACTGGCTCAACCCCAGTAGGTGGACATAGTTACCATGCTATGAAGTTCCCTCTAGCGATATACGAGGAGGACAAAGAGAAGATTGACCAGTACCTTCAATGCTTCGAGACTATGTCGGTTGCTATGGGTCTGGAGCGTGATAAATGGAATCTTAAGCTATCCCAGGGATTACACGGGACCGGTTACGATGTTTATTCTCGCCTGCCACCAGGACATGAGAACAATTATGACGAGTTGAAGACGGCTCTGCTGAAACGATTCGAGGTCACGTCACATACCTACCGGAAAAAATTTCGAGCAGCGAAACCAGAACCGGGGGAGTTGTTTGCCGACTATAGTCTGCGTCTGAAAGCCTATCTCCATAAGTGGATGGGTTTGGCTGGGTTCGCGCATGACTATGAGAGTCTGGAAGAGCTCATGGTAGTCGACCAGATGCGAAAGCAAATGTCGAAACCTCTCAGGACATTCTTGGGAGAACAAGGGGCGGAACGTATCGACATGGTGACGAAATTGGCAGAACGGTTCGTCGAGGTACATGGGAAGGCAGCAGAAAACCTTTCTACCAACACCAAAAGTCAGGAAAAACATAACCTGAAGAAAGCCAAAAGCACGGGAACTAAGAAGGTGGAACCATATGTGAAAACTTCAGAGGAGGGTATGGAGAAGATGAAGAAGGGAAGCAAGAGCACTTGGAGCTCTACCCAAAAACGACAGTGGTCGGAGAAGTGGTGTTCGATTTGTAAGTCACCTTCTCACAAATCGAAGGCTAAGAACCCTCACTTCGCGGCATGTCAAGTGACTTCAAAGGAGGTGGACACTGACAATGCCAAGGTCGACAAGGAAGCTCGCCACCAGGACAGCTCACTAAAGTCCGGCACTAGAAAATCTAGGACAGGGAAATGGTGCAAACACTGCAGGTCAAATACGCACAATGCTATTGTCTGCAGGGGAAAGTCAGGAGACACTCAATTCGTTGTGTGCCCCAAGAAACCTAAGGTGGAGCACCCCGAACAGGCCGAGGCCGAGGAAGAGACTCCAGACCAGGATAAACCACCTGTAGTGGAATTGAAAGAGGTTAACGGTCGTCAAGTAGAGTGTTTGTATGACACAGGACTGGACGGGGAGGCCGTGATTTCTGCGGATCTGGTACATCCAGAACAATTCACAGGTGAGACCATGGAGACACAGCCTGCACAGAAGAGTGCTGTAGCCATGAAGTTGCCCATTGCCAGAGTGGAGATTAGGTCAAGATATGTCACCGGCACGATCAAAGCCGCTGTATTGACCGATCCCATTTTTCCCGTCATCCTCGGTTCCCGGTATGCCTTCTGGGAATGCCCGGGGAGCCAATCCATATGAGAGAATACAGACTCACTCTCAGATGAGAACGGATCAGGCAGAAGCAATTGTGACTAACCCACTGCCAGGGGAGTTGCGAACTGCCCAGAGTGAGGATGCTACTTTACGTCCTTGCTACAAGAAGCTGCATAGAAGTGCTGATCCACCAAAACGGGGACAGTACTATATGAAGAATAGGATACTCTACAGGAGAGCCGGAAAGGGAGACAACCTACTCGGTTAGTTGGTGGTACCGAAGGCCTACCGTTCCCAGATTCTTCATATGGGGCATACCATCTCATTTAGTGGGCATATGGGTATTGCCGCCACCATGCAGCGGATTTCCTGCCATTACTATTGGCAAGGATTGACAGGTGATGTGCGTGGGTATTGAAGTAATGCCCTGAGTGCCAGAGGGTGGCACCGAAACACTGGACAGCGCCGGTTTCTGACGGGCAAGGCCCTAGATACCATGTTTAATTTACCTTCGGAAGAAAGAAACAATTACACTATTTTGCGTCAACGTTTGCTTACAAAATTCCAACTAACTGAGCATGGATACAGAACAAAGTTTAGACAATTAGGGCCAGAGACAAATCAGGATTTTACAGATTTTGTCAACACAGTAAAGAACACATTTAATAAATGGATGGAGCTTGGAGAAGTAGGGAAGGATTGTAATAAATTAGTGGATTTAATGTTAAGAGACACAATGTCTCAGTTAGGGCAAAATTACATGACTGCACATCCCAATAGTTCTATAGGCAGACAGATTGATGAGGAAATAGTCTTTGCAGCGTACACTAAACAGGATCAGAATCATGGGATCAGACCTAGGTCGAAGAATGTGGATTCGGCACAGAAATGTGAGCAGCAAGAACCTCAAGATAATGGTTTTCGTGGTAACCATCTTGGCAGAGCAGGACGGTACCCATACAAAAGGGGGAATTTTCAGAGACGTCCAAATAGTCATGCCGGATGTTGGAATTGTGGGAGCTGGAGACATAAGGCAGCACAGTGTGATGCACAACAACAGAATGAGCCTACGAATAACAGGAAAAAGGAGATCATCCGTTTTAAATGTGGGAAAAAGAACCATTTCAGCTATGAGTTTAGGATGGGAGAAACAGAGCACTCACATTCAGCGCAAGTAATTGAAACATTTAACAAGGAGACTTGTAGTGGATGCAAACCTCTGTTTGATAAAAACAGTGAACCGGTCTTAATGTGTGAACACACAGTTATAGCAGGATCAGCAGTGCATGAAGGAGGACGTCTGAAGATGCATCATGGATTTATTAATGATAGGCCAGCGTTAACAATTAGGGATTCCGGATGTACGTCCATCGGGGTGAGAAAGAGCTTAGTACATCCCTCGGATTATACAGGGGAAAAGATTAGATCCATAACATGTAATGGGACAGTAGAATTCTACCCAGTAGCCGTGATAACAGTAAAAACATCATATATCACATGAAGAGTGGCAGCGTGTGTTTTAGACTCACCAGTGGCAGATCTGATCATAGGAAATGGGTCAG
>OY992897.1:17685664-17763164 GCA_963921405.1 Cepaea hortensis
TTGACAAGGGCAACGGCATCAGCACACCATGAGGAAATTCGATCTAGTTCGCCCTGCATATAGTTCGCAACCGCCTGTCTATCTCGACCCTGTCGATACACGAGGATGTCGTCAACGAATGATAGAGTCCTACCCCTCCCATCCAACTGTTGTTCAGTGATCGGCACCGTATACACGTTGAATAGTACTGGTGACAGTGGTGAACCCTGCGGCAATCCTGGACATATCGTTATCGGCTCAGAAGACCAACTCCCGCATCTTAGCACCACCTTCCTTTGGAGTAAAACTGCAGCTATCCATCGTACAAGGTGAGGGTGCACTTTCAGTCTGAGGAGGGTTTGCATCAAGTGCTCGAAAGATACTCTGTTATATGCGTCCTCTAAGTCTATGGCGGCCGCACATGTCTCTTCTCTGACCTGAAATCCTTCGTAAACATCTTGAGCAAAGACCGCCGCATTCAGCCATGACTCTTTGTTGCGTCTGTATCCTCCAAGTGTGGGCGGGAAGCAGCCGAGCTGTTCCAAGTCCCAAGCAAGTCTGTGTGCTACAATTTTCTCCAGTAGCTTGCCAACAGTATTCTGCATCGTAATGATTCTGTAGCCGCTTATCTTGGAGTGGTCTTTGTTCGGTTTTGGCAGCGGCAGCAAGTAGCTGTGTAGCCATTCTTCTTTGACTGACCCCTCTGGATACTGGTGTTGAATTCTCTGGCCAGTTCTTCCATGTCATCATCTGATATCACCATTAGGTCACCATATCGGATGCCGTCTGGGCCTGGGGCGGTGTTAGGTGATTTCTTGAGCATCGCACGCAATATGTCAACTGTGATTGTCCATTCTTCGTCTGTCCCGACCCCCTCGCACAACTGAGAGAGTGTTGTTGTGGTCCTCTGTCTGGCGGGCTCGTCTTTCTGGTCAGTCAGTTCTATGTAGCGTGCAAGAAGGGCCTTACCTTTATCCGCATCCGACTTTTTCCATGCGAGGTCTGTGCCTTGATAGTCTGGAATACCGTTCATGCTCTTGTGGAGGCGCCAGAATGTCGTAAGAGATTGCTCGGAGCACACCTTCCTGCAGAACTCGTCCCATTTGTCGGCCTTGGCCTGTTTGGCGCAGGATTTGAATAAAGTCGTCGTCCTAACGACCCCAGTCTTCAGGTTCGTCAACTCAACCTGTGGCATGTTAGCCTTTCTGGCCTTTTGCCAGTCTTTGACAGCCTGCCTCTTTCCCAGCCACACCTTCCTCCCTCTTCCTATTCCTCCCTCCTCCCTCTTCCTCCTCCTTCCTCCTCCTTCCACCTCTCCATTCCACCATGGTGGCTGCAGCCATCTTTCTTGTCTCCTACGGGAGGAAGTTAGTTTCCTTCTTCTGATCTTGCTTATGGCGTCTTGACCAGTGGTGTCGTACGGGAAGGCATTGGTCTTGTTTCTTTGACTCATGGCCCCGTCTTTCTTGATCAGGATGACACAAGGGTAGTGGTCACTATCGTGGTATCCCAGTGTGCCCCACCGGCACCTTGGTGCGATGGTGGGCGACACCAGAGCCAAGTCAATGATGCTGTCAGAGTCGCCTGGTCGAGTGGCCATTCTAGTGACCTTCCCATCATTCAGACAGATTAGGGCAGCAGATGCCAGGGCGTCCTCCAAATCTTCTCACTGTCTATTGGTGATGCAATTCCCCCATTGACTGCCTCTGGCATTGAAGTCCCCGCAGTAGATGATATGCCTTTCATCCATATCGAACAAACTCTGCCATTGTCGCACGTCGACCTTCCCATTTCGCGCATAGACGTTAACGATTACAAGCTGCACTGGTGTCATTATTCTTAATGCCTGCACTTGCAGGGCATCGCTGTTCCAGGCGGACATATCGATCTCAGACACTAGTATGTTGTCGCGGACCAGAATGGCCTGTCCGAGGTGCCGCCTGTTAAGGAAACCCTGAAATCCCGCAACATTGACTGTTCCGTCGGTGAGCTGTGTTTCTTGCAAGACTACAATATCGTTTCCGTAGAGTAGTTTTTCAAGAATGGGTCGGCGTTGACTAAATGATGCACAGTTCCAGTACAGTACTCGAACATTTCCGATACCCAATCTGTCACATTTTAAGCGCCTTCTGCGCGCGCCCGCCCTCTTACCACGTTGTGTCCTAGCTGGTCGTCTGGCCGTCATGTTAGGCTTAACTATCGCCACCGGGCGCCGATGATACGCCGAAAGAAGACCGGACGCGCGTGCACGAACTCCGTTGCACGGTCCGAACTCCATTTCACCACGAAAAAACACTTAATCCACACACATTTCGGAAAAAACACGTTCCATTTTAAAGGACGAAGAAATGTCCCGCCATCTTGCTCAAGGGAACTGTTAGTAGTGGTAGTAACTTCATCACAGGCACAATGGATTTCTTTGGGGTGGGTGGGGTGTGGGAGTGGAGGTAAACACACTTATGTCTTGGTCGTGGTCATAGTATCCACTTCTTGGCTGACAAAGAAACAGATCTACGAGATACAGCCTCCCTTTGTGCTGGGTAGCTCGATGAACGTTTGTCCATGACTAGTAATATTTCCCAATCCCCGTTGACAAAGAAGGAAAATGCGCTGTTTCATCCTCCCCAATGACGGGTAATGTAAATATATCAATAAAGTATCTCATCTCATCTCATCATGTTTCTCTTGTACCTTGCGGTGTCGAGGTGAAGTATAAACAGCGGGAGAGTGCCCGCCTATGGGCTTCATGTATCGATATTCCCATGGGCTCTGTTATTCCCTGCGTCCATCGTTTACGTGGTCGGCCTCTTCCTCTGTTTCCCTCTGGTCTGTACATCATTGCTTGTTGTGGTATTTACAAACTTAAATATCTCTCTGTTGTAAAATACTGGTTCTTGACGATCATAATAGTACATTTTTGTAATGGAAATAAACAAGTTAAACTAAAGATGGTAAATCATAAATGATTGCAATAATACTAAGAATTGATTGATTGAGGACAGTGGTATATATTAGGAATATAAAACTATCTGTGAAAGAATGAATTTGAACATGTATAGTATGAAGTGTGAATGTGAACTTGATGGGAGTGACATTTTGATTAATCTGTGCACATTTGTGCTTAAAAATATTTGAAAATATGTGTGTGTGTTTGTTGAATTTTTCGCAACAAGTATTTGGCCTGTGCCTGCTCCGTGGTGATGAAGTTAGGGACGCAGTTTTTAATCCCACATTCTCGCATTCAAAACACAGCTGCGGGCGATTTGGCAGCATACCGCCTTGCGTTTGCAGTTTTTACAAATTGGTATGGGTACTGGTCGTTCATAAAGCAATGGCAAACTACTGAACGTAAACTTGCAAAGATATAACAAACACCCAAACAATTCTGGGGTTTACTGCGACGTCCTGTATAGGATCGCAACTAACTTTCTTTTCTTTAATTTGGCCTGTAAAAAGTAAAAACAGGCCGGAAAAAAATTTCTTCAAAACATTAACAAGAAATATCAATATAAAGGATAAAACCATTAAATACTGTATGGAATAAAATAGAAATATGGGTTAGAAAATTCTCACGTGTCTAAGATAGATCAAAGGTTTTAGAAAGTCTTTAAAATAAAAATGTAAAGATTTTGTTTTTAAATCAAAACATTCTAGTTTATCTCCTACAATAAATATTATTTATATATAAATTACATAATATAGCAATTTTACTGTAAGGGAGTAATGTCCCTTTGTATAACTTATGTTGTTAATTCCCTTTGCAGTATTTTAATAACGTGTCTTTCTTTTTAATGGAGTTGTATTTCGTACAAACTTGTGTTGTTACAAGGTGCGTTGCGTGTTTTCTTTTACTTTTCTAAAAACAACAAGACTCCGAGACGTCAAATGCAGCAACATTCTCTAATTGTTTGTGTAATGACTGCATAATATTTATCACATTACATACATTAATTCATCGCAACCATTAAATGCGGTTTTAATTCAAACGTTGCATATAAATCGGAATTGTAGGTATACTTGTCAAACATTAAGTGTTTTTTGTGAGAACCTACAAACAAACGTAGTAATCAATATATATATATATATATATATATATATATATATATATATATATATATATATATATATATATATATATATATATATATATATCTTCTTCTTCGTCTCCTTCTTCTTCAGCGTTCCGAGCCATTGAGGTTCTTTGCTGCAGAAACAATCCGTCTCCATTCGTCTCTCTGGTGGACCTTCTCTTGCCAGTCGTTGATTCCAAGTGCTTGTATGTATATATATATATATATATATATATATATATATATATATATATATATATATTACTAGCTGACCCGGCCCGGCTTCGCCCAGACTCTGGTGGGGATCTATCTGCCTGCCTGCCTGCCTGCCTGCCTGCCTGCCTGCCTGCCTGCATGCCTGTCTGTCTGTCTGTCTGTCTGTCTGTCTAGAGGAGAAAATTTTGCTTAATGCTGGGATTATTTTTTTAAAATCTTGTCGTATAATTTTCAAGTTATGGCCGAACAACAAATATGATGCCTAACGTAGTGCTTTTGGATAAACAATATATTTTGTTTGTCTGTCTGGTGCGTAGACGAATAAATCCGAAGGTTTTCCAACGCGTGAACAGGCCACATATAGCTGTCCATGTGTGAAGCATGGATTTTCCAAATTTAGTCCACACACTTGTAGCGATTGTCCCTGTGCTTTGTTGATCGTCATGGCAAATACAAGTCGCACCGGAAACTGTCTGTCTGTCTGTCCCTCCCTCTCTGTCTGTCTGTCTGTCTGTCTGTCTGTCTGCCTGTCTGTCTAATCATTTATTGGTTGCAGTTAGAACAACCTTAGATAAACGAAGACCAACTTACAAAAAGCATTATAAAGAGCACTTGAAAGATCTTTACATCTTCCCCCAACAATTAACTTGGGTAAATGGAGCGGTGGCAGCAGCAGCTGCAGAAGAATAATAAGGAGGAGTAGGAGGAGGGAAGAGGAAGAGGGTGGAAGAGGGAGGAGGAGGAGGAGGGAGGAAGAGATAGGCGGAGAGAGGAGGAGGGGGAGGAGGAGGAGGGAGGAGGAGGAGTAGGGAGGAATAGGAGGGAGGATGAGAGAGGAGGAGGGATTAGGAGGAGAAGGGAAAGAGGAGAAGGAGGAGGAGGGAGGAGGAGGGAGGAGGAGGAAGAGGGATGAGGAGGGAGGAGGAAGGAGGAGGAGGGAGGAGGAGGAGAGAGGAGGAGGGAGGAGAGAGGAGGAGGGAGAAGGAGGAGGAAGGAGGAGGAAGAGGGAGGAGGGGGAGTATGATGGAGAAGGAGGAGGAGGGAGAAGAAATGAGGAGGAGAACGCAGGAGGAGGAGGGGGAGGATAGGGAGGAAGGGGAGGGAGGAGGAGGAGGAGGGAGGAGGAGGGAGGAGAGAGGAGAGAGGAGGAGGAGGGAGGAGGAGGGAGAAGGAGGAGGAGGAGGAAGGAGGAGGAAGAGGGAGGAGGGGGGAAGAGGGAGGAGGGAGAGGGAGGAGGAAGAGGGAGGAGGAGGGAGAAGGAGGAGGAGGGAGAAGGAGGAGGGAGGAGGAGGAGGGGGAGGACGAAGAGTGAGGAGGGAGAGGGAGGAGAAGGGAGGAGGAGGGAGGAGGAGGGAGGAGGAGGGAGGAGGAGGGAGGAGGGAGGAGGAGAGAGGAGGAGGTGGGAGGAGGAGGAGGGAGGAGTAGGGAGAAGGAGGAGGAGGAAGGAGGAGGATGAGGGAGGAGGGGGAGGAGGAAAAGGGAGGATGAGGGATAAGGAGGAGAAGGAGGGAGAAGGAGGGAATAGGAGAACGCAGGAGGGGGAGGGGGGGTAGGAGGGAGGAGGAGGAGAGGAGGAGGAGGGTGGAGGAGGGAGGTAAAAGAGGGAGGAGGAGGGAGAAGGAGGAGGGAGAATGAGTGAGGAGGAGGGAGAAGGAGGACGGAGGAAGAGGTAGAAGGAGGAGGGAGAAGGAGGAGGGAGGAGGGAGGAGAAGGAGGGGGAGGAAGAGGAATGATGATGAGGGAGGAGGAGGAAGAGTTTGCATCAAGTGCTCGAAAGATACTCTGTTATATGCGTCCTCTAAGTCTATGGCGGAGGAGGAGGGATGTGGAGGAAGAAGTAGGAGGGAGGAGGGGGGAAGAAGAGGGAGGAGGGAGGATAAGGGAGAAGGGAGGAGGAGAGAGGAGGAGGAGGAGAAGGGAGGAGGAGAAGGGAGGAGGAGGGAGGTGGAGGGGGAGGAGGGGGAGAAGGGATGGGGAGGAGGGAGGAAGAGGGAGGAGAAGGAGGAGGAGGGAGGAGGAGGGATGAGGGGGAGGGAGGAGGAGGGAGGAGGAGGAGGGAGGAGGAAGGAAGAGGAGTGATTAGGAGGAGGGAGGAGGTAGGAGGAGGAAGAGGGAGGAGGAGGGAGGAGGAAGGAGGAGGAAGAGGGAGGAGGGAGGAGGAGGAAGAGGGAGGAGGATGTAGGAGGAATAGGAGGGAGGAGGGGGAGAGGAAGAGGAAGAGGGTAGGAGGAGGAGGGGAGAGGAGGAGGAGGAGGAGGAGGAGGATTATAACGCATATGCCTGTAGATTTAATAATGGCTGAAGTTGTTCCATGTCTTCTTAGAGTTGGCGACAGTGTAAAGAAATATAAAATCTTCAAACTTGATAGAGATAAGGTAACTATTATTAATAACCGACATGACTGTAGATAACTTCTTTAAGCATAAAAAGATGAGTTACAATGTTATGCGTTATGAATTATTTTTATGAAAACTTTGAAAATGCCTTAAAGATTATACCATTATTTATTACAACGCATATGCCTGTAAATAACTATAGACAAAGAGTTTATATATCTTTGAAAACGATGCAACAATATGACTATAAGGTATACAGAAAAGTTATTAAAAGTTATGCCCCTTGAAATAACTTTTCTACAGTTAATTCCTCTCGCTATATAGAAATTATAATGAAAAATGAAAAATTTAATAATATTACATAAGCAGCCGATTTAACACTAAAACACAGTTGGCAGCGCGGGAATGAGAGGAAGACGTGTAGAAAATTTCATCTCAATCGGATGGACCGTTCGCGAACGCATAAAGGACACACACATACATCCTTTTTTTTATATATATTAGATTATATTATTTATATAATATTATTGTATAATATTGTATATATATATATATATATATATATATATATATATATATATATATATATATATATATATATATATATATATATATATATATATATATATATATATATATATATATATACAGTAATCAATAGTAATATTGTGTGAGTTATTTTTCTTGGAACAATAGGACCGTTCGTGTGTATTAGATTGTTCCCCTTTAGTTTACAACAATTACTCAAATCCTTGGACAGAAATATTTCGTTATAATGTTCCCCTATACGCAAGAAAGCGTATATTGTTTAACTGTAAGTACGCTTTCAACAAGGAAACAACACTAACGTGGTGGCTAGATTCTCGCCTGTCGGCTCGGTGGCCCTGAGTTCGAATCTTCAGCAGTGCGGGATTTTACAATAGATCTGGCCTCCCTGGTTGTACTTAGCTGATGAATGAATCACCAAAAAACAAGAAGCAGATTGTGAGCTTTACTAAAACACTATTACAAGAAAGAATTTGGACATTGCGGCCCAAGCCTTCGTCAGCACAGAACAGACAAACACAAACCAACACAAAACTACATGAAACACACTACATGACAATAATCGTGGGAAGGACAGTAGCACGCCGCGTAGAATACACACACCGACGCGCGCGAAAAATGGACTGTGAAAATCGACAACAATCTGACAAACTACGAAGACGAAACGTGAAATATATAGTAGCAGTTCATGGGAGTGGACACTGGTTAACAAGAATAATGGGAACTGCAGTAAAGCTTAAACAGGCAATGAATGAATCACCAAAAAACAAGAAGTAGATTGTGAGCTTTACTAAAACACGATTACAAGAAACAAATTGGACGTTACATTTCTACAGCTTCACCGCAGACATGCTAGGAAACATCTAATGTCAGTAGAAATGAGTTTCGCACGGAGAATGCAAAGAATGCCATAGATAGACCACCAAAAAAAAAAAAAAATGAGAAAGTTCGTTCAAGGAACAAACGAAAAAACGTAAACTGGATAGAAATATTAAAATCAAATAGTCCAGTTTTGTTTAAAAATCATGGTACGATGAGAAATAAACTTGAAAACATAGTGACCACAAGGAAACTTGAGGGGTACAGAGGATGTGGAAACGATGAGATATATGCCAGGATAACTTAGCAGAATCGAGACAAAATCCGGGACCCGGCCTTAAACTGGCGACAGTGTGAGATGGTGAATCAAGACTGCCTAAGCATATTAACACTACAAATGAAGGTGATACATTTGTCAGTAGCAGAATAAACACGATTATTATAATGTGACATTATCGAGAACACATTTGGCCAAACCTAAACATACGTAGTAGTAAATGTTCTGAAAATCTCAAGAAAAATCTAAATTTATTTGGAGCGGAGGCGCGAACGCTGACCCTACTACGAGCACAATTACGCACTTTAGACACCAACATTTGGGGTGATCGCAGGCGTCAACCCAACCAAAGTGCAATGGAAGGACCTCAACCTGTGAGCACAATCTTTATTTTGGTTTTTTCGGTTGTTTTTTTTTCCAATACTCCAATGATGGGAGTCCCTTCCCTCAGCCACCGGGTTAGGAAAGTTAATTCCGTATTTTTTTTTCCCCAAAAAATTATCTTTATAGAAAGCAGTATGTATGTACAAGGTGTAATGTATATTTCTTTTGCTTGTCTACACCACATAGCGTACAAACTGTATTTACAAGGTCCGTTGTGTGTGTGTGTGTGTGTGTGTGTGTGTGTGTGTGTGTGTGTGAGTGTGTGTGTGTGTGTGTTACATTTGCGAATAAAACATATACATTCATATATACATGAGGATATTTTATTCATCGCATGGAGTAATTACCCACACATTACTTTTTGGGGTAATGGTGGGGTAATAATTTGCACTCATGCCTACTTCACACTTTCAACAGAAATTCTTTCATACTTCAAGTATTCTCATTCACTCTTAGTTATATATAGACAAGTTTAGCGGTATCAATGAATGTACATACATTACTCATTGCAGGACCCATTCTCCATTGGTCCAAGCCTGACATACAGACCACGCCTGTAGCTATCAGCATGCGACAGTGGCCATTCCCGTGACAACGTCTGTGACAGGCCGGCAAAACCAGGCGAGGGTAACCGATTCAGAGTTAAACCAATCGGTGAACTAGGGCTTGCCTACCCAGCATGTGAAAACAGAATTCGGCAGACTGCGCGGAAGAAATAATTGCTAGTTTAATGGGCAAGAAGGCGTTTACCTGCAAAACGTTGTGGAAAATAATGAGCACAGCAAGGCACGTAGAGCGCCCTGGTCATCCACTGCACCTGTATTCGTCTCCAGTCATCTGGACTTGTCTTACCCCTGAATTCAGATGGACTTAAGCAAGAGAGTGAGACTGGCGAATTGCGCAACTCTTACTCACTTTAATCCAATTCATCGCGCAAGTCATTATCCATCCAACTTCCTTCATCACCTTCATGCCACAGTGGCGATGGGCGCTGACAGCCGTTGTCGCAGACCTGCAGACAGGCGGCTCAGGCCATATAGTCGTCTTTTACTGACCGGAACAGCAGTGGGATTCGGCAGCCCCCTGAGCGACTGAGCAGCCCCTATAGGAAAGCACTGCTCACCTTCGTAGCACCAGGGTGTAGCTAGATAAGGTGCCCTAAACATTGTCTGCTCTATTAATACCTTACTAGCTAGCCGCAGTTTGAGGGTACCCTATAACTGCGGTCGACATAAAACCAAAGAAAATTCAGGTAAAGCAAAAGAAACCTAACCATACTCCCTTAACTATCGGGACTTGGAATGTACGCACAAGGTAGACAGGGAGAGTCGGGCTCAGAGAGACGTACTGCACTAACAAAAAAGTCGCTTAAAAGTCGACAGTGTCGACTTCATTGCACCAGGATTTTATCCCATATGGCTCAGTCCATATCCGCAGCGCGGAAAGCGTTGCACAAAGCATGAACTCCGTAGCTCCAGCGACGACCCACAGGAATCTCCGAAAAGATCCAAAGAATGCAGCAAGGAATCAAACCCACAGTCTTCGTGGTCTCGAGGTATGATGTCAGCCTCGCGTGCTGGAGGTCCCGGGTTCAAGCCCCGGTGAGGACCGGGATTTATTTCACATGGACTTCCAGTAATAAAATTTCCCCTGGTCTCTGGGTAGTGAGATCGGACGCCCGTGTGTATTGTTGTGAACGTAAAAAAAATCCCTTGGCAGTTGGAAATTGAAACAGAGTAGCCTAACGGCGCTGCCCGGGCAAAATTTCAAGTGAAAAATCTGCCCAAAGTATTTCAGGATCCTAGCCGGTGCTACGGAGTTTTTGCACTGAGATGAGTTTCTCCAGACTCAGGTTTGAGTTAGGAGGAGAACGGAGCACTTATGGGTTACACCCGTGTGCCGTGATATTGATCCATCGACTAAACTAATTAAACTAAACCCACAAAATTCGAAGCCCGAGTCAGTCGGCTTGACCACTTCGCCACGGAGATTCCATATGGTACAACACTGATTGCGGAAGAGTTGGGCAGGTACAACATCGACATTGCAACCTTGAGCGAGACACTACCTGCAGGTAAAGGCCAAATCTGTGAAGTAGGTGCCGTCTGCACATTCTACTGGAGTGGAGGAAAATTGAAGAAAGACTCCAGTCGGGCAAGGGTTCGGCACTGCTGGCAAACTAGCTTGATTTCCTAAGGCAATAAAGTGGACAACAAAATTGCGGAGTAAACAGTGTTCGCGAGATCTGGAGAAATAATTGTATGTTTTGTGTGTGTTCAAATAAGGATGTACATTCGACAGGTCCAGCAAACCGATAGAGAATTTATTAGTTCACGTACTATTGCTAAAGAATTATGGAGGAAATTGAAAGAGAAGCGTAATTCAATAAGCGCTCACACGGGAAACACACCGAACACGCGAACAGTAACAGCTAAAATACGATAAGACAGGAGGTATTCAGGACTTGGCATGTTAGTGGACTAGTAGATAAGGAACCAGCTCTCGTAGAGTTTATGAACAAATCAAATATTCAAATATCAGGACTCGCAGATACAAGAAAAAACGGGCAGAACAGAAAACGAACACATGAAGGTTACGTTCTTACAGCGAGCGGTGTCGATCAGCGAACAAAGGCTAAACATGGAGTGTGTTTTTTTTTTTTAAAATTACATCCCGAAAAAGCGAAAGCGAAAGAATAATACTAATACAGATTAAAAAGGCAGTAAAGCAACGAGTTTTATACAAACATATGCCCCATGTAACAATGCTTACAGCCATGAAGACAAAGACGAATATTTGGATAACCTTACAGACACGTTAAACAATGTCAGTGGGACAGAGGAACTTATTGTGATGGGTGACTTCAACGAAAGAATAGGCACAAGAAGGACACCCAATGTGGGGACATTCAGGGACTGAATGTAATAGCAATGGTCAGTACCTACTCAATATATGCTCCGAACACGGACTGATAATAACAAATAGCTGTTTTCCAACATCGTCGTAGCCACACCAAAACCTGGTATAAATGGAACGACATAGATCAAGCATCTCAAATTGACTTTATTCTACTTAGAAAGTCGGACAGAAGACTATTAATGGATTCAAGAGTACGTCAAAATATACACGTTGATGCTGATCACGAACCAAATATAATTAAACAAAAAGAAGTCAGCATACAGGAATATAAGAAACAAAGGTAACAACATATGTCATCAATTATAGGAGGCTTCGGGAAAATATGGTTAATGACGAATTCAAACAAGAAATACAATAATAATAATAATAATAATAAGAATAAGAATAATAATAATAATAATAATAATAATAATAAAAGTAATTCTCCCCCGATGGTGTTTCCACCTTGTCGTGGTGGGGGAGCTTGAGTTTCTCAATGACCCTGAGAGCTATGCCGGCGCTAGCGTAGCTACCAGCAGGGCCTCCCAAGCCGGACAGGTCAAAGGGTAGAGAACAGACAAAGAGAAACACCCTGGTCATCCAGGTTGGGGGTTGAAGCGTGGGGTTAACATCCCCACCTTTGTAAAAACCTTTCTTTGTTACGAAACAAATACATGAGCCTCGATATCGGACTGACTTATCTGGACAACGACCTTGGAACGTTAAAGGACTTTTGAGATTTGGAACATGGAATGTACGGACACTATATCGAGCTGGAGCGGCCGAAGAACTAACCCGGGAGCTGATTGAATATCAAATGGATATAACAGCAATTCAAGAAATAAGGTGGCCAGGAGAGGGTACTTTAGAGCAAAATGGAATGATTATAATATATGGAGGAAACACCCAAAATAAACATGAATTAGGAACAGGATTTGTCATCAAAAAAGAGTTATGGGGGAACGTTTTAAACTTTAAAGCTTTTAATGACAGGATTAGTAAATTACGAATAAAAGGTAAATGGAAAAATATAACGATGATTAATGTACATGCACCTACTGAAGAGAAAGAAGATGATATTAAAGAAGACTTTTATAATGATCTGGAAGATGTCATAGAAGAAACCCCCAAACAGGACATCCTGGTTGTGCTGGGAGACTTCAATGCAAAAATAGGTAGAGAGCAAACTAATAAAAAAGTGGCCGGTATGGAAAACCTACATACAACTTCAAATGATAATGGATGGAGAGTCATCAACCTGGCAGAAGCCAAAGGACTGCAGGTTAGCAGTACCAGACTACAAAGAAAGGATATACACAAACAAACTTGGAAATCATGTGACAAGAGAACCTATAATCAAATAGATCACATTTTAATTAACAACAGAAATGCATCAAACATACAGCAAGTCAGAAGTTATAGAGGAGCTGAGTGCCACAGTGACCACTTCCTCGTTGGAGCAAAATTTAAAATAAAACTTAAGAGAGCTTTCTATACTAAATTACAAAGATTACACCCAACATATAACAGAGAAAAACTGCAAGACATTACAGTCAAAGAGAAATTTACAGATGAAATAAAATGTAAACTTGAAACTCTGCAAAACCCTTTGGAGGAAAGCATTGACCAAACTTGGTTGAACATCAAGAATACAATTCAGTCTACCGCAGAAGAATGTCTCGGTGTGTTAACCACGCATAGAAAGAACAGATGGTTCAATCAAAAATGTGAAGAAGCAGTCATTAGGAAGAAGAATGCCAGACATGTATGGTTAAATGACATCAATAACATCCAAAAGAAAGAGCAATATAGAAATGAATGTAAAGAGGCTACAAAAATAGTCAGACAGCAGAAGCGAGAATATATGAGTAATATAATAAAAGATATGGAAACTAATCACCAGAAAAATGAATCCAGAAAATTTTTTAAAGAACTGAAGTCGATTAACCTCATAAACCATGTCACTAAGCTTCTTAGTTAGTTAGTCCTTCCTCTTGAGCCTAAGGCGCTCTCCATGTCTGGCGGTTCGCTGCTACCTGTTGTAGATCTTGGATGTTCACTTGGCCGTTGAATGAGCCTTCTCTGATGATGGTTCTACGCAGGGTCTCTCTTGGTCTTCCCCGTTTTCTTTTCCCTACTGGTGACCGTAACTAAGCTTCTACTCAGAATTATAATGAGAAGAACAAGAAAGAAAACAAACATGGAAACTAGTGAAGAACAGTATGTAAAACAATAGTGATTTGTGGAAGGAAAGGGTGCAAACAATGCAATATAGACATTACGGACACTAATATAAAGATCAATAGTGAAACAGAAAGACGTATTTTTTTGTGCTTCATAAATTATACCAAGGCATAGCTTCTGTGGTTATTCCATCTGGAACCGGTGATTATCTTTTATGACTTTTCAGCATAACTGATTTGACTTCTGCAGGGATGAATTTCGGTTCTTGTTGTTCATAGCCTTAAGGTACAAACGTGAGGTTTTTTATGTTATTATGTAAGGGGTTGAGTAGTTCTTGAAAGTATTCTGCCCACCTTTCTAGTCTTTGCTGTGGATTAAATAATGGTATACCCTTTTTGCTGTTTATGTCGGTGGTTGCGTTGTAGCATGCATCTCTATTCCCCATATCATTGATACTTTTATACAATTAGCTTGGGTAGTCTTTGCTAAGGGTCGCCATCTGTTCACCGTATATTCTCCAGGATTCATCTTTAGATGCTCTAATTGTTCGTTTGGCATTTCGTCGTGCTATTCTATAAGTATTCTATAAGTAACATAGTTTTGTTCAGATTTAGTTGTGATCAGTTTTTTTTAAACGCTACCTTCTTTCTGAATACGCTGTCTTTAACTTCGTTGTTCCACCAAGCTGTTCTTAACCTTTTGCCCTGTCCTACCACCTTGGTTCCACTTTTGTTTTTAGCATGGCAGACTTGAAAATTGTCCATTCTCTATCTACGCTTGAGTAATCATCAGGGATGTTATGTAGTTTTTATTATTATTATAATTACTTTTATTCTTCTACTTCTTCAGCGTTCCGAGCCATTGAGGTTCTTTGCTGCAAATACAATCCGTCTCCATTCGTCTCTCTGGTGGGCCTTCTCTTGCCAGTCGTTGATTCCAAGTGCTTGTAGGTCTGTACATGTATTATCTCTCCACCGCCTTCTTGGTCTACCTCGGGGTCTACGTTCATTTATTTCCTGAGTGTAAGCGAGTTTTGTTTCCCTATTATCTTCCATTCTTTCTATATGCCCCAGCCATTGTAGTCTATTAGCCTTCATGATACCAGTGATTAGCGGGGACTTAAACAGATCATAAATGTCTTTGTTACTTCTTCTTTTCCACTCTCCACTTTGTGTATCCCTAATGGGTCCAAAGATGCGTCTTAAAATTTTGTTCTCAAAGGTTTGTAACAAGGCTTCGTCTCCTTTCGTTGTACTCCAGGTTTCAGAGCCATACAGCACACCTGGTCTGATCAGTGTTTTGTATATTGTGATTTTGGTGTTACGAGATAGCGCCTTTGATTTTAGTAGATGTTGTAGTGCATAGTATATCTTATTTCCAGAGTTGATTCTAGTTTGTATTTCTTCCCTTATGATGTTGGAGCAGTTGAAGATTGTACCCAGGTATTTGTATGTTTCCGTTCTTTTAATGGTCATATTATCTATTTGTATGTGGCCAGAGTTTCTAGCCATTCCGTCTCTTGAAATTACCATATATTCTGTCTTATCTTGGTTGATAACCAGCCCCATCTGTTGGGCTTTTTCCTTTAAGTGAGTCAATATTTCCAATGTCTTTTGTTCACTTTGCCCTATAATATCTATATCATCTGCATAACCAAGCAGCTTGGATGTTCCTACAATATCACATTCCTCCTTTACCTTCCTTACAACTTTCTCTAGAGCCAGATTGAAGAGTAGCGGCGATAGTGCATCACCCTGTTTCAAGCCAGATGTTATTTGGAAGGGGTCTGATTTCCTGCCTTTATATGTTACTATATTATAAGTATCTTCCATGCATAGTCTGGTCATGTTGATTAACTTCCTTGGTATTCCAAATTCCTGCATAGCATTCCATAGACTATTCCTATGGACACTATCATAAGCCTTTTTAAAATCCACAAAAATGTTATGGAGATCTCTTTTATATTCCCAATGTTTCTCGGCTATTTGTCGTAAGATAAATATCTGATCTATTGTTGATCTGTTTTGTCTAAAACCCGCCTGGTAGTCACCTAATATGTCTTCTGAATATGGTTTTAGTCTATTTAGTAATACTGCGGATAGTATCTTATATCTTGTGGACAGTAGTGATATTCCTCTATAATTTCCACATTGGAACTTGTCTCCTTTCTTAAAGATAGGTATCAATAATGACTCTTTCCAGTCATGGGGTAATTCTTCTGTCCTCCAGATTTTTATTATTAGTTCGTATAGCTTTAGATGTAATGCATGGCCACCTGCCTTTATAAATTCAGCAGCAATTCCATCAGTCCCAGTTGCCTTATTGTTTTTAAGTCGTGTGATTACATATAGGATTTCTTCAAATGTAGGTTCTTCAATTTGTGGTTCGCATGTTAGAACCTCTTCCTGTGGGAAAATGTGACTTGGAGCTTCACAATTTAGTAATTCAATAAAATATTCTTTACATGTGTTGCACATTTCCTCATTGGTATTTATCATATTCCCATTTTTGTCTTTTAAACCATATGTGTTTTGTTGGTGTCCTCGTTTCATTGACTTCAGTTCTTTAAAAAATTTTCTGGATTCATTTTTCTGGTGATTAGTTTCCATATCTTTGATTATATTACTCATATATTCTCGCTTCTGCTGTCTGACTATTTTTGTAGCCTCTTTACATTCATTTCTATAATGCTCTTCCTTTTGGATTTTATTTATCTCATTATATTCTTGTTTATCATTTTTAATCTGTTTTCTTTTGGCCACCATCTTTAAGATTTCTTCTTAGCTTTTTGGCTTCTCTCCGGTAACATTTCTTTGCTCGTTTGATGAAAGAAGTCCTTTTAACATTTCCCTTTGTTCGTTTATACACTATATTTTAGCTATTGCCTTTTCCTACTTTTCACAGTCACTCTGTATAGTTCTTGATTTTTTTTTTTTTATCTACCATCAAAACCTTTTTATTAAGTCTCATGTTCTTAACCACTTCGTTTCCTCTCTTCAGTCTTACTTTTATTAGTCCACATAGTGGTACATGATCACTAATACAGTCAGCACCCGGCGTTGTCTTTACATTAATTAAAGCAATTTCCACAAACCTTTTATTAATAAGTATGTAGTCAATTTGGTTTAGTATTTTCTTATCAGTTGCTTTTCCTTGCGTAAAGTAGTCTTTTTTGGTGTTTAAACTATTTGTTTCCAATTGTCATATCATTTTGATATTTGCCCATTCTATTAGTTGTTCTCCTCTTTCATTATTTGTATGAAACCATAATTCCTCACTACCTCCTCCATTTTTTCCCTTTCCTGCTTTTGCATTCAAATCACCTAGGATTAGTTTTATATCTTGTGAATTGATTTGAGATATCGACATTTCTACTTCATCGTAAAAATGTATTTCTTCATCAGTACAGCTTGTTGTTGGTGCGTATACTTGTACACTATTTATATTTATTGGTTTGCCTTTCAATTTGACCATAATATTAATAGCTCCACCTGAAATACACCAGTAACCATTATGTGATTTGGCTGTTATCAAATATTAGTCCTACTGACCTACTTCTTTTTCCGCGTGTATCCCATCCAGAATAAATTACTGTGTGTTTGTCGTTTATAATTTTGCCCGATCCCTATCATCTCATCTCAATATTGCCTAGGATATTCACTTTCAAGCTTTCCATTTCACTTATAACATTGTGCAACTTTCCAAGCTCATTTAACGTTCTAACATTCCATGTACCTATTTTAAATTTATTTGTTTTAATTAAGATTGTGCCTTCCGTATCTGGATGACGGTTTGTTCTCACGTGTGGCTCATGACTGTCCCTACCTGACGAAGATATCCCAAGACAGCAATTGATGTCGATTACTGCCATTGAATTGTGTTTTGTCATTAAGTTTTGGGAATATAATGGCAAACTACTGAACGTAAAATTGCCAGGAAATGACAAACAACACGCCTACAAATAGCCTACAAATAGCCTACAAATAGCCTACAATGTGTGACGTGAAATTCTAGTATGATAATTTGGTCGCGTCTATCGTGAATCATGTCGTCAGTGGTTGCACACTCGCCTCACACGCCAAGAATCCGGAGTTCGTTCCTGGGTCCAGTCTAGGGATATGCACTACTGACGAGCTCAAATGAGAGCGAAACTCGAGTCTAGTGCTTCCAGCCTGACGTAGACAAGGTCCAAGATTCGTACCCGAATACGATCTGCGTTGCCAGTAGTGGGTTGTGCTCAATCTTCGAAACCCCTATTCGAAACAACCAAATAAATCAATATGACAGACCAAAAATGCTGGGGTTGACTGTGACGTCCTATAAAGAATATGTAATTACCTTCTTAAACAATTGGCCTGTAACACAGGCCGGACAAAAATTTATGTGGATGGATCTTTATTGATACGGTGATTTAAAAGAATAAAACATTTAATGATATATTTAAGAGAAGTATTAAAATGAGTTAGAAAATTCTCACTGACCTAAATTTAAGCCAATATTTTTAAACAAACTTTGAAGATATCTTAAAATTATTATATCTTTATGATAGCACATAGCTGTAGTTAATTGTTTTGGAAAGTTCTTCAAAGATTAAGATAAATACTACAATTATTTAACTTAATATAACATATAACATAATACAGTCATTAAACTCCTAGTAGTTTCCCATGAACCAAACATATGCAGTTCTATCCCTTTGCAATATTTTAAATAAATGTCATTCTTATTAAGGTACCTTGTGTGTTTTATTTTACATTTACAAAATACAACAAGACTTCCAGACGTCACATGCAGCAATATTCTCTAATTGTTTGTGTGATGACTCATTCATTCAGTAGCATGTCCTTTGCAGAACCTCGCTCCCATAACAACCTTCCGGAAAAACCTCTCGATCATAAGCAAGATGTCCCGCGTCTGATACACCCATCTCGAGATCATCCGTTACATCATGCACCCATCTTCTCTTTGGCCTTCCTCTTCCTCTTTTCCCAGTCATATACCACTCCATTATTGTTCTCTCCAAACTTTCGTGGCGTTTCAAGTGACCAAAATATTTCAATGTTATTTGTTTTATCGCCTTTAATAGCCAACCTTCTTCAATATTCAGCCCTTGAGTATGGATGTATTTGTTCTTTTCTTTACCCAAGATTTTCTTAGAACTCGTCTATAACATTTATATTTAAAGGCATTTATGCGCTGTTCAACTTGTTTAGTTAGTGTCCAGGTCTCACAGGCGTATTGTAATGGGAAAGATGCATGCTCTTAAAAATCAAATTTTTGTAGTTCTGTCTGTCCCACTCCATAATTTATTCAGTTGTTTTAGTCTTTGAAGAGCAATTGATAATCGACGGTTAATTTCTTTCATTGTGTCAACGTTGTTGGTAATCAATGACCCAAGATATTCAACATTTTCCACCACCTCCAATTGTTCCTCATTAACTTATATTTCTTTCTCCATAGTAATTTTATCTGTATATATTATCTTTGTTTTTGCAATGTTAAGATACAAGTTGTGATTTTCACTATTCAGTTGGGTTGAGGCTATTAGGTCTTCTATACCATTCTGTGTTGTGGATAGCAATACTGTATTATCAGCATACCGAATCTCTGGTATGTCATGACCGCCGATATTTAGTGCATCCTATAGCTCCCTGTTTATATCCTCTCTTACATTTCTCATTATATTTTCGGCGTACAGGTTAAATAAATAGGGGGGCAGCACGCAGCTCTGAAGGACTCCTTGCTTGATGTCAAACCAATCTGATGTCTCGCCATCTATTCTAACCGCTGCTTGTTGGTCTAGATATAGCATTCTTATGAGTTGTATTACATGTGATTTTAAAGCTCATATTCCTCATGATTTCCCAAAGTTTCTGATGCTGTACACAGTCATAGGCCTTTGAATAATCCACAAAACATGAGAATAGGTTTACATTAAATTCTCTGCACTTCTCTACTATTAACCTCATGTTGAGAATGTGATCTCTTGTTTCTCTTCCTTGTCTAAATCCAGCTTGAACCACGTTGATTTCTTCTGCCATTTTCTTACGAAGTCTTCCCATTATGATTTTTATTAGACTTTTACTTGCATGCTGATCAGGGCAACAGTTCTATAGTTGGTGCATAATTTCAGGTTGCCCTTTTTTTGGTATTGGAACGAAAAAAGTTATCTTCCAATATTTTGGCCATATACCATATTTTCATATCTTTTTACATAATGCGTATTTTGTATGCTTTTTCTCCTCCCGCTGTAATTAGTTCAGCTGGTATCTCATTACATCCATGTGTTTTACCATTCTTCAGGTTATTTATTGCCCATGCAATTTCATCTAATGAGGGTTCAGGTTCTGCCTCTGCTGTCATTGGCTCATGTATCTCATTCATATCCTCACTGCCTCTCATATCCTACATTCCACTGCAGTACTCCTGCCATCTTTCTAGAATTTGTCTATATTCTGTTAAGGTATTTCCCATTTTGTTACAGATAACATTCAGTTGAGGTTGAACATTTCTTGTCAACAACTTCATTTCTTTGAACATTTCGTAATCTATCCAAGTATTACGATATTGCTCTATTCTGGTGCAGCAATCTTGTATATATTGATTTTTTGTCCTTTCTTGAGTTCTTTCTTATTTCTCGAGTTAAAGATTCATACTTCATCCTGCTGTTATCGGATTCACCTCCTATCAGTTTCAGTTCCCTTCGTTGGTTTATTAATTCTAACGTGTCGGATGTAATCCATGGGTTAAGTTGCTTTTTCTTGATCGGAATTAAATCTTTTTTGTGTGTGTGGACCGTTATCACATTTTATTTAGTTTTGTTATTGTTGTTGTTGTTGTTGTTGTTGTTGTTGTTGTTGCTGTTGTTGTTGTTGTTGTTGTTGCTTGGTTTACTTTCGCTCTCTTTGAACTCAATTGTAGTCCACACATGTGCTACTGCTTCTAGTGCAGCTGGACTGATTTTTGCGTCTGGATGTCCAGTTTCCCTCGACATTACGCGAACCATTTTCTGAGGTAATTTTAATTTACATCCATACTTCGGCGTTGCGGGCGCGGTTCGTAATGCCGCTTACCCGCCTACGGAACACAGCGGTGACCGATTTGGCAGCAAACCTTGTCGCACTGGTTTTAACGTGTTGGTATGGTAGTCGGTAGTTCAGAAAGCAATGGCAAACTACTGAACGTAAAACTTTCCAAAACATCAACAACGGCATTTAAAGGCTGGTGATGACTGCAACGTTCTGTTAAGGATATTCAACTTTTTAAAAAAGTCAAGGGACGAGAAGACTGCATTTTGGTTCAACTAACCGGGGTTGAACCTGCTACCTCGGCATCAGCAAACCAAATGTAAAAGAACGAGCGTTATCATCGGCCATGCTGCGTTCATCTATAAATATTTTGTAGGGAAAGAGTACACACACACACACACACACACATATATATATATATATATATATATATATATATATATATATATATATATATATATATATATATATACATACATACATAGGTATATATCCACATACATACATACACCCCCTTACACGTACACACACTTACGTTCATGTGCATACATGACCAATCCAGATTTAGATGTATTACTATTTATGTATGCAATATCCACATTCCCACAGACATATTGTTGAAATTTGTATATTCCATTTTGTATATGTGGTTTTGAATATATGTGTGATTTTGTTTTGGACTATGTGCAGTATTTTATTCGTGTTGTAAGTTCGGAAATTGTAGGCTGCTGCATTTCTATAGGTCGACACCAAATACCTGTACTCTGTCAGTACAGTCAACAGTCTTGAGTGGTTCTTTTCTGCAGTTGTTGGGTATTGTGTTAAAATATTGCCTTGTACCTATCCGTCTTCTTTTTGGTGAATATCTCAATTAGTTGTCTTAAAGTGTCTAGTGCACCCTGTACTGTTGGGCATGTATAGAAAATGTTGTCTTCTGTTTCCTGTATGTTTTATCTACAGAGTTGACATGGTGCTATTCGTTTAAACCTGTTTGCTTGTTTTTTGTAGTAGGTGTCATGTTAAAGATCAAACGATATGTAATTTTCCTCGCCTTGGGAGCTATGTTTGGGTTGTGGAGATCAGTAAATGTACATGTGTAGTCTGGCATGTAGTATGCTTTCCCCCTTTTAATTCTAACTTGTAGTGGGGGTGCTTGTTGTTTAACCAGGTATTTGTAGATTTAGCGTGTAGTCTGGTGTAGTAAGTGCTCACTCCCTCGGAGTGCTTGTATACATGTCCTGTAGAAGGCTGGTAGAGTTCCAAAGTAGTGTGGTGTGTTAAGATTTATTCTCCTAAGGTGTTGCAGTCTCAGTGCTATGTTGTAGAGCACTAGTGGGTGCTGTTTTGGATGACTAAGGATTGTCCTATGTTGTGGATTCTCAGCGCTTGGATCTTTGTGTGTATATCTTGCAGTGCTATTCGCCCTTGTTTCTTGTCCTGTATGAGTGTTTTATGCTGTATGCAATAAATTGTGCTGCCAAAGATGAAACGTCTGATGTGTTTGTTCATGTCTGTGATTGTCTGTCTTAGAGGGTCTAGTATTGTAACTAAATATATAATTTTGGGGATAATGAAACTGTTGACAATGATGGTCCTGCCGAAAATTGTAGATGTCTTGTACTTGTATCTGTGTAGCATGTCTAAGATTGTTTTAGTGAGATTGTGCAATGTTTGTGCGTGTATCTGTCTGGAGTTGTTGGGAAATGTGATGCCATATACCTTAATGTTGTCTGTGACCGTTAGGTCTGGAGGAAATCGGCTTTGTTCCGCCATTTTCCGAGACCCATTATGTGTGATTTGTGTATGTTTAACCTGGCCCCACTCCCTTTACCAAATTGTATAAATATGTGGAGTATATTTGTGATGGATATTTTGTTGGCGGGGAAGAAAACGGTGACGTCTGCATATGTAAGAAACTTCCGCTCTCCCCCTGGTATGGATGTGCTTGTGATGTTGGTGTCTTGTCTGATTGCTTCTAGTAGTGGTTCTGAAACCAACAAATGTAGGAGTGGCGACAGAGGACATCCTTGTCTGACTGACCTTGTGAGCCGGAAGCCCACACTGAGCGTGTGGTTAACCAACACCTTACTCTCAGGATTCCGGTACAAGATCGCTATCCACCTCCTAAAGTACAGGCTTAAGTTGCATTGTGTTAATGCCCTGTGTAGATAAGAGTGGGACATTCTGTTAAAGGCGATCTCCTGGTCTAATGACAAAAGAGAGGCCTGACAGTCTTTCTCCTGTGTGTATGTGATGATGTCTCTAATGAAATGTGTATGTTGGTGTATATTCCTATGTTGTACTCCGCATTGTTGGTCAGGGTGTATGAGCTTTGGCATGTAGGGTCTAAGTTTGTGGCTCAGTGCCTTTGTAATTATTTTATAGTCTGTGTTCAGTAGTGATATCGGTCTGTAATTTTTAATCTGTGCTTTGTCTGCATTGTCTTTGGGTATGAGTGTGATGTAATACATGTTGCAGCTATCTGGTAGTTGTTGTTTGTCAAAGGTTTCTTGATAGACTTTAAGAAGAAGACCCCTTTAGATAGACAAGCAGTGTTGGTAGAGATTCTATCTTTAAACCATCCGGTCCTTGTGTCTTGTCTTTGTTCATTTTGTTGAGTGCGTTTGTTATGTCGGCCAGTGTTAGTTCTGTGCCAAGTCTGCTTTGTCTTCGTCTGACAGCTTTTTACTGTATTGTAGAAAGTTATCTTGTATCTGCGTGTCTACTGTCTCTGCTGTAAATAAATGTGTGTAGTATTCATTGAATGCTTATATTATTTGTGCTGGTTCTGTTTGCGTGTTGCCTTGCATGTCTATTATTTTGCCTATTTGTCTTCTGTGCTGTATATTTCGTTCAATCGCCATGTATTGTTTGCTGGTGGTCTCTTGTGTGATCGTGTTGAGCTTTGTTCTCAAGAGAGCACCCAGATATCTGTGTTGTTGATGCTGCTCTAGTTGTTCCTCTGCTGTGTGCAAGTGTGGTGCAATGCTGTCTGTCTGTTTTGTCAGCTTTATGGCTGTTTGTATAAGTTGTTCCTGTCTTAATCTGTCTTTGTGTATGATGGATGCTATTTGCTGTGTTCTGCTTCGTATTGTATTTTTCAGTAAGTCCCAGTATTGTCTCATGTTATCAGTCGGCATGTGGTCGGTGTATGTGTGTAAAAGTTGTGTCATGTATTTTACGTATTTTGTATGCTTTTGAAGTGTATTGTTAAATGTCCAATGTGGTGAACGTTTAAATATCTGTGTGTTTATGTTGCTTGTACTGATATGTGCTTATATGGCTTTATG
Source organism: Cepaea hortensis (assembly GCA_963921405.1). NCBI lineage: Eukaryota > Metazoa > Mollusca > Gastropoda > Stylommatophora > Helicidae > Cepaea > Cepaea hortensis. Next base: position 17,709,692 of record OY992897.1, read on the forward strand.
GTCTGTGTACTGTAATGTCTTTTGTAGATGCCGAGTGTTTATTATGTGGCGTGTTGCAGGTATTTATATATCCTATCTAATCTTCTTCCTGTGTGGTGTATTTTATTTCTGTGGGTTGTTTCTCGCTTATTGGTATGTTTGTGTCTGAATGTGTCTATTAAGGTGTGAGTGTCTAAAATATTTTGCAGTGTCTCTAACTGGGTTGCGCCTTCTCTGTTCATTCTCCTCATCTGTGTCTTCATTTCTCCGCCTACGATATTCAGTGTCTGTAAGACGCAGTTGAAATCTCCACAGAGGATGATGTTCTGACCTTTGTATGTATGTGTGAATAGTGTGTCTAGTTCTTCATAAAACTGTGGCTGGTAGTTATAATTTGGTGGCGCATGTATGTTGACAATGGTATATTTGTGTGAAGTGTTACTTATTTGTGCTATGCTGATTCTACCCTGGCTATCTCGGTTTGTTTTGAGTATGTTCCACCTATATGATGTTTGTAGTATGGCTGACCCAGACCCTATGGTGTGGAACGCTAAACCGAAAAATGCATGCCTCAGTCGTAACTGTGTTGTAATTTGTGTGCTATGTGTATCTGAATGTATATTTGTCTCTTGTAGTAAGATGAAATCTGGTTTGTATTTGTGTATAAGTGTGCAAATGTGTTGTTGTTTTGTACGTATACCTGCGATATTTAAACATATTATCTTGATGTCGTCACCCATCACAAGTATCAAACAAAAAATTTATGTTGAGTATAAATTGATAATTGACATTAATAATAAGATAATTTTTTTTAAAAAAAGGTTGTATGTAGCTGTTTAGTGTGTCTTTGTTGCTTCCGGAATCTCTTCATCGTCTGTGTCAGTGGTGATGAATAGTTTTCGTAAAGATATGTTGTCGTCTTCCTTTGTGGTCTGTCTTTGTCCGTTTGTTTTTCCTGTTGGGATGTCTTGTTTGTTTACTTTCTTTGTGGAGCTATGGGGAACTCTTCTCCACAATCACTGTTTTCCGTGTTTTTCCGTCTTCTATTGCGCTTGTTATGTGTGACTTCCTTGAAACCCTCTGTCGTATTTGCCTCTTCGTCGTTTGTAAAGCACTCCTCCTCTTCCTCTTGGTCTTTCTCCTTGGTCGAGGTCGTTGGTGGGTCTGGGTTTGGGGTCGTAGCTTGTTTCGATTTTGCCTGGGTGGGCGGGGCAGGCTGGGCGGATTGTCTTTTGAACAGTCCTGGCAGAGCTGGAAACTCGTCTAGGTTGTTTATGGTTAGTGTTGGCTTTGTTGACTTAGTTGGACATTTAGTAGACCAATGGGAATCTTGCCCGCATGTCAGGCAAACTGTCCTCCGCCCTGGCATGATCACCAGGATTCTATGATTCTGAATTTTCTGCCCTCCTTTTGCTGTTATCTTAACATAGTGGGGTATGGTTTGTCCTTCTTTAGGATGTACCAACGCTCCCCATTTCCCTGCTGAGTTTTTAATTCTGAAAAGAACCAGTGAAGATTCTATAATTGTTTATCTACTTTTCATAGAACATATAAAGATGACCAATGTATTTAAATATTTTATAGAACAGTAAGATAAATATTGCAATTTTTTTTTAAATTGCACAATATAGTTATGCTACTATTAGTAATGTCCCTTGACATAACCTATGTTGTTATGTCCCTTAGCAATATTTAATTACTTTCTTTCTTTTTAATGTGGTTGTATTTCGTACAAAATTGTGTTGTTACAAGGTGCGTTCCTTGTTTTCTTTTTTTTTTTAAATGTTGCATATACCTTACATGACGTTGCAGTCAATACCAGCATTTTCAGTTGCTGTTGATGTACTAGGCAAGTTTTGCGTTCAGTAGTTTGCCAATGCTTTCTGAACTACCGGCTGCCATACCAACACGTTATAACACAACGCGACACGGTCTGCTACACAAATCGGTAGCAGCTGCGTTTCGAACGCCTGGTAAGCGGCTCACGAACCGCGTTCGCATACCTTTTGCCACGGAGTTCGGTTTTCTTTTACATTTACAAAATACAACAAGACGCCCAGACGTCAAATGCAGCAACATTCTCTAATTGTTTGTGTAATGTCTGCATACTATTTATTACATTTTTTTTCTTCATATCCTTTACAGGACATCGCTGTCAACAGCAGCATCTTTCAGCTGTCAGTTGATTTCTTGGCAAGATTACGCTCAGTAGTTTGCCATTGCTTTCTGAGCGTCCGGCTCACATACCCCGCAAGTCACCGATGCGATTCGAACCACTGCTGATTCTCACCGTCATCACGTTATCGACGAGAGTATACGAGATTACGGAGAAAAGTCATAACCTCTAAGCCACGATGCCGGCATTTTTTACATTACATAGATTAATTCATCGCAGACATTAAATGCGGTTTGCATTCAAACGTTGCATATCAATAGGAATTGTAGGTATCCTTTTCAAATTGTAAGTGTTTATTGTCAGAAGTGCAGTACGAACACAAGAAGGAATATCAGATATGTTCACAGTCAATACAGGAGGGAGACAGGGTTGTGTGCTCTCTCCCCTGCTATTTAATGTCTACATAGACAGAATATCCAAAGAAGCAAGTCTTGACAGAACAGATTCAGAAAATTTAGAACTCTTTACTCCAGATTAAACAACTGATCCACAGGCAATAAATGAACGTCTATTTGCAGACGATCAGTGCCTGTTTTACAGCGATGAGGGCACACTACAACATCATATTAACAAAACCCAAGTAATGCAAGTTAGCAGATCACCTGGCCCATTAAGTGTACAGATAAATAGCACAACTCTGAAACAAGTTAAAGAATTCAAATATCTTGGAAGTATGATCACAGAAGATGGCAAATTGGACAGAGAAATCGAAATCAGATGTCAAATAGCTAGTGTACTTACATATCAACTATCATCCATACGCACTTAAAACTATGACTGCAATGGACACAGAGCAGAGATTGGAGCGCATACAGAAAGAGGCTATGCCGGTCATTCTGAGATGCACCAGAGACAACCCAGTTGTGTGTATGCGTTACATCCTTGGTTTACCGACTGTTGCTGGTAGACTCAAAGTGATGCAGGCGAGGAAAGGAGTGGGTCAGAGTGCCAGCGGAGCAGTTAGTCTTGTGCATAGTTATAATCACATTGAGCAGGGAGTGCAGGGAGTGGCCAGCAGGGGCCACGGAAGTGGAAATCCAGCAACTAATTCAGGATAATGCTCGTCCGGGTGATGTGATTATCTACACAGATGGTTCGGTGTTGAGAGGTAGTAGAAGTGCTTGGTGGTTCTTGGCAAAGGCTAATGGTGGACGTTTGGTGCAGGAGAGTCTGGCATATGATACCACATCTAGCTTAAGAATGGAGGTGGAGGCAGTCAATGCAGCTTTCCGCTGGATGGTGAATACGATACACACACACACACACACACACATCGTGATTGTAACTGACTCAGAAAGCATGCTGAGTAGGGTGAGGACAGGCAAGCTTCGTTGTCTGTGAATTTCTTCATATTTGGCAGGATTATTTTTGTTGAGTCTTCTTGTTTCCATTAGGTGTAAAATTTCTTCTGTCATCCATTTATTACGACCCACCTTCTTTAATTTTGGAATAGTTGTTTCTGCAGCCAAATTGATTGAATTATTCAACATTTCCCATTGATCATCCACATCCTGGAATAATATCTCTAGATCAGGCAATATATCAAATCTGTTCTGTACTTCTATGTTGAATTTGTTTTTTATTTCCTTGTCATTACTCAATGTACACAAATCATATTAAGTGTTTCCTGTTATATACTTGACTTTCTTCAACTTTATCCTCAGTGTTCTTTTAAGTAGTCTGTGGTCACTATAACAATCAGCACTAGCAACTGTTTTTGCTATTGTTAGTGCGTTTTTAAATCTTCTGCTAATCAGAATGTAGTCAATCTGGTTTCTGATCCTGCTATCAGGAATCCTCCATGAACATAATCTTCTAGGATGTTGCTTAAACCATGTGTTTCCTACAATCATTTCCTGTTCTTTTGCCCACTCTACGAGTCAGTATCCTCTTTCATTTCTCTCTCCTAAACCATAGTTTCCTACTGTGTATCTATCACCTTTATTTCCTACTTTTGCATTGAAGTTCCCTAATATGATATTTATTTCTGAATTTTTACATTTCTTTAAGGCAGACTCTATGTCATTATAAAATTCCTCTACACTACCTTCACTGGATTCTCCTGCCTGTTGGGGCATATACTTGAATAACATTTATGTTAAAAGGTCTGCCACTTAATTTAACTAGTAGAACTCTGTCCGACACGGCCCAATATCCTTGAAAAGATTATGATCTTTTCCGGTCCAAAATAATTGCCACTCCCCTTTGTCGATCTTCACCTCCAGAATAAATAATCTTAAAATCGTAATCTATCTTGATGCCTGCTCCTATCTATCTCGTTTCGCACATCCCTAAAATATTAATTTTTTTCTCTTTGTAGTTCTTGTTTTATGTTCTCTAATTTGTCGTCGTCGTTTAAGATCCTAACATTCCATGTTGCTAATTTTAATGTCTCTGTCCTTGTCTTGCGATGATCAGTCTTTAGGCGAATCATAATGTTCTAGGCACTTTTAAAGAGGCAGTTTGCCGTTGCTTTCCTCTATGGCAGTGAACATACTGGCCAGATGACCGCAACCATTGTCTCTCGAAGGAGATCCTCTGCCTGCCGTCGCGAAACTTGAGACCATAACCAACAAATATATGTCGGCTGCCCTCAAAGTTTCATCCACCACCTACCTTCCGTGGCTTCTTTTGAACACTTCCAATCAACGAATACGAAATGACACAACATAATCCACATGAAAACAGAAAACAGCTTAAAACACTAAACAGCGTCTCCGAAGAATAAACACATCACTTCGTCGCCATTTGTACCGGAAGTTAGCATAAAGGATATGCAACTATCTTTTTAAAATGTTTATTTGGCCTGTAGAACAAGCCAGGAAAAAATTGCTGTACGGTAGATGGAACATGTGAACTTCCGTTATAAAAGAATTAATTATTTAATGTTACATCAATGTGAAAAGATTCAAATATGTTTGAAAATTATCACTCATCTAAAGAAGCACTAAAATTTTTCCAATCTTTAAAGATTCCTTAATGGTTATAACATATTCATTATAGGATTTACATTTATAATTAGTTTTTTCAAACATTTTATCAAAAATTAGATAAATCGTACAATTATTTAAATTAAACAATATAGTCATGACATTCTCGGTAATGTCCCTTGAAATAAACTTCTGTTATGTCCCTTAGCAATATTTTTATACGTCTTTCTTTTTAATGTTTTTATTTGGTACAAAACTGTGTATTCACAAGCTGTGTTGCGTGTTTTATTTTAGATTTACAAAATACAAGACCTCCAGACATCAAAGTAGCAATGTTCTCTAACTGTTTGTGTAATGACTGTATACTATATAGTACATTTTTTTGGTTGTTGTTGTGTATCCCTTACAGGACGTTGCAGTCAACACCAGCATTGTTCAGCTGCTGTTGATGTACTAGGCAAGTGTTATGTTCAGTAGTTTGCCGTTGTTTTCTGAACGACCTGCTCCCATACCAGCACGTTATAACACAGCGCGACACGGTCTGCTGAACAAATCGGTCGCAGCTGAGCTTCGAACGCCTGGTACCCTGCTCACGAACCGCGACCGCGTTCGCAAGCCTTTAGCCACGGAGCGGGTTTATGGAGCTGTGAATCGCGCACCATATGCCCAAGAAACTGACTCTGTAACCCGGAGACGACCCGGTTGCCGGCGGAATGAGGAGGAAAAGAAATTACATTCATCAATTCTTCGCAGACATTAAATGCGGTTTGCATTCAAAAGTTGCATATAAATAGAAATTTTATGTACTGCCCTTTTCCAGAACCTATAAACAAACATTTCTAGTCCTATTGTGTGAGTTATTTCTCTTGGAACAATAGTTTCATCTATCTGAATTAGACTGTCTCCCTTTAGTTGACAACATTTCCGACCTCTCAAATCCATGGACACAAATATTTCGTTAGAATATTCCCCTATACGCAAGAAAGCGTATCTGTTTCAAGTGTAAGGCCGCAACCACGTCTGCCTTGTCATGTATCAAAACTCCACCAAGTTCTGCAGAGCCAGCCAATCTGGCCGCCTGTTCATTTCCCAGCACACCGGCACACCGAGAAAAGATCCAGGCGATGCTTGTCACCTGTGACCTCCGAAGCGAAGCAAGCCACTCCGCACGAAGTCTGCCCGTCCTCACCCTCGTCAGCATGCTTTCTGAGTCAGTTACAATCACGATGTGTGTGTGCGTCGTATTCTCCATCCAGCGGAGAGCCGCAGTGACTGCCTCCACCTCCATTCTTAAGCTGGATGTTGTGGTATCATATGCCAGGCTCTCCTGCCCCAAACATCGACCATTAGCTTTGGCTATGAACCCCCAGCCACTTCTCTCACCTCTTGACACCGAACCATCTGTGTAGATAATCACATCACTCGAGTGAGCATTGTCCTGAATTAGTTGCTGGATTTCCACTTCCGTGGCCCCCTACTGGCCACTCCCTGCACTCCCAGCTTAATGTGATTATAACTCTGCACAAGTCTGACTGCTCCGCTGGCACTCTGACCCACTCTTCTCCTCGCCTAATGTTCTCCAAGCGGCACACCTGTCTGATCGTACCCTCCCCCTGAGCCATCCATGATTTCCCTCTTATCAGTCGCTGACCCTTAACTGCATCCAGCGCCTCATGCAGTGGGTGGTCTGTGTCTGCAGCTACTCTGAGGTATGCCTTCGCTTGCATCACCTTGAGCCTACCAGCAGCAGTCAGCAAACCAAGGATGTAAGGCATACACACTACTGGGGTGTCTCTAGTGCATCCCAGAATGACCCGCATAGCGTCGTTCTGTATGCTCTCTAATTTCACCAGCTGACTCTCTGAGACAGTGAGCAGACCTAATCCATAATCAATTACTGAGAGGATCAAGTGCTGGTATAGTGTGAAAAGCATTCTCTGCTCTGTGTCCATTGCAGCCATAGTTTTAAGTGCACTGAGTCCCTTTTGAGATCTTGTCACAACCGTCTCCACATGGTCCTTGAAGGATAGGCTACTGTCAAATGTGATCCCCAGATACTTCAGTTTGTTCTCTCTGCTGACATTTCTACCATCTATCGCGAGGCTTGGGACATCAGCTCTTACAATCCTGTTGTCCAGAGAGCACCACAAAACAGCCGCCTTTCCGGGTGGATGACAGCACTCATTTCTGTGCACCAGTCAATCACTTTATCTACTGTCGCCTGTAACTCCTGGGCTGTTTGCTCCCTATCTCTCCCCTGCCTATATGCAATAATATCATCTGCAAATGTTAGTATTCTTCCAACCCCTGGTGCTTCTAGGTTTGCAATCTTGCTCGTATACACATTAAAGAGCACAGGTGAGACTGCAGATCCCTGTGGCAGTCCCGGGGTTAACATATGTTGCTCTGAGGTACATGCGCCCAGACGGAGAGCAACCCGACGAGAGTGCAGGACGGCTGCTATCCAGTTCACCAACCAGGGATTGACCCCCTTCTCCATCAGTGCGGTCATCAAAATATCATATCGAACTCTATTGTACGCATCCTCGAGATCAAGCGCTACCGCCATCGTTTCCTATCTACTCTGGAACCCCTCATAAACATCAAAGGCAAGAGTGGCTGCATTTGACTAGGTATCTTTTCCTGGCCTGTAGCTCCCCAGGCCTCTTGGAAGAAGCTTCCCGCTTTCCAGAAACTCTTGCAGCTTGACAGCGACTATCTTCTCTAAAACCTTCCCAAATGTATTTTGAAGGGTGATGATCCTAAAGCCGCTAAGCTTTGACTGATCCTTGAATGGTTTTGGGAGAGGGATGAGATAGCTGTGCACCCAATCCTGCAGTTCTGATGCTGTCCTAATGCTCTGGTAAAAGCAGTCGGTCATCTCCTTCAGGTCTGCTTCGCTCAAACCCTTCATGTTGCCATACCTAACCCCATCGGGCCCTGGTGCCGTGTATTTTGCCGTTTTCAAAATGTGTTTAACATCTTCCACCCGTATGATGTCTTCATACTGCATATTCTTCGTGGTGCCAGATAGCTCTTCTCTAACTGCATCCCTGATTCAATCATTATGATTGGTCTGCTCTAAAAATCTCTGGAGAAACGCCTCCCCTTTCTCTTTGTCTGTTGTCACGAGCACACCATCATCTCTATAGATTGTTTGTCATCGGCCGATCTTTTCTCTGCATTTGCCTGTGCAGTTTCCAGAATTTTTGCAGTGTTTTATCCCCTCCAATCTCCTTCATGAAACATTCCCATTTTGCCTTTTTGGCCTCTGCAGCACAGCGCTTGAAAACCTCCACCTTGTCTTTCTTGACATTTTCAGCTGAGTCCACTTCCTCTCGTGAGCTTCGAAGTGTCTGTCGCACTTTCTTTAGCTACTTCACTGCAGCTCTCTTTGCTTTCCAAGCATGGTCTACTTCTGGGGTCCACCATGGGGGCTGCAAAAAGGGAGTTTTAACAGTCCTGTTGTATGCCCCTTGTCTGAGGCGTCCAAGAAGGCAATCGGTCTACTCATACCGGAAGGTCTTGCGCGCTCTCCCAGCTTTAACTTTCCAGGGTTTAGAGATCAGGACTGAGCATGGCATGTGATCACTCCCATGGTCATTCAAAACACTCCACTTTACATCAAGGACTGATGACTGGGAGACAAGTACCAAGTCAATAGCTGTGTCTGCATCGCCAGGCCTCAATGCCATTCTTGTCGGCCTACCATCATTTATGCAGACTACATCGGAGTCCACCACGGCATCTGCCAGTACAAATCCCTGTCGGTTTTCTCCACTACTGTCCCAATCTCTGTTCTTTGCATTGAAGTCTCCACATATGAGTAGCCTATCACCTGGTAATTCTTCCAGTTCCTTAAGCCAGTCCCAATGTTCCTTTCTGACAAAACAGTCCACTGTGGCATATACATTTATGATGTTCCAACTTAAGCCACCAATCTCCATTTGTATACCCTGGACCTCTCTTGCACTGCGATTCCACTGGCTCAAGTCGAGTACCACATGCTTCACTCCTTTCTTCACCAGCAGACCTTGTCCATGTCTCTTCTGCCCAGTAGGGTTTATATAACTGGCGTACCCAGGGAAATGGTATTTGTCTGTATTTAGCTCCTGGAGCATGAGGACGTCAAAATCATATATTAGTCTCTCCAATACAGGACCTCTCTGTCTGGCACTGCGACAATTCCAGTATCCCACTCTTACATAGTTGAAACCTAGTATCTCCACTTTTCGTCTTGTTCTCCTGGCGCCTGCCCTCCTATTTCTATGCCGTCGTCTCACACCATTTCCTCGTCTTCTCCTCCTCACTATCTCTTCGCTAGCCTCTGAGGGATGTGTCAAGCGCAGAGCACGTGCTCCGTAGCTCCGGCGACGATTCCCATGTTTAAATAAATCCATAGGCAAAGTTTGGATATTGCAGGAAGTGAACGGTCACCCTAGCATTGCCTGCTTGCTAGGGAAGAGGCAGGGGATGTCCCGCAGGAGTCCATACGCCTGGTGCCGCCCCGCACGCCTGTCAGACGTCCAATGTTCACGACCAGTTAACCCATGGCCATCCAGTTCCTCAGCACGCTGGTCCACCTTGAACTTGGGGGTTTATATTTGGAGTTTTCCGTCTCCTAGATGGATTGCTCGGGTTTGGCACACAGAAATCCTTAACACTGCGGAACCTCTAAACTAACAAGGGGAAATAATAGGTATTGATTTGCTCTTATAGAAGATAAGAGGTTACATTATATTAGAGAAAATTGTAAAGCTAAAAACATTGATATTTGAGCTCATGACTTCCAAATGATAACAGTGCCATGCCAAAGGAACAAGTGTACTACAATACTCAACCATATATACACATCTGTCTTGTGTTTTTGCCCTCGTCGTCTATCAGTGCCAATCATAGTTGTTAATTAATGTATTTCTCAAAGACTGTCTGCATCTTCACTAGAAGAAGCACCACACATAAACACATTGCCACTGACGCTGTTCACATCCGGATCCAAACAAGAATCAGCCTGAGAGTCCTCAATCTCATGTTTTATACTGTCACTCATTGGACGGTTCTGACCCCCAGGCATCACCGCCATCTGAAACTGGCCATGCACATCTTTGCTGCTTCTAAAATTGTTCAGTAAGGCAGCTGACAACTGGTGAGGGTCAAGCTGCAGATAGTTGCCGGGGTTGTCCGTGTTGTGTATGAAGTAGACGTTCTGGAAGTCAGCTGGGCAGAAGTTGAGGCTGCTGGCGGCGGAGTCGTTTGAGGTGGATCTGGTCTGACCGGATGCACTGCTGACCACAATGTTGATTCCTTCAGGCAGAGCCACCACAATGTTTGAGAAATTGCTGGCCTCCGCTTGTGGGTCATCTTGCTCATACTTCGACTTCTTACTCGGACTGGACTCCATGCTGGAATCTTTTGATTCTTCCACACTGTTGCCGTCACGGTCTCCCATAGCACCATGTAAGTCAGAGTCCAGTAAGGACAGAGTGGCTCCCCCTTTGTCCTCTGCTATACTCAGATGAACAGGAAAGCCATGACAAGTGTCTCTGGCATCAGATGGCAACACCCAGGAGTTGGTGCTGCTGGGGGCATCCACCACGTTATATATCATCTTTTCCAAATGTGGAGTCATTAGAAGCTTGATCAGTGGCCATGTGAGAGGCAATAGTTTGAGCCCTGTGAACATCCATGGCACCCCCATCATCCCACATACTGTCAGATGCCATGTTAACAAGTACCGTATTTGGAAGCAACATGCCAGTTTGACCTCCAAATTTGAAGTCTGAATACGTGCTCTGATTTCTTCTCAACCCCAAATGACTCAGTATCTGCTTTGGTTTATTTTTCAGAAGGTTAACTTTTGTCCTTCTCTGGGCATTCTTGGAGCCTTGTGGCCTTCCACGCTTTGCACTCACTGCATCTTTCAGTCTTGTTGAAGCCTTTGCACTTCCCGGCCCAGAGAGCGATGTCACACTATCTTCCTTTGCAGGTAACAAAGGATCATAGTCTTGTCTTTTGTAACCTTTAGGAGACAGAGGTTGCTGATTTTCTGCAAAAGCAAAAGCAGCCAGGCTGTCAGGTTCGCATGGCACTGAATTGCTGAGGTCTGCATCTAACCAACCAGCTGCTGATACAGACAGATGTCTACCTAAACTGTTTGCAGGATCATTATCTGATGGTTCCTGCTTGCTCCACGGAATAACCTCAGTGTGGCAAGAAGCAATGATCTCACACATATAATGGAAGTAAGGAGTAATCAACTCAGTTAGGGCAGCAATGTTGGAACTGTACAGATCTGTGAGAACTCCCATTGTTTTGAAACAGTGGTTGTTTGTATCTTTCATCCATTCTTGCAGTGTACCACCTAATGAGGTAATGACATCCCCCAGTTTACGAATACACAAATTCAAGTGCCCTAATTTGGATTTAGTATCAGATTTCACTTACCTGTAGAGGACAAAGTTTTAATCACACAATGTTTTTTCAGCACTGGAAAGCAAATTTAAGGCTGCGGTTAGACCTGCTAATCGTTTGTTCAGTGGTTCGAGCGAGGATAAAATTCTGATCTGCTTGGTGACCGACACCAAGCTCGGAAGAGTCATCAGGTTACTCTCAAATGTATCCTCGGTAAAAGAATCATCTAAAACGACTGGATAAGAGTTGACTCTGTGAGAAGGAAAGCCAAAAGACCCCATGCCAATATTTTTAGGCCTACTATCATCCATGGTAAGGGGACAGTCTGACGTTTGTCGCTCACGTGTGGAGCTGTTCATGATGCCAATGCTGACATTTGACAGTTTGTAGCTGACGATGGGAATGACATACTCACTGCTGCTGCTGCTCTTGGCACACGTGTTCAAGCTAACGGTGGGATACATGTATTTGACAGTCTCTTGCAGGCTGGAGATTGCTGTTTCTTCTGCAGCAGAATAAATGACTGCCTGGTCCTGAAACTGGTGGCCAATTGTTGCAGCCTGCAAGTGATGACAAGAATCCAAACTCATGGCAATGTTGTTTATTCCATCAACTTTCTTGGCATCATCAGTAAACTGTGGGTTTTCTTGAAGTGTGTCTTGGTTATCCATCACTGCCTCAGTTGTATCGTGTATGTCAAACTCCCCACCATTCTTCTCATCATGGGCTGGTGACATCATAGAACCTGCAGGCTCTTGATGTTTCATGACTTTATTGCTATCCTTCCTACCCTCTTTATGTGCCTGTCTAGTCCCACAGCCCATCTCTGGTACTTTTGACACATGCAGAGCTGCAGACCCCATGTCTAAAAACTCTTTTGGGGTTTTGATTTCTAAGCTGGTGTACTTGGAGACACCACTGGGCTCATTCAGAGAATGCTGCGATACCAAGTGATTCTGCCCGGCACTAGCATACTTGTTCTCTCTCATCTGAGAAATGGCTGCTTCTGTATCTAACCCCAAGACAGATTTGCATAGATCTTTCAACGATGGTACAGGTTCTATTTTTGGAGCATTTAATGTTGTGATGATGTGACCTCTGATGACTTTGTATAAGTTCTGAGCAGGTTTAAATGCATGGGCTTTGGAGAATGATGTTGAGTGTAAACCCCTCCGTGAAGAATTTGGAACTACGTGAGACAGAGTTGGCTGACTGCCGCCGAATGAACTCTGACCCTGCCGCCAGCAAGGAGCTTGGCAAGTGTTCACGAGACGGGTGTGATTTCCATGAGAAGAAACCTGGATTGGAACTCTCTGACTGCCATCTGCTGGCAAATAATTGCATAAATCAGATCCTGAAAAATGTACCGGCTCTTTAACACAGCTAGGCTTCCCAGCATTCTTTCTCTCGTTGCTGATCCAAAACGGATGGTACAACATAAATATCTTCTACCCTCTTCCAACTCGGCATGTCCACTGTTTTCATTAAGGCGAGTTCTGGATCCTCAACATGTTTCTTGATAACTTCTGGTTTATGAAGGAACTTCTCTTCATGGCTGATGCTAGCTGCAACCTTCTCTTCATCTTTCCTATCCTGTGCCCTCTGCCTCACAAGTTTGACCAGCTGCAGCTGCGGGCTGTCTTCTTGTTTGAGATAAGGCCTCATGAAAAGCTCTGACTGATAATGTCTCAATAACGGCTTCCGCTTGCGTCCTCTCCGAGACCTTGGGTTGCTTTTATGTTGGAAGTCTCGGTCGGCCTAGGGGTACCAGGCGTGAGACTGAGGATCTCTATTGATCTTGTTCAGCTGCTTTGGATGTCTACTCTGGGGCGTCATGCCATTCGTGCAAATATAATCTTCAGAAGAAGCCACGTCAGAGTTAGGAAGATACACAGTACAGGGCAAAGACTGTCCCACAGGAATCTTCTCCTTCCTGGAGATAAACGAGTCATTCTGCATGATCCCCGCAGGAAGCCAATCATCATCAATCCCTATCTCCTAACACAGCTGCTTCTCTGACATCACATACCGACCCATGTCAAGATTGCCGCACACTGTGTGAGCTTTCTCCAGGCAAAGAACGCCTCCTTTGTAGCCATTATCAATGGCAGTGATACATCCAGATACATGATTTGATTCAGTACTCTCGACGCTTGCCCCAAGAGATGGCAATGAAATTTTTTTCTAGCATCTGCAGCAGTGCTTTTAATTTAGATCTGGAGAGCCGAGTGCATTTGTCGGACCCTGCATTTCAATTTTATTATTTTTGAATTTTAGTTGAATTATTTGAAATTCCTTAATTTTATTTTAGGAGGCCTGGTGTTCCTTGCCAGTGAGAAGTCCGGATCGTTCGGGTCCACATCGATTGACGGACGTCAGTCGCGGCGATTGGGAAATCTTGAGCATAGCCTACGATGGGTAACGTTGTAATATTATGTTATGATAATTTGGCGTGTCCAGCGTGTGCCGTGTGGTTACACACCCGCTTCACACGCCAGTGATCCGGGGCTTGTTTCCGGATCCAGTCAGGGATATGCACTACTGACGAGCTCAAACGAGAGCGAAACTCGAGTATAGTGCTTCCATATTGACGTGGATAGGCCTTAGGTTCATACCAGAATACGATCAGCGTTGCCAGTAGTGGGCTGTGCTCAATATTTAAATTTCAAATCCCGAGACAACCAAATAATCAATTTATTATGAAAGTTTGTATTACTAATGCCAGTTTCAGAAATGGAATCTCCCACAATATACCGCATGAGAGATTTATCAGAAACGATATCCTGTTTAATTGGTGTCAGCGAACTAGCACTGCGAGTTGTATCAACAGATTCCATTTAGTTACCGACCATACTTGAAGTACTGTTCAGGATCAATGTGTTTCCTGGCAAACAAGAGTTGGCACTGGATGTTATTAACTTGAAGACAAAGTTGTCACAGATTCCTCCATTGGACCATCCTTGCAACTGCATCCTATCCTTCTGCTCCAATTTCAAAATGCCAGAGGTGACATCTTCACTTCTGGCAGACAGCGGTTGTTCCTCAGATACAATTTGGTCCTCACAAACTTCCTTTTCTGTGGAATTCACAGACATTATGGCCTCTCTTTTAGAGCATCCCAAACAGAAGACAGTATCGTGTTGTGTGGCAGCATCCAACCACTGTGTCTTTATACAATTAAAACACATCGAGTGTCCGCATGCTAATAACGTTGGAGCAGTGTCAGTGTCTTCTGCAAACTCCCAAATGTGTGAACTTTGACATCGGCAACAAAAATCCTGCCTAGCATTATCAAGGTCAATGTCAGCCTTCGTGAACACGATCAAACTATCAGCAGCATCATCAGCCATTGTGTGTCACTTGATGGCTTGTAAGTTTCTCGTCTGAACCCGGATTATCGCGTCGAACTTGCGAGTTCTCAACAAACTCCCATCACTGTCGTCATACACGGAGAGGTGCCCTGTCCGTCCTCAGCCAAGAATTATTTCACTCACCAAACAAATGAAGTAATTAAACCGACAATTTCCAACAAATAACTTCCCAAAGAAGAACTGTAATGACAAAAATGTGAACTACAAAACAGAAGAAAGTATAATTAAGCACAAACACGTCAAACACTTGTCCAAGTTGTGGCAGGTTGAAAACCCTGTGTGGCAACCAGCCTAACCCTAAGCCTAAACATATATAGGAGTAGTAAATGGTCTGGAAATTTCAACAGAAATCTCAATTTATTTGGGTGGCGCGAGGGTGTATAGCGCGAACGCAGGCCCCCTTACGAGAAACTTACACACTCGAGACACCCACAATTGACGGGATCGCAGGTCTCAATCCAACCAAAGTGCAATTTGAGGGCCTCAACCTGGAGCACCATCTAATTTTCTGTGTTTATTCCCAATAATCCAATGTTGGGATTCCCTTCCCTCCCCTATGGGGTCGTGGATTCACTTCCGTGATTTTTTCAAAACATGTCTTTCATACAAATCAGTGTGTATTTACAAGGTTTAATGTGTGTTTCTTTTGTTTGTGTATATCATATAGCGTTGCCGTTTGTTAGTGTTAAGTGACACATTTGCGAATAAAAGAAATATATTCATACGCAAATATGATAATATAACATTTATGGCATGGTGAATGTACACACACACACATACCTTGCATAAGGAAGGAAGAAGGCCCATCAATTATTTTCTATTTTTCTAAAACTTTTATTGCGTACAAAACTGTGTATTTACAAGGTCCGTTTTGTGTGTGTGTGTGTGTGTGTGTGTGTGTGTGAATACAACATATACATTCATATACACATAATGCTATTTCATTCATGGCATGGTGTAATTGTTTTTTTAAAGTTGCGTATCCCTTTACAGGGCGTTGCATTCAACACCAGCATTTTACCACCGCTGTTGATGTCTTGGCAAGTTTTTACGTTCAGTAGTTTGCCATTGATTTCTGAACGACCGGCTCCCATACCAACAACTTAAAACCAGCGCTACAAGGTCTGCTGCCAAATCGGTCACTGTTGTGTTTCGAACGCGAGTAAGCGGCATTACGAATCGCGTTCGCAACGCCATTGTCACGGAGACCGGCATAATTGGTGTAACTAGTAATTGTGTAATTACATACATATTACATGTTAATGACGATGCTGGAGTAATCATTTGCACTCATGTCTACTACACACTTTCAATAAACATTCTTTCATTCTCCAAATATCCTCATTCACTCTTGTCTTTATTTAGACAAGTTTAGCGATATCAATGAATGTATCAGACATTAATCACCGCAGGGCCCATTCTCCATTGGTCCAAGCCTGACATACAGACCACGCCTGTGGCTCAATGTAGCTTTCAGCATGCGACAGCGGCCACACCCGGGACAACGGCTTTGACAGGCCATTAACATCAGGCCAGGATAACCGATTCTGCGTCAAACCAATCAGTGAATTTGAGTATGTTTACCCAGCATGTGAAGACAGGATTCTGCAGACTTGTTTAACGGACAAAACGGCGTTGTGGAACGTAAGGATCACAGAAAGGCAAATAGACCGCCCTGGTCATCCATTGCACCTATGTTCGTCTTGACTTGCCATGCCACTGGATTCAGATGGACTCTCAGGCGAGAGAGTGAGATTGACGAATTGCGTAACTATTCCTTACTTTAATCCAATTCATCACGCAAGTCATTATTCATCCAGATTCATTTATCACCTTCAAGCCACAGTGGCGATGGGCGAGCGGCGAAGCGGCATATGAGAGTACGCTGGCAGTTGTTATCGCAGACCTGCAGACAGGTGGCTCCATATGGTCGTCTTCTACTGACCGGAGCAGCAGTGGGATTCGGCAGTTCCCTGAGAGACTGAGCAGCCTCTATAGGAAAGCACTTCCCACCTTTATAGCACCAGGAAGGGGCTAGAAAAACTGCCCTACACATTGCTTGCTCCAACATTACCTAAACCAGCTATCCACGGTTGGTGGGTACCCTATAACTGCGGTCGACATTAAACCAATGTAACAACGGGTAAAGGAAAATTAACCTAACCATACTCCCTCAACTATCGGGACATGGAATGTACGCACACGATAGAGAAGGCGAGTCCCGCCCAGAGAGACGTATAGCACTTAAAAATGTCGACTAAAAGTCGACAGGGTCGACTTCATTGCACCGGGATTTCATCCCATATGGGTCAGACTATTTCCGCAGCGCGGAAAGCGTCGCACAAAAGTTCGAACTCCGTAGCTCCAGCCACGACCCACAGGAGTCTCCGAAAAAAATTCACTCGTGAACCGAATAATGCGGCCACGGAATCTAACCCACAACCTTTGGAGCCCGAGTCAGGGGGTTTGACCACTTCGCGACGGAGACTCCATATGGTACAGCACTGATTGCGGGAGAGTTGGGCAGGTACAGCATCGAGATTGCAGCCTTGGGCGAGACACGGCCTGCAGGTGAAGACCAAATCTGTGAAATAGGTGCTGGCTTCACATTCTTCGAGAGTGGAAGGAAAATTCAAGAAAGACGCCAGTCCGGCGATGGTTCGGCCCTGCTGGCAAACTAGCTGGATTTCCAAAGGCTATAAACGAACGAACGAACGAACTTTTCAAAGGGTCACGAATTGGGCACCCAGGCCCGTCTTACATTCGGCCCTTCCAATCACTCATCTTTCGAACATCAATAGTGCATGATACATTAACATAGGAAAATAACATTGCCAAATGAATATTGTAAATATAAACAATGCATATTACCATGTTATGAGGCAGGCAGACACAGGTGCACACGCACATTCGTAAAAACACTCATACATGCATACATACTTACATCATTTGCACAAACTCACAGTTATGCACTCACTCAATAACACACAAATACACACTCTGTCGCATATACATATACTCAGTCACAATCACAAACTCACTGACAAATATTTAACGTTTGGTATGCGGCTGGGGCGGCGCCAGGCGTATGGACTCCTGAGGGACATCCCCTGCCGCTTTCCTAGCAGGCAGGCTCTACTAGGGTGACCGGTTAGTTCCTGCCTGTCAATCAAACTAACCATGGAAAATAAAAAGAATTACCGCCGAAGCAACGGAGTGCGTGCTTTGTGCTCGATATTTTTGACAACACGTCAGCGGGGATAACATGGGGCAGAGAAGAAGACGCAGAGGAGAGG
This sequence comes from Cepaea hortensis, assembly GCA_963921405.1. Taxonomy (NCBI): domain Eukaryota; kingdom Metazoa; phylum Mollusca; class Gastropoda; order Stylommatophora; family Helicidae; genus Cepaea; species Cepaea hortensis. Next base: position 17,727,855 of record OY992897.1, read on the forward strand.
GTTGAAGGAAAAGGAGGAACCATTAAGTGACTTGGCTGTTTGTTTATCATATATTAGTCCTACTGACCTACTCATTTTTCGCATCCAGAATAAATTACTGTGTGTTTGTCGTTTATAATTTTGCCCGATCCCTTCCATCTCATCTCACTTATGCCTAGGATATTCACTTTCATGCTTTCCATTTCTCTTATAGCACTGTGTAACTTTCCAAGCTTATTTAACGTTCCAGCATTCCATGTACCTATTTTAAATTTATTTGTTTCAGTTACGATTTTTTCTTCAGTATCTGGATGACGGTTTGGTGTTCTCTTTGGCCCATGACTGTCCCTACCGGACAAGGATGTCCCAAGACAGCCATTGGCGTCGTTTACTGCCATTGAAATGTGTTTTGTCATGAAGTCTTGGAAGATAATGGTAAACTACTGAACGTAAACTTGCCGAGATATGGCAAACAACAAGTCTACAACAAGTCTACAACAAGTCTACAACAAGTCTACAACAAGTCTACAACAAGTCTACAACAAGTCTACAACAAGCATACAACAAGTCTACAACATGTCTACAACAAGTCTACAACAAGTCTACAACAAGCATACAACAAGTCTACAACAAGTCTACAACAAGTCTACAATGGGTGACGTTGTGATATTCTAGTATGATTCTAGCGTGAGTCGCGTAGTCAGTGGTTGCACACCCGCCTCACACGCCAAGGATCCGGAGTTCGTTCCCGGGTCCAGTCAGGGATATGCACTACCGACGAGCTCAAATGTGAGGGAATCTCGAGTTTAGTGCTTCCAACCTGACGTGGACAAGGTCGAAGGTTCGTATCCGAATACGATCAGCGTTGCCAGTAGGGGGTTGTCCTCAGTCTTCAAAATCAAAATCCCAAAACAACCGAATAAATCAATATGACAAACAGCACAAAAATACTGAGCTTGGCTGGGACGTTCTGTGGAAAATATGTAACTAATTTCTTAAACATTATATGTGGCCTGTAAAACAGGCCGGAAAAAATTTTTAAACATTCTACTCGTGGCAAGTATGGCACTAAACAAATAAAACACGAAATGATATATTTAAGTGAAGTAGACGAATGCGTTAGAAAAATCTCATGGATCAAAAACACAGCCACCATATTTATAAACTCTTTGAAGTTTCTTTAAAATTTCTATTTTTGTTAAAATATAATTTGTTGTGGTTAATCAATGCACAATACTTATTAATGATTAAAATATATTCTACAATTATTTACATTATATATTATAGCCATGAGAATGCAAGTAATTTCCCTTGTTATATCTTAGTAATGTCCCTTTTCGATATATATATATATATATATATATATATATATATATATATATATATATATATATATACATATATATATATATATATATATATATATATATATATATATATATATATATATATATATACATATATATATATATATATATACACACATATACACCTGCCTTTCTTTTTAATGTAGTTTTATTTCGTACAGACCTGTGTTCTTACAAGGTGCGTTGCGTGTTTTCTTTTACATTTACAAAGTACAAAAAGACCCCCCGACATCAAATGCTGCAAAATTCTCTAATTGTTTGTGTAATTACTACACACTATTTATTACATTACATAAATTAATTCGTCGCAGACATTAAATGCTGTTTCCATTCAAAAGTTGCATATAATTATAAATTGTAGGCATTCCTTCTAAACATTAAGAGTTTATTATCAGAACCCACAAAGAACATTTTCTAGTCATATTGTGTGAGCTATTCTCTTGGATCCGGTCTCTCTGTTAGCAGCTTTCTAAGTAACCCCGAATACTCTCGTGGTTGACGTAAGCGCATGAGAATTGGAAGCAGTTGGATTCGCGCCAGTGACTTATGAGAGTATGGAGACTGTCGCTCAGAAAGCAATGGCAAACTACTGAGCGCAATCTTGCCAAGAAATCAACAATCAGCTGAAAGATGCTGATGTTGACAGCGATGTCCTGTAATGGATATGCAAAAAAATTTTTTTGTTTACATTCTCTTGGAACAATAGGACCATTCATCTGTATTAGATTATCCCCCTTTAGTTTCCAACATTTTTTTCCCTCTCAAATCATGGACACAAATATTTCGTTAGAATGTTCCACTATACGCAAGAAAACTGTTCTTTTTAAAGTGTAACCACGCTTTCAACACGGAAGCCGAGCTAGTGTGGTGGCTAGATGTTCGTCTGTCGGCTCGGTGATCGTGAGTTCGAATCTGCAGCGAGTCGGAATTTTACAATGGAACTGGCCTCCCTGGTCGTCCCTGGCTGATGAAGGCTAATCGTCACAACGTCCTTTGTTTTCCGTCATTGTGTTCTGTAAATCTGCACTACCTCGTGTTATTTTATATTGCTTACATTTCTACAGCTTTACCGCAGTCGAGCTAGGGAACATCTAATGGCAGTGAACATGAGATTCCTGAGGAAAATGCAAAGAATGCCATTGGATGGGGGAAAAAAAACGAATGAGAAAGTTTCTTCAAGACACATATGAAAAATCTTAGATTGAATTGAAAAATTAAACGCAAACAGTCAAATTGTGTATAAATATCACGGAACGATGAGAAATAAACGTGAAAAACTTAGTTACCACTAGGAAACTTGACGGGGAAAGAGGATGTGGAAACGAAGAGAGATATGCCAAGATGGCTTAGCATAATCCAGACAAAAACACAGACTCGGTCATAGACTGGCGACGGCGTGAGATGGCGAACCAAGGCTGCCTAAGAATACGTATTAACATTGCACATGAAGATGATACGTTTGTCAAAAGCAGAATAAACACGATTAATATAGTGCGACATTATCGAGCACACATTTGGCTAAATCTAAACATATATAAAAATAGTAAATGTTCTGAAAATCTCAACAGAAATCTCATTTTTCTTTTTTAAGGGAATAGCGAGAAACCTGCGCACTCGAGACACTCACATTTGGGGTTATCGCAGGCGTCAACCCAACCGAAGCACAATGGAAGGGCCTCAACCCGGGAGCACCATCTTTTATTCGGTAATTTTACCCAATTCTCCAATGTCGGGATCCCTTCACTCCCCCACGAGGAATCACCCCCATGATATTTTCAAAACATGTCTTTCATACAAAGCTGTGTGTATTTACATGATGTAATGAGTATGTCTTTTGTTTGTGTATATCATATAGCGTTGCCGTTTGTTAGTGTTAAGTGATACATGTGCGAATAAAAGAAATGCATTCATACATACATATTAAAATATAACATTTATGGCATCGTGCATTTACACACGCATACCTTGCATAAGGAAGCCAGGAGGCCCGTCACATCGTTTCTTCTTATTCTTAAATCTTTCATGGCATACATGTGTATTGTGTGTGCGTGTGTGCGTGTGTGCGTGTGTGTGTGTTTGTATGTGTGTGTGTGTGTGTGTGTATATGTGTGTGTATATATGTGTGTGTGTGTATTAAGTTTCCGTAACAAGTATTTGGCCTGTACCCGCTCCATAGCGAAGGTGTTACGGACGCAGTTCGCAATCCCACATAACCGCGTTCGAAACACAGCTGCGGGAAAATTGGCAGCAAACCGCCTTGCGTTGGTTTTTATGATTTGGTATGGTTGCGGTTCGTTCGGAAAGCAATGGCAAACTACTGTAATCTTGGGTGGGGGTGGTTGGCGGTTACCCCCCAGAGGATAGAGCAACACTCTGGTTCCTCCGCCTTCCCCGGTTTTTTTTTTTTTTTTATGTGGCCTGTAAAACAGGCCGGACAAAATTCTTATTGGGTGTACCCTTTCCTATCCGCCGGCATTGAAAGGATAAACAACTGAATGGTATATCGAATAGAAATACAAAACTGAGTTAGAAAATTCTCACGCATCTAAAATAAATCCAGAATTTTCATACAAAGTTTAAAGGTCCCTTAACATTATTATCCTTTTCTTTATAGCAAATCTTACTTTAGCTTATTTGCTAACATTTTGTAAAAGTTTGAGATAAATTTTAAATTATTAAAATTACGTTATATACTTATGCTACTGCTAGTAATTCCCCTTGAACAAAACTCATGTAGCTATATCCCTTTACATTCATGTCTTCCTGTATAGTGATGTGTTTTTTCGTACAAAACTGTGTTTTTTCAAGGTGCGTTGCGTGTTTTCTTTTATATTTACAAAATACAACAAGTCCCCCAGACGTCAAATGCAGCAAGATTCTCTAATTGTATGCGTAATAACTGGGTACTATTTATTTAATTATTTTTCAAAAAGTTGCATATCCCTTACAGGAAGTTGCAGTCAATCACTCTATCTATCATGTGCCATGCCGGAAAGCGTGGGCGGTCATGACTCGCCATTTCACTCGATCACCAGAGTCGTGGATCAGATCAGTGTTCCTGTCTCGTCCTTGCCATGTGGCCAAGCCATCCAGGTAGTTTCCTCTGGGTCTTCCTCTTGGTCTGTTTTCCTTCGATCTTACCAGTTGTCACTAAGTTCTTCAATCCATTTCTTCTCATAACACGTCCACAAACTTTTGACTGTCTTCGTCTAATTTATCTAATCAGTCTACGATTTTCATTTGTCTCCTGTAGTACTTGGTCATGGGTTTTTCTGTCTTTCCACGGTACACTTAGGCTTTGCATTTTCCTCAGAAACCATAATTCTGTAGCCATCATATGTTTTTCAGCTTGACTGCACATTGTCCAAGTTTCACATCCATACAAAAGAACAGGCTCTATGTACCCCCTCAACACTATTTTTCTCGTTTCAATTGACATCTGTTTATTAGTCAGAATGTTTTTCATCTTGCTAAAGGCTACTTTCGCCATGTCGATTCTTGTTCTAATCTCTTCAAGGCATTTCCCATCAGATGTTATGAATGTTCCGAGATAATTGTATCGATTCACTTGTTGAAGAATATTTCCATTTACTTGTATATTACATTGTGGTACTTCGTTCTTCCTAGTGACGACCATAACCTGTGTCTTCGTACAATTTAATTCCAACCCCAGTTGCTCACTGTGTACAACAACCGCACCTACTAATTGTTGCAGATCCTGCTCATTGTCTGCAATCAATACTGTATCATCTGCGTATCTAATGTTATGGATGTTTCACCCTCTAATGCTGATTCCATTTATATCTTCTACATTTCTGAAAATATTTTCACTGTATAGGGAAAAAGGATCTGGAGACATTACACATCCCTGCCTAACACCTCTCTTAATAGGTTGATATTGTCCCACTTCATTATCATTCATTATGGCAGCTTGTTGCTTCCAATATATGCTTTTTATAAGTCTAATGTCTTTCCCATCAATTTGTAGATCTGCAAGCATATCCACCATGTTGACATGTTTAACTCTATCAAAAGTTGCAGTTAAGAACGTTAATAACATCGGCACGATCCATGGGCTGGCCATCTACAGGGGGTGCAGAGCCAGCCAGTTTATCAGCTCGTTCATTTCCTTCGACTCCCGCATGTCCCGGGACAAAAATGAAGGTGACTTTACGGACAACAGACTTCCGCAGCTACTCAGTCCACTGTCTACGTACAGATCCAGCTTCGACCTTCCGAAACATGTTCATTGAATCACTTAGGGCACACACGTTGGTATAATGCTGTGATTCCAGCCATAGGAAATCCTGTGCTACTGCCATAACTTCCATCGTCATGCTGCTAGTGGTCATAGAGTGGGCACCAATGGATTCTTGAACGGTGCGGCCCGCTGAACGGGCTGTAAATGCCCACGCACTTCTCTGCTGCTTTACAACAGATCCATCTGTATAGATGAGCACTTCGGGGTTGTCTAAGTGTTCATAGATGTGCGCGTTGACCTCTGCATTGACAGCGGCAGGGTTCTGCTCTTTGCACCGTCTGTTATCTTGGTGTCACTCTTTCAAGTGTCCGCAAGGGGGCTTGGAAGACGTTCTTGTTCAATGTGTATTGACCTGAGGACAGAAATGTTGAACTTTTGAGACAATTTCAGCAAAATAAACATGGAGTTAAGATTGATGTATATGCATAATTATTAATGGTATGCAATTAATAGCAACTATAAATAACCCTGAAGTTTTAACTATGAGTAATGTTCTGGAGAATATGGAGAGAGCTATAGGAAGCCTAGACATGTCTTTAAAACAGCAAGGGATAGTTACAGAGGTAGACAAATTTGCCGAGCAAGACGTGGATGGTGGCAATTGAAAAATGTGCTTTTCTAACAGGTGACACAGATGAAGATAAGAAGAAGATTGCGTATCAGAGCAGCAATAGATCACATAAGACTAAAGTTAGAAAGAGATTCACACGAAAAATGGGAAGAATTTAAGACAGATATGGCACATAAGTATGCAGAAATCATCGATCCGCAGCATGGCTGTTCAACCTTAAGGCGGTTAAAACAGGAAACATGTGAAAGTGTACAATTATACAGGGATAGATTGATCAATTTGGCTGAAAAGATATTTCCAGGACAAAATATCCAAGGAGAAGAAGTGGAGAGAATATTGGTGGAAATACTTGTAGATGGGATATACACCGGCGGCTTGACATTTAAACTTATGTGATAAAACCCTCTTAAATTAAAATTGGCCACCAATATTGCCATGACTGAAGAGAACTTAAGAAGAAGATTTAAATTAAGGATTGGTAGAGAACCTGGTAGCAATATGGATAGGAGAGAAGAAGAACCAATGGACATTCTTCAGGTAAGAAACAGGTGGGAAAGAAATAGAATTAATAATATGCCGAATAGAATTGGAATTCATTCAGTAGTAAAATAAATGTTTTGCATATCCTTTACAGGACATCGCTGTCAACATCAGCATATTTCAGCTGTCTGTTGATTTCTTGGCAAGATTACGCTCAGTAGTTTGCCATTGCTTTCTGAGCGGCCGGCTCAGTTATCCGGCAAGTCACCAGGGGGGGGGGGGGTCGAACCGCTCCCAGTTCTCGCCCGCTACGAGACTCTGCGTGATAAACGGGATTACGGAGAAAGTGTTGAAACCCCTCGGCCAGAGAGACCGGCCATTCAGTAGTACAGAGTAATAATCAACCTGTACGTGGTAGGGGAGTTCCGATAAATTTTCGGCATGGCGTAAACACAACAGTACCATGTACTCCTTTAATCTATTGTATTTGTAATCAGGTGGGACATTTGGCTAAATTTCGTAGGAATCAACCAATACGATCGAACTTTCGTAGGGCAGACAAAAGAGATAAATATAGAGATTTAATGGACGATGGTTGGAAGGGAAATGGAAGACCCACTTACTGAAAAAGACCCGCGGAAGTGGGAAGGTTACAGTGGTCCCCAGAGACCGTGAGAGAAATGAACGACTAATGCAGGTGCAGACATATCAAAGTTTACAGCGTTAATACGACCGAGGTGATCACCCAAGAGTACATAATAATTGTATTAAAGACCCTAACTCATGTGTGCTGGACATTGGAAAATATAAAATAAGAAGCATGATCGACACATGCACAGAAGTAAGTGTAATAAAAGGCAGTTTATATAATAAGATAAAGAAAAATAATAAATTACTACACACTAGAGCAATTTTGCAGTCAGTAACGGGTGAGGCTCTGGAAGTATTAGGACGTGTAATGAAAGATTTTAAATAAGAAGGCTTGACCACTTCGCCACGGAGCAACCCGACTGATCTTGCATACCAGACCAGCACTAACACATTTTTTGATGTATTAAAACAATTAAATATGAATATGATTATAACTGTCTGTCCCCATTAGAGCTTTCTGTGTAAAGGGTTATGTCTTTATCCATGTCTGGATGTGCTAACAGAGGTACAACTGTCAAGCTTTCTTTCGCAGTTCCCCTTAGGAAAAAATTACACACTCAAGACAGTCACATTTGGGGTGATCGCAGGGGTCAACCCAACCAAAGTGCAATGTAAAGGCCTCAACCCGGGAACACCATCTTCATATTTTGCAACCTCCCCCCCCCCCCCCAATTCTCTAATGGTGGTATACCCTTCCCTCCCGACCGGGTTGGGGGACTCACCGCCGTGATTTTTTCAAATAATTTCTGTCATACAAAGCAGTGTGTATTTAGATGATGTCATGTGTATACCACACAGCGTTATCGCTTGTTAGTGTTGAGTGACACACGTGCGAATAAGAAAAATGCATTCATACATATATATGATAATATAACAATTATGGCATGGTGCATGCATACATGCATTCCTTGCATATAGAAGGAAGGGGGCCCATCAATTTTTTAATATTTTTATTAAAAACTTTCATGTCGTACAAAACTGTATTTACTAGGTGCGTTGTGCGTGTTTACATTTGCGAATACAACATTGACATTTATATACATTTACGGCATGGTGTAATTACCTACACATTACTTGTTGAGGATGATGGTGGGGTAGTCATTTGCTCTCATGCACACTAAAAACTTTCAATATAAATTCTACCATACTAAAAGTATTCTAAATCACACGTTTAAATAAGTTTAACAGTATCACTGAATGGATAAAACATTAATCATTGCAACAAGCGTCCCAATTTACAAAATACATTGCCAAAAAGGCTATTATGGTGTTTGCTCGTGCACGCGTCAAAGAGCGAGAGAGAGAGAGAGAGAGAGAGAGAGAGAGAGAGATAGCGAGAGAGAGAGAGAGAGAGAGAGAGAGAGAGAGAGAGAGAGAGAGAGAGAGAGAGAGAGGGGGGGAGAGAGAGAGAGCCAAAACAAAGACTGAAGTTAATTGCGTTGGGTAGTAACTTCATCACAGGCACACTGGGTTTCTTTGGGGTGGGTGGGTTTTGGGAATGGAGTTTACACGAAGTTTTGTCTTGGTCGTGGTCATAATATCCACTCCTCGGCTGAAAAAGAAACTTATCTACGAGAATACATCCTCCATTTGTGCTGGGTAGCTCAATGAACTATCGTCCATTACTGGTAACATTTCCCAATCCCCGGTGACAAAGAAGGAAAATGTGCCGATTCATTCTCCCCCATGTTGGGTTTGTAAGTATATAAATAAAGGATCCACAAGCCTAATATCACTCTGTTGTAAAATACTGGTTTTTGACGACCATAATAGTACATTTTTGTAGTGGAAAGGAGAAAGTTAAATTAAAGATGGTAAAACACAAATTAATGTAGGGGCATTTATAACATCAGATGGAAGATTAGGAGATTAGGAGCAGAATAGGGCAGGCAAAAGCCGCATTTCAGAAAATGAAGAGTTTCTTATGCAATAAGTCACTATCACTGAATGTAAGAAAGAGAGTGCTGAAATGCTATGTAGAACCAGTTTTGCTGTATGGCAGTGAATCTTGGAATGTAAATGAACAAATTAAGAAGAAATTAGAAGCAACAGAGATGTGGTTCCTGAGACGAATGTTGCGAATTCCTTGGACTGCCATAGTAACTAACGACGACTGCCTGAAACAGGCTAATGAAACTAGAACATTATATACAACAATAAGACAGAGACAAACAGCTTTCCTCGGTCATGTGATGAGAAGAGAGGCATTGGAGAACATCGTAACAACTGGAAAGATTGAGGGGAAGAGAGGCAGAGGTAGACCAAGAGAAGTGATGCTGGATGGATTGAGACGGTGGCATGGAGGTATATCAGCAGCAGAGTTGATCCAGAAAACCAAAGACCGAGATCTATGGAGAGCCATGAACGCCTACGCCAGCCGGCACGGCACTTGATGATGATGATGAAAACACAAATGATGACAATAATACTAGAAATAATTGATTGGGGAAAGTGGTACACATTAGGAATATAAAACTATATGCGAAAGAATGAGTTGGAACATGTATAGTATGAAGTGTGAGTGTGAACATGTATAGTATGAAGTGTGAGTGTGAAATTGATGGGAGTGACATTTTGATTAATCTGTGCACATTTGTGCTTAAAAATGTGTGTGTGTGTGTGAGTGTGTGTGTGTGTGTGTGTGTGTGTGGGTGTGTGTGTGTGTGTGTGGGTGTGTGTGTGTGTGTGTGTGAGTGTGGGTGTGTGTGTGTGTGTGTGTGTGTATGGGTGTGGGTTCTATTGTCAGGCCCCCTTGCTCCGCAGGACATCTGAAAAGGATCTCCAGTAGTTGTGGTTAGACCCTTGTATGGGTGTGTGTGTGTGTTGAAGTTTTCGTAACAAATATTTGGCCTGTGCCGGTTCCGTCATGAAGAAGTTACGGAAGCAGTTTTTAATCCCACATACCCGCGTTCGAAACACAGCTGCGGGTGATTTGTCAGCAAACCGCCTTGGGTTGGTTTATTCACGAATTAGTATGGGTGCTGGCCGTTCAGAAAGCAATGGCAAACTACTGAACATAAACTTGCAAAGCTATCACAAACACCAAAAAAATACTGGGTTTGACTGCGACGTTCTGCAAAGGATATGCAACTAACTTTCTTTTCTGAAATTTGGCCTGTAAAACAGGCCGGAAAAAAATTTCTTTCTAATTGCTTAAGAATAGTATATGTATGTATCGCTGAAAGTATAAAACATGAAATGTTATATTGAAAAGAACTAGAAAAATGAGTTAGAAAATAATTCTCACGTCTCTAAAATGGATCCAACATTTTTAGAAAAACTTTAAAGATGCCTTAAAGTGTTTATCACTTTCTTTATTAAAGCATATAACTGTATATAATATCTTTAAATATTTTATAAAACATAAAGATGGCCGAGGGGTTAGCAGCTTTCTCCGCTAACCCCGAATACTCTCGTCACGTGACGCGACGAGAATTAGCAGTGGTTCGAATCGCAAAAGTGACTTACGAGAGTATGGAGCCGGTCGCTCAGAAAGTCGTGGCGTGCTGATGAGCGTAATCTAGCCTAGGAATCAACATACAGCTGAAAGATGCTGGTGTTGACCGCAATATCCTGAAACAGGATGGAAACGCGGGAAAAAAAAAAAAAAAAAAAAGATAAATACTACAACTATGTAAATTACTTATATAGCAATGCTACTGTTAGTACCGTCCCTTGATTTAACTTATATTAAGTTCCTTTGCAATATTTTAATTACGTGTCTTTCTTTTTAATGCGATTGTATTTCGTACAAAAATGTGTTGCTACAAGGTGCGTTGCGTGTTTTCTTTTACATTTACAAAATACGACAAGACCCCCAGACGTAAAATGCAGCAACATTCTCTAATTGTTTGTGTAATTACTGCATACTATTCATTACATTACATACATTATTTCCTCGCAGTCATTAAATGCGGTTTGCATATAAATAGGAATTGTAGGTATCCTTTTCAAACATTAAGTGTTTATTGTCAGAACCTTCAACCAAACATTTCTAATAATATTGTGTGAGTTATTTCTCTTGGAACAATGGGACCATTCATCTGTATTAGATTGTTCCCTTTTAGCTTACAACATTTTCGACCTCTCAAATCCACGGACACAAATATTTCGTTAGAATGTTCCACTACATTGTGTGCGTATCGTGCTCAATTGTAAGTACGCTTTCAACAGGGAAGCCAAGCTAGCATGGTGGCTAGATGCTCGCCTGTCGGCTCAGTGGTCATGAGTTCGAATCTGCAGCGGGGCGGAAGTTTACAATGGACCTGGCATCCCCGGTCGAACTTGGCTGATGAAGGCTAGTCGTCGCAACGTCCTTTGTTTTCCGTCATTGTGTTCTGTAAAGCTGCACTACTTCGTGCTATTTTATATTGATTACATTTCTACTCTTCTCTATGGCAGTGAAACCTGGACAACTTACTCACACCAAGAGAAAAATTTAAACAGCTTTCATATGCGGTGTATGCGAAGAATTCTTGGTATTAAGTGGCAAGACAAAATCACAAATAATGAAGTATTGGAAAGATCAGGTTGTGTGACAGTTTATTCCATGCTCAGTCTTCGTAGACTTAGATGGATAGGACATCTTAGGAGGATGGATGCTGGTAGAATACCAAAGGACATCTTTTTTGGTGAATTACAGATGGGTAAGAGATCTCAGGGTCGGCCTCTACTACGATACAAAGATGTGTGTATAACGTGTTGCATGGAGGGCAAATATCAGAAATGGAATAAAGACAAAGGAGAAAATTATTGCAGAAAAGTCACACACCAAGCGTTCGAGACGTAAGATGGTGCATGATGGTGGAAATGACCACGTGTTCACATGCACCCACTGTGAACGGACATTTACAGCGCAAATTGGCCTTATCAGTCACACTCGCTACCGCCATACTTAAAAGTTATTATGCCTTTTTAAAGCACAAACTATCGTCTGTCAAGACGGCAAGGTGCCAATGAAACATTTCTACAACTTCACCGCAGACAAGCTAGGAAACATCTGATGGCAGGAAAAATGAGATTTCTGAGGAGAATGCAAACAATGCCGTGGATGGACAGAAAAACGAATGAGAAAGTTCCTTCACGGAACAATTTTAAAAAAAAACCCTTAAAAGGAATAGAAAAATTAAACACAAACAGTCCAGTTTTGTTTACGAGTCATGGTACGATAAGAAATAAACTTGAAAATATAGTGACCACTAGGAAGTTTAGTTTAGTTTAGTTTAGTTTAGTCGATGGATCAACGTCACGGCCCACAGGTGCAACCCATAAGTGCTCCGTTCCCCTCCTGTCTCAAAACCTGAGTCTGGAGAAATTCAGCTCAGTGCACGAACTCCGTAGCACCGGCGAGGATCCTGAAATACTTTGGGTAGATTGTTAACTGGAAATTTTGCCCGGGCAGCGTTAAATGAACATCGTAAATTGATTAGAGAAATTAGACGTAGACAGTCACAAATGTATTGGACATGTTATGAGAAGAAATGGATTGGCGAACATGGTGACAACTGGCAAGATCGAAGGGAACAGACCAAGAGGAAGACCGAGAGGAAAATACCTGGATGGCTTGGCCACATGGCATGGACGAGACAGGAACACTGAGCTGATCCACGACTCTGGTGATCGAGTGAAATGGCGAGTCCTGACCGCACACGCTTTCCGGCATGGCACATGATTGATTGATTGAGCGCCGTTAGGCTACTCTTTTTCGATTTCCAACTGCCAAGGGATTTCTTTACGTGCGCAACAATACACACGGGCGTCCGATCTCACCACCCAGAGACCATGGGGAAATTTTATTACTAGAAGTCTCGAGAAAAAATCGCGGCATAACCGGGGCATGAATCCGGGACCTCCAGCACTCGTGGCGGATACCATACTTCGAAACCATTCAGCCCTCTGACCACTAGGAAACTCGAAGAGAAACGGGGGGGGGGGGGTGTAAACGAAGAGATATATGCCAGGATGGCTTAATATAATCGAAACAAAAACAGAGACCCAGCCATAGACTGGCGACGGTGCCAGATATCATTGTCTTTAGAATATTCAAACATGTCTTTTCTGGTTGACTTTAAGACGGCTTCTCTGGTTGACTTCTTCTTCTTCTTCTTTCGTTCGCCTGAAATATGTTTATAACTGCAATGTTGTCTCTTGTATGAATCTAACAGTCTTTTTTAGTTCCACTCAGCCGTCCATGGAGTTTACCTTCCACTGTTATCTCTCCAGGACAGAAGGTTCGCCTGGATATGTTGTAGTTTGGGAAATCCTGGAATATCTCCTCTGTTGTCTGCGACATCAATCCACATGTGCAATGGCTTAGTCGGCAATCTTGAATTTTGTATACATGTGGTTGCGTAATATGTTGTGTCCTGTTCTGAGGCGCAGAAGAATGACCTGTTCTGGTCTGTCCATAACGTGGTAGTCGTCTTGTGGTTTGGTGGCCTTCTGACTGATTTGACCATTCTTGTCTTTTGGTGGTATGCAATGGGCACATTATGTTGTTCTTCGTTTGCTCCTTCCTTAGCCTATCGATCAGCTCTGTCGTTTCCGGGGACTCCACAGTGGGATGGCATCCACTGTATGGTGATCTTATGCTGACTGCTAAATTCAAAAAGTAGTGTCATTAGACCTGGCAATTTCCCAGAAAGTAGCGCCTCTATTACGGATTTTGCATCTGTCAATATCACCACAGGTTGTGTACCATGGCTGGTATTTAGTAATTTCTCTGTTGCTATCTTGATTGCCTCAATTTCAGCATCATAGTTACACAACTTGGATTTAGCAAAAACAAAGGATGCACAGATGCCATTTTTGCTCTTAGACAACTTATAGAAAAATCAATCGAATTCAATGAAACACTCTACTTAGCCTTTGTCGACCAAGAAAAGGCATTCGATAGAGTAGATAGAAACAAGCTGTGGGAAATCCTTAAACAATATCGAGTGAGTACACATCTAACAAACCTATGTAGAAGTTTATACAACAACAATGAATGCATAGTGAGAGCGACTGGAGGACACTCAGAATCCTTCACCATAAGATCTGGAGTACGACAAGGTTGTGTCCTGTCCCCTCTCCTGTTCATAACATATATAGACAACATATGTAAAGAAACCAGCCAAGCAGAGACAGCAAGAATACCGCATGACGAGAACACAGAAGAAGCATCTGCAAATCTAACCATTAGAGAACTCCTGTTTGCGGACGAACAAGCACTAATAGCAAAATCAGAAGCTGAATTACAAGACCACATGAATAGTCTAAACGAAATGTGTAGGGAACATAACATGAAAATTAGCACAAGCAAAACAGAGGTAATGACTATAACTAAAGAAGAACAAACAACAACAATTCATCTAAACGAACATCCCTTGAAACAAGTAAAGAGTTTCAAGTACCTAGGAAGTATAATATCATCAAATGGCAGATCAGAAGACGAGATCGAAAATAGGTGCAATAAGTAAAACCAACTCATTGGACAAATGGCACCAATACTAAAGAACAAACATGTATCAATAACTACTAAGAAAGCACTTTACAACACAATCTTCCTACCAACTCTATGCTACCAATGCCAAACCTGGACAATAACAGTAAAAGAGAAAAAAACAATCACAACAATAGAAATGATATTCCTGAGAAGAATACTCAACGTTTCAAGAAGAGATACGATCAGAAATGAAGAAATCAAGACAAAAGTGGAGCTTAAAGCAGCACTAGATTTTATTAGAAAGCAGCACGTCAAATGGTTTGACCATGCAAGTAAGTTACCAGTCAACAGCATACCACAACAAGCAATGATGTACAGACCAGATGGAAACAGAGGAAGAGGCCGACCACGTAAACGTTGGACGGAGGGAATAGCAGAATCCATGGGAATATCGATATATGAATCCCATAATCGGGCACTCTCACGAAGTTTATACTTCACCTCGACACCGCAAGGTACAAGAGGAACATGATGAGAGATGAGAGATATATGGATAGCTCCAGTTCACTGATTGTCATAGGTGCCTCCATAACCTCATGTGCTATTTCCTTCTGTCCTATATGTTGCCATTTCTATATGCGATCATTTGGACAGTAGCAATTGATCAGGTGAAGGTCTGTATTGTCTGTCTTAAGTTTAAGTGTCTGATACTCAGCCCCTTCCATGGGGAGGCAGGGATGTTATTTTTGACAAGAGTCAATATTCTACCCTTTCGCCTGTCCTTTTGGTCAGATCGGTAACACTGGTAGCCTCTGATTTTGAAGGCTATATTTTTGCTGAGGTGAATTTCTTGCAAGCAACATACACTTACATTTTCTTTGGCCAAGATGTTTTCTAGTTCTATTCTTTTCTTATTGATACCCTCTGCATTCCAGTGCATTATTTGAAGTCTTGGTTTGGTACGGCCAGACGTTCTATTGTCAGGCCCCCTTGCTCCGCAGGACATCTGAAAAGGATCTCCAGTAGTTGTGGTTAGACCCTTGCGAGACATAAGGCACGGCATTGTACTTGCCTGGGGGTCCAGAGCAGGGCGAGCACCATAACAGGTAGCAGTTGTCGACATAATTTACGGCGTAATTGTGTGGCGCCGGTCTCTCTGGCCGAGGGGTTACAACACTTTCTCCGTAATCCCGTTTATCACGCAGTCTGTAGCGAGCGAGAACTGGAAGCGGTTCGTCCCACGCTGGTGATTTGCGGGATAACTGAGCCGGCCGCTCAGAAAGCAATGGCAAACTACTGAGCGTAATCTTGCCAAGAAATCAACAGACAGCTGAAAGATGCTGCTGTTGACAGCGATGTCCTGTAAAGGATATGTAGAAAAAAAAAATTGCGTGGCAGCCTTATTTCTGTGGTGCGCCTCCTGGCTGGCTGCCTCCGTCTTCAGCATCTATCTTTCGCAAGAGTAGACTGTGGTCTTACTCGACACACGAACACATAATCTGGTTGACTTCAAGACGGCTTCACTTCTTGTTTGTTAAAAAATACAACTTCTCTTTATACCTGGATACTACTCAACTTTCTTCTACGTGTATCTTGCGCTGTTAAGTGCGCTTCGCTCCACTATATTCTATCGCATACTATGTTTGATTTCTCTATTCATCATTTTAATTCTGAGTCCCATTCTAAGTCCCATTTTAATTATGTCGTCCCATAACAGTCACTCTGTACAACAGTTACTCTGTTATAGAGAACTAACACCTGCACTTCTATATATTTATGTGTGAGTGACCTAACAACTGCATTTCTATATATTTATGCGTTTAAGAACTAACAGATGCATCATATATTTATGTATGAGTGAATTAACACCTGCATTGCTATATATTTATGAATGAGAGAACTAACAGATGTACCATATATTTATGAATGAGAGAACTAACAGCTGTACCATATATTTATGTATGAGAGAACTAACACCTGCACTTCTATAAATTTATGTGTGAGTGACCTAACAACTGCATTTGTATATATTTATGTGTTTGGGAACTAACAGATGCACCATATATTTATGTATGAGAGAACTAACAGATGTACCATATATTTATAAATGAAAGAACTAACAGTTGATATATATGATGAGAGGACTAACAGCTGTACTTTGTACACTGTACATTAGGATTCACAGCTGTGGCATGTGTACGTATGCATAAAAACACACACATATGTACATGAGGATGTCACAGCTGTAAATATGTACATACAAGACACATACAGCTTTACTATGCAAATGGTTGCATGAGACACAAAGCTGTTCTGCACACTGAATCTGTTTTCTATGTACTGTGTACATCAGGACATAAAGATATAGTTAGATGCATACATCCATCCATCTATCATGTGCCATGCCGGTAAGCGTGGGCGGTCATGTTCTGCAATCTCACTCGATCACCAGAGTCGTGGATCAGCTCCGTGTTCCTGTCTCGGCTGTACTTCTACATACGGGTACTTGAGGACACAAAGTATTAGCTTGGTACATGACACAATGCTGTACTCTACTAATCCATCTGTGAATGTATCTGTTCGAACATGCATAGTATGAAGTGTGAGTGTGAACTTGATGGGAGTGGCGTTTTGCTTAATCTGTGAAATTTTGTGTGGGAAATATATGTGCATTAAGTTTTTCATAACAAGTATCTGGCCTGTTTCTGCTACATGGCTAAGGATACAGTTGGTAATCCCGCATACCCACCTTCAAAACGCAGTTGCGGGCGATTTGGCAGCGGATCGCCTAGCGTTATTTTGTTACGAATTGGAAGGTGTGCCGGTCGTTCAGAAAGCAATGGCAAGCTATTGAAAGTAAACGTGCCAGGACATCGTTGACTGCGACTTCCTATACAGGAAATGCAACTAACTGTTATTTTATTTGGCCTGTACAACAGGCCGGAAAAAAATTTATTTCGATGTTAGAATTTGTTTTGAGTATTACTAAAAGGATAAAATAGTGAATGTCATATCGAAGGAAAAAAGACAAATTAGTTAGAAAATTTTTACGCACATAAACTAAAGCTATAATTTTTAAAAATTTTTTAAAGATGTCTTAAAGTTGTTATCCTTTTCTTTATATGGGTTATAACTGCAATTATTTTTTTTTGAATATGTTATGAAAGATTAGATAAATACTTCAATTATTTAATTATACCATAAAGTCAGTTACTATTAGTAATGTCCCTTGAAATAACTTATGTTGTTATATCCCTTTGCAATATTTTAATTCCATATCTTTCTTTTTAATGTGGGTTTATTTCGCACAAGACTGTTTTTACAAGGTGCGTTGCGTGTTTTCCTTTCATCATCATCATCAAGTGCTCTGTTAGCTGGCGTAGGCGTTCATGGCTCTCCGCAGATCTCGGTCTTTGGTGTAACGGAGCAACTCTGCTGATGATATCCCTCCATGCCACCGTCTCAATCCATCCAGCATCATTTCTCTTGGTTTGCCTCTGCCTCTCTTCCCCTAGATTTTTCCAGTTGTCACTATGTTCACCAATGTCTCTCTTCTCATCACATGACCAAAGAAAGCTGTTTGTCTCTGTCTTATTATTGTATACAGTCTTCTAGTTTCATTAACCTCTTTTAGGCAATCGTTGTTAGTTATTCTGGCAACATTCGTCTCAAAACCTACATCTCTGTTGCTTCTAAGTTCTTCCTAATTTGTTTATTTACATTCCAAGATTCACTGCCATACAGCAAAACTGGTTCTACATAGCATTTCAGTACTCTCTTTCTTACATTCAGTGATAGTGACTTATTGCATAAGATACTCTTCATTTTCTGAAATGCCGCCTTTGCCAGCCCTATTCTGTTTTTAATCTCTGTTGTACATCTCCCATCTGATGTTATAAATGACCCTAGGTATTTAACATTAGCCGCTTGGTTAAGAATTTTCCCTTCTATTTCTACTCGTGTGTCACATTTTGGTGTCACCATTTTCTTTGATGCCAGTCTCCGTGGTCTATGAGTTACACGACTTTCTCCGTAATCCAGTATACTCTCGTGAGTAACGTGACGTTAAGCGAGAATCGGTAGCGGTTCTCTCCGCGTCGGTAACTTACGTGGTATTTGAGTCGGTCGCTCAGAAAGCAATGGCAAACTACTGAGCGTAATCTTGCCTAGAAATCAACAATCAGCTGGAAGATTCTGATGTTGACAGCGATGTCCTGTAAAGGATATGCGAACACGAAAAAAAAATTTCTTTGATATCACCATTGTTACTGTTTTCTTGATATTCAAGGAGAGTCCTTTTTTGCACTCTCTGTTACTACAATGTTCAACAACTGTATGAAATGGAAACAAATAGGTATTTTAAACTCCTGCGAGAAAAAACGAACTAAACATCAACAAACATTGCACATACCTTACAAGGAGATCCACGTGTCGCGAAATACAGGTGAAAAATCCGAAATCAGAAGCACTCAATAAATATAAACATGAATAATAAAATAAGATAAAATACACACGAACGCATACAATACGACACACAGACGTTTCGATTCTCAGAATCTTTGTCAATGACAACACAGCTAACAACGAGATACAGCAAACGAAAGACCACAATACACTAACACACGATCTATAACTTAGCCATGTGAGGCCGAAAAGGTGACTTGGCCAGATGAATTAAAAATGGGTTGCCAAAAAGGATTTGAGTAGCCAAAAATATGTGAACAGTCTGCTATGAAAATATAGGAAAGTGAGGACAATTAAGTCTAGATATGGGGGGGGGGGCAGCATAGTGATAGATAGTGTGAACAATTGGGGAAGATGCCGCAGTTATACTGTAGCGTCCACAACCGTATTAATTCCGGCTGGGTGGATGCATCCCAGATTGTTGATTAGTTGGCATTCAATTTTAAGTCTGACACAGCTGTTGGAGAAGCAGGGTTTTAATGCGGTGACACATGCATCGTCGGTTCCATTATGGTTAGAGGAATTGAAATGGTTGGGGACATGTTTGTCAGCGCCCTGATTGATGTCCCTGAGGTGTTCCCTGAAACGATCCGCAAGACGTCTGCCCGTTTGGCCAATGTATTTCATGTCACATCGTTTGCAGATGATAACATACATCAGATTGCGGGATGTGCAAGTGAAAGAATCTTTCAAGGTGAAGGTACCTCGGGGAAATGCAATCTCTGGTGTCTGAACAACGTATGGGCATGTCAGACAGTTCCTACGATGGCATTCGAAGGTGCCCACGGATGAAGTAACCGTGGGGAGGCGACTATGCACAAGGTGGTCCCTGAGGCTCTGGTTACGGCGGAATATTACCCTGGGGCCATTGGAGAATACCTCACGAGTGGTAGGATCGGATTCCAAGATGGACCAGTGTCTCAGGAAAATGTGCTTGATGGCATAGGCATGTGGGTAGAAGGTGAGGATAAGCTTGGGTTCATTGTTCGGAGGTCGCGTATGCTTGGCGAGGGACATTTCCCGCGAGACCTGGGTTATGCGGCTGAAAGCTGTCGATAAGATGTCCTCTGGGTAGGACCGTCTGCGGAAAAAGTCCAGCATTTCGTGGGCTCTCTCGAGGAAGTCTTGCGGATCGTTTCAGGGAACACCCCAGGGACATCAATCAGGGCGCTGACAAAACTGTCCCCAACCATTTCAATTCCTCCAACCATAATGGAACCGACGATGCATGTGTCACCGCATTAAAACCCTGCTTCTCCAACAGCTGTGTCAGACTTAAAATTGAATGCCAACTAATCAACAATCTGGGATGCATCTACCCAGCCGGAATTAATACGGTTGTGGACGCTACAGTATAACTGCGGCATCTTCCCCAATTGTTCACACTATCTATCACTATGCTGCCCCCCCCCCCCCATATCTAGACTTAATTGTCCTCACTTTCCTATATTTTCATAGCAGACTGTTCACATATTTTTGGCTACTCAAATCCTTTTTGGCAACCCATTTTTAATTCATCTGGCCAAGTCACTTTTTCGGCCTCACATGGCTAAGTTATAGATCGTGTGTTAGTGTATTGTGGTCTTTCGTTTGCTGTATCTCGTTGTTAGCTGTGTTGTCATTGACAAAGATTCTGAGAATCGAAACGTCTGTGTGTCGTATTGTATGCGTTCGTGTGTATTTTATCTTATTTTATTATTCATGTTTATATTTATTGAGTGCTTCTGATTTCGGATTTTTCACCTGTATTTCGCGACACGTGGATCTCCTTGTAAGGTATGTGCAATGTTTGTTGATGTTTAGTTCGTTTTTTCTCGCAGGAGTTTAAAATACCTATTTGTTTCCATTTCATATTGTTATATCCTGCTGCAGCCGCTGCTTTTTCTCAACAACTGTAGTAGGTCTGTTGCATTATCCGCCACCAATGCTGTGCCATCTGCATAGCGTACACAGTGGTACCTCGGGTAACGAACTTAATTAGTTCCAGAACTCGGTTCGTAACCCGAAACG
Source organism: Cepaea hortensis (assembly GCA_963921405.1). Taxonomy (NCBI): domain Eukaryota; kingdom Metazoa; phylum Mollusca; class Gastropoda; order Stylommatophora; family Helicidae; genus Cepaea; species Cepaea hortensis. The sequence continues at coordinate 17,749,064 of OY992897.1, forward strand.
TTCGTAACCTGAAACATTGCAATCAATTAAATAAAGACAATCCGTTTCAAGATGAAAGAATCGTTCTTTTTTTATTAACATCCGGTCGTTTACCCGACAAAACGCAAAGAATACGTGTACTTCACGTATTAAATAAAGAGAAATAAAACAACCAAATGAATTAAATGTATAATAAAATAGAAAGATTTAGTCTATCTTTATTACCAAGAAAACAATAATGGGAAATTTGTCACTTTCTTTGTTATTCTGAATCATTAGTTTCAGGAGTTGCTTGTCGCTGATTCTTAGCAGTCGACTGGGAATCTTTCTCCACCAAGAAACTATCAAGGGAAATATGTCGCTTCCTTTGCTGGAGAATCTTTCTGAAGTGGACCATCGTGTTATCATTCATCGGATTTACTGCCCTGTTAGCAACAAGTTTGTTTGGATGATGGTTCACAACGATGTCTTCGATGTCTGTCTACTTGCTGCAAATTTTATTTAATCCTGACAGTTGAAACGGTCTCTGACTCCTCATCATCGGGTGACTGCTCCTCCTTTAATGTCTTTAGCTGTTCATTCTGAAGATCCTCAAGGTCATCTGTAGTACTGTTTGTACTGTACACAATCGTTTGTCTCCAACATTACACCTTGCTCTCTCTCTCTCTCTCTCTCTCTCTCTCTCTCTCTCTCTCTCTCTCTCTCTCTCTCTCTCTCTCTCTCTCGCTTTCTATCTACCGCCTTCGTTCGTAACCCGAGGTACTGTTCGTTACCCGAGACATAAAATTTTCGAAGTTGTTGTTCGTAACCTGAATTGTTCGTGACCTGAGGCGTTCGTAACCCGAGGTACCACTGTAGTGTTTATATTATAACCTCCGCTTAGTATTCCTGGCTTCTCTTTGATCTCTCTCATTATTACTTCGCTATAGAGGGAGAAGAGATCCGGTGACAAGACACACCCCTGTCGTACTCCTAGCTTCTTCTGTTCGTAACTACCCTCTTTATTAGCCATTTAAATTGTTTCTACTTGGTTCAAGTAAATATTCTTTATTATTCTTAAATCTTTCCCATCAATGTTGATATCTTCCAATATTTTAATAAGTTCATCATGTTTTACTTTATTAAATGCCTTAGTATAATCTATGAAGCACAAATATATGTCTTTCTGTGTCTCTATTAATCTTTCTATTAGTGTCCATAGTGTATATATTGCATTGTTTGTATTATTTCCTTCCACAAATCCATACTGCTCTTCAACAATTTCCATATTTATTTTCTTTCTTGTTCTTCTCATTATAATTCTGAGTTGAAGCTTAGTGACATGGTTTATGCGGTTAATCGTACGAAAATCTTCGCATTCAATTGGTACTTGTCTTTGTGGTATAGCTATAAATACAGATTTCAGCATATCGCTCCGTAGATATCCACTGCTGTAAATATCATTCAACATTTCGGTTATTATATCTACTCCAAATTCTCCCAATACTTCTAATTCTTCTATTGTGATTCCATCTGGCCAAGCTGTTTTTCCTTTCTTCATATGTTTGATATCGTCAGCGACTTCTTCTTTTAGAATAGGTGTGCCCTCTAAGTTGCTTTCTTCTGTTAATTCTTCCATTTCTCCATTATATAATTCTCACATATACTCATTCCACCTCTTCTTTATAGCATCTTCCTCCAATATCTTTTCTGTTTTTGATTTTAACCACCCCATATTTATTCTTATTTTTCTTCTTTTGAGCTCACTGATTTGTCGGTGTATATTGTTTGTATCTTTAATAGAATTTAATTCAATTTTCTTGCATTGCTCGTTAATCATTATTTTGCCTTCACACAATTATCTCTTATTTCTTTATATATCTTATCATATTCTTGTTTGTGAATTTTACTCTGGTGTCTTTTGGCCACCAACTTCAAGATTTCTTCAGTTATCAATGTCTTCTTAGCTTTTTGGCTTCTCTACGGTATTATTTCTTTGGTCGTTTGATGAATGGAGTCCCTTAACATTTCCAATCGGTTGTTTATGCTTTATATTTTAGCTATTGCATTTAATCTATTTTTCACAGTCACTCTGTATTGTTCTTGAATTTCTTTATCTACCTTCACAACCTCTTTATCTCATGTCTCATGTTGTTAACTACTGTTTGTCCTCACTTCAGTTTTACTTTTATTATCCCACATAGTGGTAAATTATCACTGTTATAGTCAGCACCCGGCATTGCCTTTACATTAATTAACGCATTTCAAAAACTTTTATTAATAAGTATGTGATTAATTTGGTTTAGTATCTTCTTATCAGGGCTTTTCCATGTGTAAAGCAGTCCTTTATGGTGTTTAAACCAGGTGTTTCCAATTATTATAACATTGATATTTGCCCATTCTATTAGTTGTTCTCCTCTTTCATATTTTTGTACGAAACCATAATTCAACACTATATCTTCAATTTTTTCCTTTCCTACTTTTGCATTCAAATCACCTGGTATTGTATTTATATCTTGTGATTTAATTCGAAACATCGCCATTTCTACTTCATCGTAAAAATGTTGTATTTCTTCATCACGTCTGCTTGTTGTTGTGGCATATGCTTGTACAATATTTATATCTAGTTGGTGCCTTTCAATTTAACCATAATAACTCTATCTGAAATACACAAGTGATCACTAAGTGACATGGCTGTTTATTTATCAAATATTAGTCCGACTCCTTTTTTCGTGTGTATCCCCTCCAGAATAAATTATTGTGTGTTTGACGATTATAATTTTGCCCGATTCCTTCCATCTCATCTCACTTATGCCTAGGATATTAAATTTCACGCTTCCATTTCGCTTTTAAAAAAAAGTCGCTTAAAAGTCGACAGGGTCGACTTCATAGCACAGGGTTTTATCCCATATGGCTCGATCTCTTTCCACAGCGCGGAAAGCGTCGCATAGAGCACGAGCTCCGTAGCTCTAGCGACGACCCACAGGAGTCTCCGAAAAATTTAACTCGTGAACCGAAGGACACGGCCCGGAATCGAACCCACAACCTTCGGAGCCGGAGTCAAACGGCTTGACCACTTCGCCACGAAGACTCCCTTCGCTTATAACATTGTGCAACTTTCCACGCTCATTTAACGTTCTAATATTCCATGTAATCCCATGATATGCGTGGGGGTTGGGGTATTGGTTTGTGGGTGAGGGGATGTATGTATGGGTGGGGGATGTGTGAGTGGGGGATGTGTGGGTGAGGATGCGTGGGTGGGGGATGTGTGGGTGGGTTAGGAGATGTGTGTGTGTGTGTGTGTAGGTGAGGGATGTGTATGTGTGGTTGGAGAGATGTGTTGGTGAGTGGGGGATTGTCTGGGTGGGTGAGAAATATGTGGATGGGAGATATTTGGATGGGTGGGGAAGGTGTGTGTGTGGGTGGGAAATGTGTTTTGGTGGATGGGTGGGGTGTGTGGGTGTTGGTGGGTAAGGGGATATGTGGATTGGTAGGTGTGTGGAGGTGTTTGTAGGGTATGTGGGGACGTGCATGTGGGATAGGGGATGGAAGTATGGGCGGGGATTGTGTAGGTGGGGGTGTGTGTATGGGGAGGTGTGTGTGGCTGGGGGATGTATGTATGGGAGGATGTGTATGGGGGATGTGTGTGTGTGTGGGGGGGGGGGATATGTGTGCGTGCGTGGGTGATGTATGGTTCGGTATGGGATGTGTATGTGTGTGTGGATGGGATATATGTGTGTGAAAGGGGGGATGTATGGTTGGGTTCGGGATAGGTGTGGGGTGAGGGATGTGTGTGTGGATTGGGGATGTGTTTTTGGGTGCGGGATGGGTGTGTGTGGGAGGGATGTTTGTGTGGGTGGGTAGGGGAGGTGTGATTGGTTGTGGGATGTGTGGTGGAAGGGTATGTGTAGGGTGTGGGGAATGTGTGGGTGGGGGATATGTGTTTTGCTGGGTAGTTGGGGGATGTTTTCGTTTAGTTGGGTGGGTGGGGGTGTGTGTGTTGATGGAAGCATGGGGGATATGTGGGTGGATGGGTGTGTGTGTGTGTTTGGGATGGGTGTGTGGGTCGGGGATGTGTGTATGAGTGGGAATGTGTGTGTGTGGGTGGGGAGGTGTTTGTTGGAGATGTGTATGTGTGGGATGTGTGGGTTGGTGGGTGGGGGATGGGTGGGTGGGTGACAAATGTGTCGGTTGTTGATGGTGTGTGTGTGTGTGTGTGTGTGGGTAGAGGATGTGTGGGTGGATGGTGGTGTGTGGGTGTTGGTGGGGGTTGGGTATGTGAGTGTGGGTGGGTGTGTGGGGAGGGATGTGTGTTGGTGGGTGTGTATAGGGATGTGTATGTGAGATGTGTGGGGAGATGTGTGTGTATGTGTATATATGTGTGAGTGCATAAGTAAACATTTGTCATTGAGTTTGTAATTGTGATTGAGTATATGTATATGCGAGGGAGAGTGTATTTGTGTGTTATCGAGTGATTGTGATTGAGTATATGTTTATGCGAGGGAGAGAGTATTTGTATGTTACCGAGTGAGTGCAAAACTGTAAGTTTGGGTGTAAGTATGTATGCAGGTATGTGTGTTTTTATTAATGTGCGCATGTACGTGTGTCTTCCTCTCTCATAACATGGTAATATGCATTGTTTATGTTTACAGCATTCATTTGACAATGTTGTTTTTTCCTATGTGAATGTATCATGCACTATTGATGAACGAAAGATGAGTGAATGGAAGGGCCGCAAGTAGAATGGGCCTGCGTGCCCAATTTGTTACCTTTGAAAATAAAGTTTGTTCGTTCGTTAGTTCGTTCGTACCTATTTTAAATTTATTTGTTTTAGTTAATATTTTGCCTTCAGTATCTGAATGACGGTTGTAGTGTCACCTGTGACGCATGACTGTACCCACCGGTGGAGTATGTCCTAAGACAGCTATTGCCGTCTACAACAAGCCTACAACAAGCCTACAACAAGCCTACAACAAGCCTACAACTAGCCTACAACTAGCCTACAACAAGCCTACAACAAGCCTACAACAAGCCTACAACAAGCCTACAACAAGCCTACAACAAGCCTACAACAAGCCTACAACAAGCCTACAATGGGTGACGTTGTGATATTCTAGTATGATTCTAGCGTGAGTCACGTGGTCAGTGGTTGCACACCCACCTCACACGCCAAGGATCTGGAGTTCGTTCCCGGGTTCAGTCACTACTGGCGAGCTCAACTCGAACGAAACTCGAGTCTAGCGCTTCCAACCTGACGCGGACAAGGTCAAAGGTTCTTACCCGAATACGATCAGCGTTGCCAGTTGGGGGTTGTGCTCAATCTTCGAAACACAAATTCCGAAACAACCAAATAAATTAATAGACAAACAGCCAAAAAATGCTGGGGTTGACTGTGACGTCCTTTATAGGATATGCAATTAACTGTTTAAATGATTTATTTAGCCTGTAAAACAAGCGGCCAAAAATTTTGGTACATCTATGCTATTCAATTGATATCGTTGACAGAATAAAACATTAAATATTATATCTAGGAGTAATAGAAAAATGAGTTAGAAAATTTTCACTTATTAGAGCTTTTTTTTTTTTAAACACAAACTCTAAATATTTCTTAAAGTGGTTATAGTTTATATATAAAACACATAGTTACCAGTTAATCTTATTTTGAAAGTTTGTAAAATGATAAGAAAAATGTATAACCGTTCAAATTACATAATATAGTCATGATATTGTTAGTAATTTCCTTTGATATAACTTATGTTGTTATGTCCCTTTGCAATATTTTAATTACGTCTTTCTTTTTCATGTGGTTTTATTTCATACAAAACTGTGTTTTTACAAAGTGAATTGTGTGTTTTCTTTTACATTTACAATATACAACTAAACCCCCAGACGTTACATCCAGCAATATTCTCTAATCATTTGTGTAATGACTGCATACTATTTATGACATTCTTCTTCTTCTTCAGCGTTCCGAGCCATTGAGGTTCTTTGCTGCAGATACAATCCGCCTCCATTCGTCTCTCTGGTTGACCTTCTCTTGCAAGTCGTTGATTCCAAGTGCTTGTACGTCTGTGTATATATTATCTCTCCACCGTCTTCTTGGTCTACCTCGGGGTCTACGGTCATTTATTTCCTGAGTGTAAGCGAGTTTTGTTTCCCTATTATCTTCCATTCTTTCTATATTCCCCAGCCATTGTAGTCTATTAGCCGGCTCCATGGCCGAGGAGTTAGCAGCTTTCTCCGCTAACCCCGAATACTCTCGTCACGTGACCCGACGAGAATTAGCAGTGGTTCGAATCGCAAAAGTGACTTATGAGAGTATGGAGCCGGTCGCTCAGAAAGTCGTGGCGTGCTGATGAGCGTAATCTAGCCTAGGAATCAACATACAGCTGAAAGATGCTGGTGTTGACCGCAATATCCTGAAACAGGATGGAAACGCGGAAAAAAAAAAAAAAAAAAAATTGTAGTCTATTAGCCTTCATGTTACCAGTGATTAGCGGGGACTTAAACAGATCATAAATGTCTTTGTTACTTCTTCTTTTCCACTCTCCACTTTGTGTATCCCTAATGGGTCCAAAGATGCGTCTTAACACTTTGTTCTCAAAGGTTTGTAGCAAGGCTTCGTCTCCTTTCGTTGTACTCCAGGTTTCAGAGCCATACAGCACTTTTGTATATTGTGATCTTAGTGTTACGAGACAGCGCCTTTGATTTTAGTAGATGTTGTAGTGCATAGTATATCTTATTTCCAAAATTGATTCTAGTTTGTATTTCTTCCCTTATGATGTTGGAGCAGTTGAAGATTGTACCCAGGTATTTGTATGTTTCCGTTCTTTTAATGGTCATATTATCTATTTGTATGTGGCCAGATGTTTGAGCCATTCCTTCTCTTGAAATTACCATATATTCTGTCTTATCTTGGCTGATAACTAGCCCCATCTGTTGGGCTTTTTCCTTTAAGTGAGTCAATATTTCCAATGTCTTTTGTTCATTTTCCCCTATAATATCTATATCATCTGCATAACCAAGCAGCTTGGATGTTCCTCCAATATTATATCCCTCCTTTACCCTCCTTACAACTTTCTCTAGAGCCAGATTGAAGAGTAGCGGCGATAGTGCATCACCCTGTTTCAAGCCAGATGTTATTTGGAAAGGGTCTGATTTCCTGCCTGTATATGTTACTATATTATAAGTATCTTCCATGCATAGTCTGGTCATGTTTATTAACTTCCTTGGTATTCCAAATTCCCGCATAGCATTCCATAGACTATTCCTATGGACACTATCATAAGCCTTTATAAAATCCACAAAAATGTTATATAGATATCTTTTATATTCCCAATTTTTCTCTGCTATTTGTCGTATGATAAATATCTGATCTATTGTTGATCTGTTTTGTCTAAAACCCGCCTGGTAGTCACCTAATATGTATTCTGAATATGGTTTTAGTCTATTTAGTAATACTGCGGATAGTATCTTATAGTTTATGGACAGTAATGATATTCCTCTATAATTTTGACACTGGAACTTGTCTCCTTTCTTAAAGATAGGTATCAATAATGATTCTTTCCAGTCATGGGGTAATTCTTCAGACCTCCAGATTTTTATTATTAGTTCGTATAGCTTTAGATGTAATGCATGGCCACCCGCCTTTATAAATTCAGCAGCAATTCCATCAGCCCCAGCTGCCTTATTGTTTTTAAGTCGTGTGAATACATATAGGATTTCTTCAAATGCAGGTTCTTCAATTTGTGGTTCACACGTTAGAACCTCTTCCTGTGGAAAAGTGTTACTTGGAGCTTCACAATTTAGTAATTCAATAAAGTATTCTTTCCATGTGTTGCACATTTCCCCATTGGTATTTATCATATTCCCATCTTTGTCTTTCAAAACCATATGTGTTTTGTTGGTGCCCCCGTTTCATTGACTTTAGTTCTTTAAAAAACCTTCCTGGATTCGTTTTTCTGGTGATTAGTTTCCATATCTTTGATTATATTACTCATATATTCTCGCTTCTGCTTTCGAACTATTTTTGTAGCCTCTTTACATTCATTTCTATATTGCTCTTCCCTTTTGATATTGTTGATGTCATTTAGCCATAGCTGTCTGGCATTCTTTTTCCTAATGATGCTTCTTCACATTTTGGATTGAACCATCTGTTCTTTCTATGCGTGGTTAACACACCGAGACATTCTTCTGTGGTAGATTGAATTGTATTCTTGATGTTCAACCAAGTTTGGTCAACGCTTTCCTCCAACGGGTTTTGTAGAATTTCAAGTTTACATTTGATTTCATCTGCAAATTTCTCTTTGACTGTAATTTCTTGTAGTTTTCCTCTATATTGGGAGTAACGTTTGTAGTTTAACATAGAAAGCTCTCTTAAGTTTCATTTTAAATTTTGCCCCAACGAGGACGTGGTCGCTGTGGCACTCAGCTCCTCTATAACTTCTAACTTACTGTATGTTTGATGCATTTCTGTTGTTAATTAAAATGTGATCTATTTGATTATAGGTTCTCTTGTCATATGATTTCCAAATTTGTTTATGTATATCCTTTCTTTGCAGTCTGGTACTGCTGATCTGCAGTCCTTTGGCTTCTGCTAGTTTGATGACTCACCATCCATTATCATTTGAAGTTGTATGTAGGCTTTCCATACCGGCAACATTTTTATGAGTTTGCTCTCTATCTATTTTTGCGTTGAAGTCTCCTAGCACAATCAGTATGTCCTGTTTGGGGGTTTCTTCTATGACATCTTCCAGATCATTATAAAAGTCTTCTTTAATAACATCTTCTTTCTCTTCAGTAGGTGCATGTACATTAATCATCGTTATAGTTTTCCATTTACCTTTTATTCGTAATTTACTAATCCTATCATTAACAGCTTTAAAGTTTAGAACGTTCCCTTATAACTCTTATTTGATGACAAATCCTGTTCATAATTCATGTTTATCCGTCGTAGATATTAAATGCTGTTTGCATTCAAAAGTTGCGCATAAATAGGAATTGTATGTACCCTTTTCAAACATTAAGTTTTTATTGTTAGAACCTACAAACAAACGCTCTAGACATATTGTGTGAGTTATGTCTCTTGGAACAATGAGACCATTCATCGACATTTTCGTCCTCTCAAATTCATGGACACAAATATTTCGTTAGAATGTTCCACTGTACGCAAGAAATCTTATAATTTTTAATTGTAAGTACGTTTCAACACGGAAGCCGAGCTAGTGTAGTGGCTAGATGCTCGTCTGTCGGCTCGGTGGTCATGAGTACGAATCTGCAGCGGGGCGGAATTTTACAATGGACCTGGCCTCCATGGTCGTACTTGGCTGATGAAGGCTAGTCGTCGCAACGTCCTTTGTTTTCAGCCATTATATTCTTTAAAACTGCACTACGTCGTGTTACTGTATTTTATTTTATCTTCTACAGCTTTACCGCAGACAAGCTAGGAAACATCTAATGGCAGTAGAGATAAGATTTCTGAGGAGAATGCACAAAATGCCATGGATGGACAGAAAAACGAATGAGAAAGTTCTTTCAAGGAACAAATGAAAACCAAAAACAAACGTAAGCTGGATAGAAACATTAAAGGCAAACAGTCCAGTTTTCTTGAAAACTTAGTGACCATGAGGAAACTTGACGAGAAAAGGGGATGTGGAAACGAAGAGATATATGCCAGGATGGCTTAGCATAATCCAGACAAAAACAAAGACCCGGCATAGACTGGCGACGGTGAGAGATGGCGAAACAATAAAGTCTAAGTGTATTATTCACATTGCACATGAAGGCGATACATTTGCCAATAGCGGAATACAAACGATTATTATAGTGCGATATTATCGAGCCGTTATCTCGGAACAGTCATAAAACCTGATGGGAGATGCCTTGAAGAGATTAGAACAAGAATTGCCATTGCGAAGGTAGCCTTTTGCAAGATGAAAAACATACTGACCAATAAAATGATATCAATTGAAACGTGCAAAAGAGTGTTGGAGTGCTACATAGAACCTACACTTTTGTATGGAAGTGAAGCGTGGACAATGAGCAGTCAAGCTGAAAAACATCTGATGGCTGTGGAAATGTGGTTTCTGAGTGAAATGCAAAGAATACTATGGACAGCCAGAAAAACCAATGAACAAGTCCTTCAAGAAACAAATGAAGATCGTAAACTGACTTGAGTCATTAGACGTAGACTGTCAACTTTTTTTTTGGGCATGTTATGAGAATAAATGATTTGGAGAACTTGGTGACGACTGGCAAGATCGAAGGGAAGAAACCAAGGGGAAGACCGAGAAGTAAATACCTGGATGGCTTGGCCACGTGGCATGGTCGAGGCAGAGACACGGAGCTAATCCACGACTCTGGTGATCAAGTGAGATGGCAGAACATGCTTATCGGCATGGCACATGATGGATGGATTATCGAGCACACACTTGACTAAACCTAATCATATATAGAAGTAGTAAATGTTCTGAAATCTCCACAGAAATCTCAATTTATTTGGAGGGGATTGTGAGAACACCCTCCCCCTTACTAGAAAATTAGGCACTCGAGACATTCATCACGTTCAGGGCGATGGCAGGCGTTAAAGCAACCAAAGCGCAAAGGAAGGGTCTCAACCTGTGAGCACTATCATGTTCTTATTTTTTTTCTTCACAATTCTCCAATATTGTGATTCTATTCCCCCTTCCCTCATAGGGGTAGGGGACTCACTTCTTTAATTTTGTTTTCAAACATTATCTTTCATAGAAAGCAGTATGTATTTAGATGGTGTGTAACATTAACACGCCGGTCTCTCTGGCTGAGGGGTTACAGCACTTTCTCCGTAATCCCGTTTGTCACGCAGAGTCTCGTAGCGGGAGCGAGCTGGGAGCGGTTCGTCCCCCGCTGGTGACTTGCGGGACACTGAGCCGGCCGCTCAGAAAGTAATGACAAACTACTGAGCGTAATCTTGCCAAGAAATCAACAGACAGCTGAAAGATGCTGCTGTTGACAGCGATGTCCTGTAAAGGATATGCGAAAAATAAATAAAACATTAACACTGTTATAATGCAGACATGGCGAGGGTCGGCTAGGAAATGAGGAAAGACAACTGTAGAAAGTTTAATTGGGTTTTAAAAATAAAAAAAAATATAATTAGAATAAACCGCACGAAATCGCACGGAATTGGCGTAGGAGAGAATTCAGTAAAAAGTAGGTTGGTAACCAAAACAAGCTGAAAGGGTAGTTAACGTCTGAAGTCCGACCTGATTTAACAAATTAGATTGTCATAATAAAGAAAACTCTAGCCTGGAAAGTTCGCGACCACTGCATAAGCCAGGTGGCCTTAATCCCCCCTCCCCCGTCCATACACCGCAAGGTGGAATGTTTTTTCCCCCCGTGTTTCCATCCTGTTTCAGGATATTGCGGTCAACATCAGCATCTTTCAGCTGTATGTTCATTCTTAGGCTAAGATTCCGCTCATCAGCACGCCGCGACTTTCTGAGCGACCGGCTCCATACTCTCATAAGTCATTGGCGCGACTCGAACCGCTTCCAATTCTCGTGCGCTCACGTCAACCACGAGAATATTTGGGGTTACAGAGAAAGCTGCTAACCCCACGACCAGGGAGCCCGGCAAGGTGGAGTATACATTCTAGCTTTTTGTGTAGTGGTGTGTCTGTATTTGTTTGTTCTGTCCTGACGAAGGCTTTAGCAGCAAGGTCCATTTTGTTTCTTGTAATCGTCTTCTAGTAAAGCTCACAATCTACTTCTCGTCTTTTTGTTTTTTAATTTGTGAGTCATTCATACACCGCAACGTACTATATTGGCAGTAAATAATAGTATTTTTTTTTTTTTTTTTAACGCCTACATGAAAACAATATTTATATCAGTAACATACTTCCAACAAGACAAATATCAGAATTACTTTCTGCGGATCAACAGAATCAACAACACATCAAACTTTGTTCTTGCCATCAACGACCTGGGCTGCTCACAATGTATAAATGACTGAATGTACAAAATAACATTGGCAAGGAGTCACCCTTTCCAGATGTAACAATCAACAAGAGGCTGTAGAAAGAGATTACTACTGTAGAAAGTGAGTACTACTGTACATCTGATGTAATATCATTAAGTCTGACCTCTTGAACCAGACAGGAAAACACACAAATAAATAAAACACGAAGAGTGGTTGTTAGTGAGTGTCTAAATTCACATGAATGTAGGCTGTCTACATTCACACCAGCCTCTCCAGTCTTGGCTTGACACAAATGTGGTTGGCTCTGTTACGATTTTGTAGTTTTGCAAAATGCGGAGAGAATACATTATAAGGATGTTTGGCCTTTTACGTTTTGTTTTTTTTTTGTTTGGGGGGGGGGGGGGGGAAGAGAGAGTGTGACATATTATGACCTTTATATTTTATGGGCCATTAAAAAAAAAGTTAATTTTTCATCATTGATTTTTTTTCCAAACGAGTATTTCATACAATGCAATGTGTATTTGCAAGGTGTAATGTGTGTTTCTTTTGTTTGTGTATATCACAGAGCGTTGCCGTTTGTTAGCATTAACTGTCACTGCCATGGCACAGTTTATATAGACCTGGATCATGGCATGAATTGGTAACAAGTGCGGTCTGCATGAGGAGACCGTGCGAAGTGATCTACCACGGCATTGGTCACAAAAGCGTGAAAAAGTATTCTGGACGTTTTGTGCGAGGACAAAACGTCACCTTGATCAGTTGGACTAGAGCTATGGTCAGTGTCAGATCTAGTTCGGAGTAATAGAGCATGGCTAACACAACGCCGCTATTTTAGAATAGTTAATGTGTAGGCACTGTTGTGTATATTTGTGAATCTTTTGTGGAACATATGATTGTGCTATCGACAGTGTCAGGTGTATAGTATTAGCAAAATAGAGTGTGAAAAAAAACTATACCAGTGTCGTGTTATGGAAGCTACGTGGAGTTGGTCTAAGTAGTTAACGATTGTAGACTGTACAAGATGGAAAGGCTCAACGGCCGTCAGAAGTAGAAGGAGAGATGTCTACAAGATCAAGATTAAGCATCTCTAGAGATATAAACGAAGCGCCACTGAAATAGCACAGTGTTGACTAGTCAAGATGATATTGTCGTCCAGGGCGTGTGAAGGTATCCTATCGCACAGAAACCAAGAAAAGAAACAGTCTCAAATGTCACCACTGACCAACTGTTACTAATGTCATAGGGAGCTGAATGAGAACCCCCAGCCGCCCCCTGGCAGTCACATGTGTGAATAAAACAAATACATACATATACATTTTATGATAATATGACATTTATGGCATAATGCGCGTAAACACATTTCCTTGTATATGCTTAATTTCCACCTCCACAAGCGGAATGCATGTTACACCTGTCCATCTCTCTCAGTTAATGAAAGAAAGAAGAAGAACATGATCATTGACAATGTTAACCCGGACTTCGCCGAGCTCATTTAAAAAAAAAAATTACATACAGCAAAGTGTGTATTTACAAGGTGTAATGTGTGTTTCTTTTGTTTATGTATATCACAGAGCGTTGTCGTTTGTTAGTGTTATGGGACACATGTGCGAGTCCAACTAATCCGTACATATATACTTATGATAATGTAACACCCATGTATAGTGCATTTATACACACACTTCTTCACATGTGTTTCTTAAATTTGGCCTGTAAAACAGGCCAGAAAAATATTTTAAAGGTAAATTGATTTACTATTACTGATACGCTAAATAAAGATGAAACATTGCATGTTATATGAAAGAGAATAAACAAAATTGGGTATACAATTTTAAGGCATCTAAAATAAATCCATTACTTTTACAGAAAATTTTAAGATCTCTAAACATTTTATCTCCTTTTCATAGGACATATAACTTTAACGAGTACATTTAAACATATTATAGAACTTCTAGATAAATCCTGCAATTATTTAAATTGCATAATATAGTCATGCTAGTGTTAGTAATGTCCCTTGACATAACTTATGTTGTTATGTCCCTTAGCATTATTTTAATTACATGTCTGTCTTTTTAATGTGGTTGTATTTCGTACAAAATTGTCTTGTTACAAGGTGCGTTGCGTGTTTTCTTTTACATTTACAAAATATAACAAGACCCCCCAGAAGTCAAATGCAGCAACATTCTCT